>JAJTTS010000004.1:1673395-1713845 GCA_036971165.1 Arthrobotrys iridis
AGGTATGGGGTATAGCTGTAATCAAAGACGGATCACGTTCCGGAGGGGTGTAAGAGCAAGAGGAAGAAGGAGGGATCGTAATGTAGATAAGATGGATAGATAGATAGCCTTGTGGGAGTGTGTAAACAAAGCCATATGATGAGGAAATATCATTTCAATAGGATGAGAGGAGGGGGAGACCAAGTCTCCAGACATGCCTGGCAGGAGTATCCTTTAGCCAGCCCTAAAATAGCCCAATAAAAGAGAGAGACGAAAAAAGAACCACAGCAACACCGTCTAACTGGTGAACAAAAAAAAAACGAAAGGAAACAGCACATGAGCCCAGGGTCATTATTTGATTGGAAAACGAAAGCAAAAAAAACAAAGGAGGAAGCAAAACGAGAATCAACGAGTACTCGATGCATTGGCATTGGCAAGACCAGCTTCTAAAGTACTCGGCGTCGGCTCCTCCGGAGCAGCGGTGGCGCTACGGCTATTTGAACGACTATGCCTGTTAAACCGACTGAGGAAAGCTGATTGGCCGGTCGAGGAGGCTTGTTGAGTTTCAGCGTTACCCACGTCCGGATCGTTAACAGCCCCAGTGTTGGCGGCCGCATTGGCGTTGGCGTCAGAATTGGGGTCGCGACCGAACGGGTTCCAACGTGGAGTCCGAGAGGCACGTTGGGGTCTTCGAGATTCCGCCCGGCGCTGTCGAGCTTGCCGATTGGTCCCGTTCGCACCGGACGGCATCAGGAAGGCTTCGGCTCTGTACCAAAAGGAACTGAGAGGACTTCTGTTGAGCTCGGCGACTTGCTGACGTCTCCGTTCACGAGCTTGGTCGTCGGCCGCGATCTCGGCCTCGGACCGGGGCTTGGGAACATAGTAGTCGGCTTTGCAGAGCGGACACATGGCACGGCGGGCGGTCAACCAAGGGTCGATGCAGGCGGTATGGAAAGCGTGGCCGCAAGTCAGGCCGCGAACGTCGTCCGAATCTTCGAGGTTATCGATGCAGATTGCGCACGTATCGCCGCAGCTGTTGGCAATATCGGCGGGGAGGGCAGGCATCGGCTCATCCTCGTCGTGTTCGCCTTCGTTCTCGCTGTTCTGGTTAGATCCAACCCTATGGATTTCCGTCGAAGATCTCGGGTTCGCGGTAGTATGAGCAGCGGTTGTAGTCGTAGTCGTTGTAGTAGTATCATTAGCAGTGGCGGTCGGCTGGGGTGGAGGTTGTGTTTGATCGATTCGACGGTCCTGGTCCTGGTCCTGGGATTCTCGCTCGGGTGTGACGACGGGCTTGGTCAGGTCGGCAACGGGTTCTGGGATCTTGGGAAGAGGCGAGGCGGGAGGGTCGAGGTCGGACTGGGTGTGAGCAGCGGTGACGACAGCGGGAGCGGAGCCATCGGTGGGAGCGATTCCACCGGCTGTGGAGAGACCCATGACCTCACGGTTCGCACGCCATGTTTTGTATTTGGTGACGGGGAACCTCTCGTTGACTTCGTCGACGGTCATGAGTTTCTTCTCCCTTCTCCGACGGTGAGGTCTGGTGCCGAGGGCCTGAAGGTCGACATCGTCGACGCCGCCGTTGGCTCTAGCGCGGTTCCTTGCATTGTACCTGAAGCAATACTTGACACCGACAATAATCCTATTATGAAAAAACGCTTAGAATATCCACATGGAGAGTAGCGAAGAGGAAAAAGAGAAGGGAAGCGAGGACACAGGATTAAAAAATAAAAATAAAAATAAAATAAAAAACAAGAAAAAAAAGGGTTCGAATATCTTACCATAGATTGGTGAATACAACGCCGAAACCAAGCGCAACGAAGAAGAGCAGGGGAGAGTTTTGGGTACCACTGCCGCCGCTGGTGGGAGAACCGGTGGGAGTTGGAGGAGAGGTGACTACGATGGATGGGAGGACGGAGGTAGGATGTGAGGTTATGGGGGCGACGGGAGGTAGAGATGATACATCCTGCGACATGATGGATGGATGGGATTGATTCTATCTATATCTCTTTTTCTTCTTCTTTATTTCTTCTAGGGACGAAAAAAGTGTTGCAGTGGTGGTAACAGTAGTCGTAGTCGTAGTAGCCCCAAACAGCCGACGAGCCCCGGGTTCGGGTGAGGCCGAAAAGAAAAGAAAAAAGAAAAGATGTCGATGTCGAGGAGTTCCCAGAACCACTCTAAGGCCGAGTTATTGCTGTCATATGTGTGTGTCGGATGAGAAAGAAAAAAACACGACCGTGATGTTGATGGCGAAGTTGATGGTGAAGTTGAAGTTGGTGGTGGTGATGGTGATGGTGATGGTGAGTGGTGATGGTGATAATTGACGGTGATGGTGGTGATGATGAAGGGGGGGAGGCGGCGAAGGGGGAGATAGTCGGATCAAAAAGGGCCCAAGCGGAGGACTGACCAAACCAACAACACTCTGCTGGCTGGCTGGCTGGCTGGCTGGCTCAGATGAGATGGAACCGACAGACAGACAGACAGGCAGAAAGAGAGAAAGAGAGGGAAAGAAAGAGAAGGAGAGGGAGAGGGAGAAGGAGAGGCTGGGCCGGGTTGTTGTTGTTGGCGTTGTCGTTCTTTTTAAGAAAAAGCAGAAGAAAGGAAAAGGAAAACAAGGGCTGGGCTGGGCTGGCCGGCTGAGACGGGATCTCGGACGGCAAAGGATAAAATCGTACGAGAGAGAGCTAGAGAAAGAGAGAGAGCCAGAGAGAGAGACAGCAGGATAGACAGGAAAATATCCCAGCTGCAGCTTCTAGAAAGATGTATGTTATGGATGTATGTGCAGTGTATATCTATATATCGACCCGCTCACTCTTGCACGCACTCTGTATAGATATATAGATGTCAGGCTATATATAACTATATCTATCTATATATCTATCGAGACTGAGAATTATTCGTATAACTTTGGATACTGTGTTGGATTGCAATTATAATTATATGTGTATTGGATTGGATTGGATTGTATCGTATTATGTCTCGATCGGGCGTCAAATGATTTCCCAAACCCACTTAATTTAAAAGATATAATATAAAATAAAATAAAAAAGGACTTGGAACTGTGATCAAGAAATAATTTAAATTGAGAAGAGAGAGAGGGAGAGATAAAGAGAGAGAAGTCTCGCGGAGAATTAAATTTTACTTATTTCAGGTCAGATCCGAAATTCGAAGCAGAGTATAACTATCTGATAAAAGTAATGTATATGGATGGTGATGAAAGTGAAGAGGAAGAAGACTAAGAAAAACAAGAAACAGCCTCGATTATGTATCTTCCTTCTTCCCCAATATATGTCTGTATTGATATTATTATAAGATGCTCTGCTCTCCTTGGAAAAGAAGAAAATAAAATAGAATAAAACAAAACAAAATAGAAAATAAAATAAAATAAAATAAAATAGCATTACAAAAGAGAGAGAGGTGACACCGGCTGTCACAGTTCGAGCAAGCTCTCTCTCCCCCTCTCCCTCTCTCTCTCTCTCTCTCTGAAATCCTTTCGAAACCGCCGCCGGAACATGTCTGTACGAGGGCATGTTCGTGCAGGCACCGCCCGATCCAGCCCCAGGTCAGGTCTCTCACAACCACAGTCCTAGCTTTCCAGCTTCTAGATTCTAGCTTCTGTAAGCATATATTCACCCCGTCCAGATGGGGATATCTCTGTCCTTCTCTCACTTTTCCACCCACTCTCTTTGTCCCATCATCCTGTCTCTCCAGCTCTTTTAGATTCCCATTCAATTACTTACTGGGATTTGCTGTTCCTGGCCCTGGTCCGTCTATTCTGACGGGGGGGAACGTGGGCCTGGGAAAGAAAGAAAGAGAAGAGAAGAAGAAAATAAAAAGAAAGAAAAGACAGGAAGGAAAAGAAAAGACAGGAAAAAGCAGGTCTTCCGCGATAACAGAGACATCCCCACTTGCACATGTAGACCCACCCCGAACTGGCTCCGTAGCTATCCATGCGAACAGATTATAGCAATAAGAAATAACCAATCTCTCCATTCGATATGTAACAAACAGTCTAGATCGGGGGGGTTTTTTTGTTTTATTTCATTATGTACTCTGCCACGACAAGATGCGATTAATTGGTATTCGAAATTCACAATTCGAAATGACTTTCCAAATTATCGGACCGAAAGAAGGAAAAAACGCCCAAAGCAAAGGCTTTAACTTTAAAAGCGGACCCGGCGATACGGGCGCAAACTCTAATCGTTCCGGTCTCTGTAACGCAATCAGGATACCAATATAATACACATCCTCCTGGAGTATACATACATATCCATATTGAATATACCGTGTATATACGTATACATGTCTGGCTACCCTATTTTATTGCGCACGGTACCACCACCCTGCTGATGATACCTGGGACCCTTTTCTCAAACAAATCTAATCATACCGATATCTCCTCCAGGGAAGTCCCCCTCCTCCAAGTTTTCCAGCCCTGTTGACTGTTTCTGCGACAAAGACTGTGGGGAGTACCACAAAAGAAGATACGAACAAAAGCCTGGCCGGTATACTAGCGCCCAAGGACATCCCCAAATCTCTTGTTTCAGGGGTCCCAATCGAGGTCTTGGGCTGAGAAACACACCTTCCACGAACGCCATAGGACCATCTACTCCCTGCAGCTCCCGTTCCATATATCCCTCTATAGCGATTAAGACGACTATCATCGATAAACTTACTGACCTTTCAATCAATCTTATTGAGTACCCAATTTATATTTCAAAATGGTGCGAGCATAAGGGCGGCTTAGTACTATTATGTATGCGCACATCAGCAGCATCCTCACCCCAAAAAAAGCCCCCTCAGATCTGAAATTCCCTATTCCTGTCATACAGTCTATTTTGAGGTTTCCACCCCCTCATTAACTAATCGCAGGAGTCGCTCCCACTATTATCGCGTCCCACGCTGACAGTTTTACATTGCGCCTCTCCCATCTGCCATATCAAGAATGAATCTCAGGTCCTCCACCACCCCTCGGCCCGCAGAATGAGCCGGCCGGTGGAATCGGAAAATCAAGACCATGATGTGACCCCACCATGGTCGCACACAACCGCGCCATCCCTTCTTACATGACTTTCTTCTTCTCCTTCTCCTTCTTCTTCTTTGGGCCTTTCGGTTTTTTTATTTTATTTTATTTTATTTTTTTGCTATAACAGCCTGGTGACCGGATTCCTGATTCAGCTATCGACGCGATTCGCCCCCCCAAGGTTTCTCAATCCCGGAGCCTCCCAGCCAATCAGGATCACTGAACCTTCAGCCCCGGGTTCAGCAATATATATCATCTCGCCCAACCTCTTTGCCCTTTTCAATGCGGGGGCCGGAAGAAAAACTGATACGAGTCTACTTCGTACTATAGTAATTGTTTGACCTAGTCCATCATAATCCCTTTTATCGATTTTATCAAAGCATCCTGTCATCGCAGTTATGATGTTGCTCCATTTTTTGGGTAACCCTTGATAGCCATTTCAAAGAAAAATGACGACAGGCGGTATACCATGCCACCCGGCAAGGCCAAGGAACCGGCTTGGAATACGCACTACCCTTAAACCGAGGGAGCAGAACGGGTACCTTTTTTGCTCTCTCTCACGCAGACACACACATAAGATATAACGAGGAAAAAAACTTGGTAGCAGATCCGGCGGGCGCCGTGTTGGTTGTCGCGCCGGGTTTGACAGAATTGATAATCGATAGGTGACATAATAGAATTCCAATCTTTCAAGTTAAGAATGTCCCCACGGGGGAACTAAAAAAAATACATGATATCATTATATCATGATTCTTCAAAGATACACAGAAGAAAAAAAAAAACGGTCGATTAGGATACAAATTTCTTTTTCAAAGGGATTCTCCTCAGCAAGAAAAAGTTGGATGAAGAAAAAAAAGGGTAGTAAACCCACCATTGCATGCAGCGATAGCCACTTTGCCCAGTCTACCGAGGATCAACGGAGCTTGGCCTCCTTTATTTTCTTCTTCTTCTTCCTTCTTCTTCTCTTTTCTTTCTTCGCATGCTAAGAAGAACAAATATCATTAACGAAACGATTTATACTTTATCCCGCATCTGAACACGGGCTTTTTCGCCTTCTTCCCCCGCAGCCAAGCCATGTTTTTTCTTGGACAAAAATCGCAGAGAGCTCGCCTTTTATGTCTCCTGTTTTTTATGATATGATATACTGCACGGCGCGCGTGATACCAATGGATGGTATGGGGGACGGATTCGATTCGATATCGATATCGTTTACCAAATACGTCCGTCCCTTTGCATGCACAAAACCTCTAAGCCTCTTCGACTTTTGGACGTCTCATGACGAATCACCTGTCATCGGTTTGCAGAAAGGANAAAAACACTTAACCAGCTAGAGCGGGTAGCTGCTTTCTGGAACTTGTTTATTGTTCACAGGTGGGGCGTGCGCTAGTGGTTCATCTCGTATCTTTTCGCGTTCTCTTACACTGAAAAGCCGTCGAATCGTAGCTAAAATGGCTCTGGGAATAATAAGGTACTACCTAAAGGAAAAAAAGACCGAGGTGGGTAGCAATGAGGCTTAGATTCGACATGACAATGCCAAAGTATCTGAGCTCCAATAAAGCTAGCTAAGCTACTTAAGCTTCCAAGGCCTGTTTCCAACCGGGTATAACGGATCAATTGCGACAATAATGTAGTCTAAACAGAACCGTACCCACGGACCGGTTATAAAGGTTTAACTTACCGTAGCTTACCACCCCCTGTATATCTTTTATCCACGTTGTTTTTTTTTTTAATGTCTCCACAATTTCTCCAGACTCCCGAGTTTCTACACACCATTTTACACAGTGCAAGGGGAACTGGCTCGACCGGTTTATAGCGGATGGGCTGGTTAACGTAGCTAACTGGCTAGTTGGATGTGGGGGATTGCAGTGAGGGAATATATCATAGACGTATCGGGATGACGGAACTGGATAATTCCGTAACGTATACGAAGCGTGCAGTGCAGATACATTATTCTGTCGAGGCTTTCCTAATCGCCTTAACAGCCGCCTTGAACTTTTGGTGGTTTCTTAACGGCCTTCCTTTTTTTTTTTAATGCCCCTGCAGCAGTTGTTTAGCCAGTGGCACGTGCGGCGTACTGCAGGTTCGATGGAATGATCGATCGAAAGATTGGACGGCTCCGATTTTGATATACGGGTCTGTGTGTCTACATATCTTACCTATCATTAAAGTGCTCGGTTGAGATGAATCTGGATTCCATGGACGTTGATTGGTATTATGATTTGGTCGATGTTGAAATCTCGCCGGCTTTAAGCTTATAACGCCCATCCATATGCTCTTAGCTCTTTGCTCTCCTGATATACGATAGCTATATAGCTATATCGACGACGGATACGAACCTGCCAATGATATATTTCAGTTGCAAACATAAACTTTTATTTTTATTTTTATTTTTATTTTATTTGTTTATTATTATTATTATTGTATCATGCAAAGATTTGTATTTTATGATTGACAAAACTTCAAGAAATGTAGACTGCTTCGGTGGGAAAATCTAGAACAGGATCTATATACTTCAAAGCGTTGGGAGTCATGCCTGGGAATTCGTATATAATAAAATATAACTAATTCTTTTTAAAAAAAAGCTTCAAAACGCATTGGGCCCGTCATACCAAAACATACAGGTAAAAGGACCGAAAAGACCTTCCTACCCATACAACATTAACATAACAAAAGTCCCCCGACTCGAGCTCGACGCGTCCCCGTGAACACCACTCCTTACTAATAAACTACCATAAAGATGTCCGCCATCGTAACCGAGAAGCCGCTTTCGAATCCGTCGAACCCGGTCGTCTTCTTCGATATATCCCTAGGAGGAGTGAACGGTTCGTCGGAAACCCCCCCCAATAAAAAAAAGCAGCTTCTTTGAGATTATAGAAACCAAAAAATACAACAATAACAACGCATAAACCTAACACACCTTCTTCTTTCTTTCTTTCTTTAATGGGAAAATCTAGGTGAACCGCTCGGACGCATCAAGATCGAACTGTTCGCGGACGTCGTCCCGATCACCGCCGAGAACTTTCGACAGTTCTGCACCGGTGAATCGAAGAATAGTACGGGACGGCCGCAGGGGTACAAAGGGTGTAAATTCCACCGTGTGGTAGGCTATACCCCCATCCCTTCTTTCTTTCTTTCTTTCTTTCCTTTTTTTTTTTTCACTTTATACTTTATGTTTTATTTTGTATATCCGCTGTACCCGTGATCTTTATTCCATCTTTATGGTTTCCGGAATTAGATGGAGGTATAGCTGGCCCCAGTGTATCTCTAGCCTTTGTGTTTATTTTCCGTCGGTGTAACAGAGAGAAATCTGGGTGGGACATTCTCCGTTTCTGTTACTGGAAGCAATATTATCGTCTTGTGCGACCTTATATGCAAGATTTACCCTTTTCCCTGTGGGAAAGGTTTAAAAAAAAGTTTATCAAAACATCATGAAAAAGTTAAATTTCGGGGCTGATCGGACTTTTCTGGACAGATCAAAGGATTCATGATCCAAGGAGGCGACTTCTTAAATGTAAGTTTCCCTCTTCCTAAAGCTGACAATGATAACGCATTGTTTTTTTATATATTTTGTCACACTGCTAAAAAGAAACCCCGGTGACACCAGGGCGATGGAACCGGTGGAACGTCGATTTACGGCACCCGTCATTTCAAAGACGAGAACTTTATCAAGAAACACGAAGGGGCTGGAATCCTCTCCATGGCCGTAAGCACAACCCTTCACATATATATATATATATATCAATTTATTGTATACCCCTCCAAACTAACGAACCACCCTTGGGTATCTTTACATGTACATGTAGAACTCAGGACCGGACACGAACGGGTCGCAGTTTTTCATCACGGCCGACGCGACGCCGCATTTAGATAAAAAGCACGTGGTGTTCGGACAGGTCGTCGAGGGGATGGATGTCGTCAGGAAGATCGAGAACGCGAGGACGATTCTCGACCGTCCGACGACGGATGTGGTCATCACGCAGTGTGGGGAGATGTGAACGCTACCTTTTTAGCTTTCTATATCGTGAAGGGGAGGGGGGTGGAGGATACAGTAGGGTGGATATTGGAAAATCGAGATTATATCATTAATTGTTCTAGAGTGTGAGGGGAACAAAAATATAAAAAAAAGGCACGGCTGTAACTACTAGTTTACACTTTCCCGAGACCAAAGAATAAACCCGCATACCGAGCAAGTCCCCCCCGAATCTTCTTTCCATCTCTCTTCGTCACCGGACAAAATACACGAGTACAAAACAATGCAGCGCGGTAAATAATCCCCAAGAAAAAGACCAAAAATGTATTTGTGTGTGTGTGTGTGCGTGTCGCTCGAATCATCAAAACCTATTACTACAGATACTTCTTCCCTTTATTGGCCCTTATTTTCTCACAAGTGCCACGCCGGCCGATAATTCACCGGGGAGCTCCTCCGCGCCCATATCAAGCATCTTGTTGATGGTCCATCCGATGGCAAGGAGCATGCCGATGGTGAATGTAACAAACAACACGAACGGAACGCTCACGTCCTTCTTTTGGCAAGCATTGCCGCCCCAATAGGTTGTCTTGTTCAATCCGTTGACTTTGACAACCGTCGGCGCGCAAATGCAACTCCAGCAGTTCGACTGCGTCGTGGACTTGATACAGTTACCGCGGCCGTTACAGCTGTTTGTGCGGTTTCCACACACATCGCGACTTTCGAAGCATCCTGGCCTGGGACGGGCGAGCTTGTTCTTGTTCTTTTGAAGAGGAGTGGCGGCGGAGGTGTCATCGCTGGTGGCGAAGTTGGGTCGCGAGGTCGGAACCAAAGGTGCTTCCTTGCGCTTTGCCTTTTTGATCTCAAAGTTTCCGATGAAATCTGTATTCTCGCTCCTCTTTGCGTTCTTGGAGTCCAACGGGATCAGTCCAACGATCGATGGGTATTCGCCTGTTGCTTTGACCACCTGGTTGAGGATTTTGGACATCAGCTTCGATGCAACCTTGTACTTCTGGGAGCTGACGCCATCCTTGCTGGCGATAGTGGATAGAGAGCCGAGGTGGACGAAGATCGTAGCCTTCTCCGCTACGACCTGCTCGATAGTTTTTTCGACAAGTGATTTAAGAACCATATATTCTTCGAAGAAGTCGACGTCGCCGGGGTTTTTCTTGTTGAATACGGAAGCGTCGGATTTGCCGACGGCAGATTCAAAGTTGGCCCATTCGTTATAGTCGGCAGATAGGTTGATCCCGGTTTTCTAAACCACATGTTAGAGTTTGTTACTGCGCAGCAACTTGTGATTATAGACTTACGCGAACGGGGGAGACAACGTCTACAAAGCTACCCTTAGAGTTGCTATAGAGTGATTTCTCTGACGACTCCATTACGTTCCCGGCCTGCGATTCTAGCTTCTTGATCAGGGTGCCCACATCGGTGAACGGCGGCGAGTCTTCGATTTCAAACGTAGGCGACTCGGTCCAGAATGCTGTGCTCTCCCGTTAGCCGCCTGTTCCCCCGCCAAAAATAAGACTGTATTTTCCCATTTACCATCTGGACTCTCGACCCCTCCAATCGAAACCACTACAGTCCCATCGACATCGGTGTTATCCAGCCATAACCTATGAGCGGAGCTGGACACCATCTGTAATTTGTAGATATTGACACCATCCCCGATTGAGTGGAATTGTGAAAGCCCGAGTCGGGCAGCCAGGGACAGCCGGGACTCGAGATGTGTCAAGACTGCTCCCTTTGCCGTCTTATCTGTCGAACGCACATTCGGCCATGTATAGAAGGGAGCGTTATCTGCCCAGGCCGGTTGCAGGCTAATCAAAGCCGCGAGGGTGGAGAAGAAAGCAGCCTTCATGGCGGATCGTGGAGGCTGGGGAAGACGCGAGGAACCGCGGGCGGGTTTTTATAGACGTGGATGCGGTGCGATATATGCCAGTCGGTGATTCCCAAAAAGACTTCCGTATAATCCTCTGACGATGTATGTCGATACTACCTCCGTTATCCGAGTCTATAATTCTAGCAGGCGGCCGGCCGTCGGGAACCTCTGTTTTGGAGATGAGGTTTGGGGGGGGGGATTCGTGGATGTTTGACGGTGATGACGATGGCGGTGATGGTAAGTTCCGCGTGGAAGACAGGCAATGGCAGCCCCTGTCTGGCTTTTGCTCGGGTTGTCAAACGCTTCTCTCTACCTCAAAACACCTCTGACCACTGTCAGTCGAGCACCCAGCACCGAATTCTCCCATCAGAAATCACAGCCTTGCTAGGATTCATAGGCATCACCGCTTCCATATTGAGCTTCAAAGCGATCAGGCACACTCTGCGTCTTCCCATGTTCGATTACCAGCACCTTCTCCTCCGTTAAATGCCCCGCTCAACGTCGTCGATACTGTCGCTTGTGACTACCCGACGCCACAGTCCGCCCCTGGACTTTCTCGTAACAAATACCTCGATATAAAAAAACCTCGCATCCCTCGAGCTCTGGACGGATGTTCAGCTTCCTACGGACCTCGCGATCACTGTGGAAAAGCCGGCGGTCTCAGAACCCCGATCTACGGTTCTACCGAGTCACATTTACACCCTATCTTTCGCCCAGACGATGGAGCCGTCCCATTGTTGCCGTCGGACTGGTCGGCGGCTTCGTATACTACAATAGCGACATACTGGAGAAATCATTTGCGAAGGGACCGGTTTACATACCGCTATGGTTCGCATCTAGCTCGACGGCACCGCTATACGAAGTGGACGGGCCGGAGCATAGGGACTACACCGAGCTGATGAAAGATGTTCAGCGTAGAGTGGACGCTGAAGGTAAGCTTCCATGTTCTGATTGGTTATTATCATAAGGATATGTCGCTGATTATTCACCAGGTGTGGTTCTAAATGCGGTTAAAAAACGAATAATGGCTTCGTCTTTGAATATGGGGCAATGGGAAGGATTTGCAAGTCCGTTTTGGATGACATTCCGTCTCGCTGCTCCTGGAGTAACTTGGTCTCGGAAAAAGTCAGTATTGGCCCTCTTTTCCTTTGCCACCTGCAATTTTTAGAATGGAACCATAGACTGCGAGTTTTTGAAGGATCTTATAGCTGACTCTGTGTGTGTTGCAGCCTTGCTATTTCATTTTCAGGGATCGAGCTCGTTGACAGACCTGTTTCGAGTCGGAATGTTATGCGCTTCAACTGCATCGTTTATCCGCGGGCTGCTGCCCTCACTATACAGGCGACCATTGGTTCCATGTACAACTCGATCCGCCAATCAGTTTGGTCCGGCGAATCAGCTCCTGTCCCTAAGCCAACTCCGTTCAGGAAAACAGACACAGCATCGGATCCTTCAAAAAAGGAGCAGAGAATGGACGTCCCTCTTCTTCCTTCTGGGGCGATAATGGCCATCCACGAGGCGGCTGAGAAGGGAGCTTCGACTATGTTCAAAGAACTGGCTCGTGATTATCAAAAGAATGTCCCGCCACCGCCGAGAGGATGGATAGTTGCAGATGGAACCGTCCGTTTAGTTGGCACAGAGTTGGCGTTGATTCTCGATTTTCGAGTCGCCTTCAACCCGAAGAACTTTGAACAGAACTTCGTCTACGAGCTGAACCCGAGGCATCATTCTCCGCGAGGGAACATGAGCCTTCATACTTTTGAAAAGCCTGGTCTACCACCACCCAGACCTTCGCCTAAGCAGAAGCAGAAGCAGCCTCAGCAGCAGCAAAGGCAGGTACCCGAACGGGAAGAACAACAGCAACCTCCACCATCGCAGTCGCCGCGGGAGACTGAATCAATTCAGAAACCCGCCGTATCTGTTGAAACACCGACCGTTCCTGAGGAACAGCAACAGCAGCAGCCTCAAGGGGGTCCTCGACCTCAACAAGCAGAACAAGAAGTCCCGCGGAAGCGGTAGTTCTGAAGACTCACGTACCCAATGCTATATTTCTTCCTGTACTATTCTTACTAGCGAGAGTTTATCACCGCTCCATTCTAGAGTTACAGAGGTAAAAATACTGCCAGCTGATGATTGTATAAGCTTTCTCCCACTTTCATCCCCCACCCTTCTTTGTTGATATTACACGATCTTATTTCGACCTAAAGCCTGGGAAGTCTCTTAGCCTCAGCCCTTCTTCTTTTCTTGCTTTTCTTTCTGGCATGGCGGCGTTTTTTTTTTTTTTGCTACGGTTGGCTTTTGGGTTTATAGTTCCTGCAATAGCTGTTGTTACCTTTACTCTCTCAAATCAAACAAGATGTGTAGATTATGGAATTAGTAGCGGCTGTATTTTCTGCTGTTTCACGGTTGTTTGATAGTCTCATGATATTCGACGAGACAGGTTTAATGATAGAACAATGACGAGTCGATGCTACCTTATGTTGCAGACATCTACCTACTGCCACCACCACAACTGTAAATTTGCCATACAGTGTTCTGCATTGAACTTTGATAGAAATATTAAATATCTAGTCTGCATTTTTCATATAGAATCTACCATCGATCAGTTCGAATTCGCTTGATTCGCTTGAACTGAACCAAAGAGACGAGCCTCAATTAATACTACCTAATATGCCAAACAGAGAGACGAAAAAAAAGGATACTTTTCTCAAATGCACCGCAGTAGGTGTCTGTATATCAGCGCCCGCTGTCATCCCTATCGAAGAATCCATACTAGTTACAACTACCCCAGCTCCGAAGCTTAATTGATAAAGTTCACGCAAAAGAAATGAAGCGTCAAGCTGCCAAAGACAAAATCGGCGAAAGCTCTGCATTAGTACCGGAAGGGAGCACCGTTAGCCGTGTATTCCATAGAATGAGAGAGAGGAGTTCAAATATTTACCTCTCAGGTGATACGCTCGAAAATTCAGTCTTGTTTGCTGGGTTTGTCTGGATTCTTAACGAAGCGGTGAGGACGAATTGACCGACGGTGGCAGCAAATCCGGCTAGGAAAGCATTGAATGGCTGTTAAAGATACAAGTCAGCTCTTTTGTTTATTTAACCCTATGCTTAAAAAATATCATTATAATATACATACGTAATTGCCTGCCAGAACGCAGTATACGAATTGGATAGCACCGACAATGATGAGGAATCCCAGAAAGACATCAATCAACTTTGTCCGTTGCGGGGTATCCTTTTGATATTTCCCCCATATGGCGCTGGCAACATCAAGCGGTGAAGAATTGGCTGATAGAGATACCGTCGATGTAGAAGACGACGACGGTGTGGTGCTGGAAGGTTTGGGAGTCGCTTCGACGGTGGTATTTGGCGCGGATGGTTCTGGGGTGGCAGAACGGGCCGCAGCGTTACCAGCGTTTTTACGTGCCATTGTGACGGATCGATGGATGGAAAAGGGTATGTTCGTGGGGTTTTATGTATTGGAGTATGAAGCCGGGCGTATCGGACTATGCCTGCACGTGCTGATACGTCGAGAGGGATGTCGCTGTGGATTGCAGTCGGGGAGAAGATGACAGCATAGCTTGAGCCGGGTCGTTTTTCGCGGTTGGGTTGGGGCTTGCGTACTTCTGGCCCGCAGATGCGGCTCGTTCGAACCACACGCGCAACACACAAAATCGACTTACTTAAGCCGGGGAGCGTAAACCCCGACCTGATAGATTTGTAAGGGTCGACCAAGTCCAGGTCCCTCTTGATTTTAACCCCAAGCGAGTGCATCGATATCCGGACCATCTGTCGTTTCTGATACCAAAAGAACCGGCAGTAATTTGAAATTTTGAGGCGAAGATACATACAAAATGGTGAGTTCGAATCAATTGACATCAATCCTTATGTTTTCTAACCTCCCGTATTCTAATCCGTTCTTCTTAATGACAGGAACATCCAGCGTTTACTCTTGCTGCCCTTGTATGTCGGCACCTTCGATGCCTCGCTAAATATGTAGCCATGAACTGACGTAGTATTCAGTGCGCCTTCGGCGGAACTATGGGATTCATGTAAGTGATCGTCAAGATTGATACATATAGGTCTATACCTTGTGAAAAATGATTGCATTCCAGGTTTCAGAAAACTAATTGTAAATTTCAAATAGTCGGACTGGATCGAGTAGGCAATCGCGTTCACTAGATAACTAACGTTTTGGAAGAAAGGATGGCTCCTAAATAACATTTCTTGAGAATAGTTCCATCCTTGGTAGCTGGAGTCGGTATCGGTGCCATGTACGGATACTCCGGCTATCTTCTCAAGAAGAATGCCAACTATGGCATTGAGCTGGCTATCCTTGCATCTCTCGTACTTGGTAAGGATCAATATACATTTAGTAAATACAAATTGAAAACACACGTCTGACAGGAACTATAGGTGGCGCCATGATTCCACGAGCGATCAAGACGAGGAAGCCACTTCCGGTCGCCCTTTCGGTGCTGGCTATCACCGGCGGAGCGTACTATATTAAGAAGTAAGCTTGCGGAAATCAGTGGTCTAACATCTTTGCTGACTGTCTGTTTAGGTACCGAGAATTCAACTGAAGTTGAGGCTGTTTATTAACAATTGACAATCGGTCTTGACCTTGCCTTTAAATGTAATGATCTAAGGACTTGAAATGCATGAATCTCCGCTTCTTTATATAGTACATGTCTCGCATTCGTATCTCATAACTGTACAAATGAATATCTACATCCATGCCTAGGGGCTAATATCACGAGCATTGATATGTAAAAGAGGACAAAGGTTGCAAAACTACGAGTTTAGTCGTCAAAATCGCCTTCCGCATCGTCAACAATGTCAAGTGCAACCTTTCCACTACTCATTTGTTTCCGATACATTGCGGCAAGATCTTCATTCGTACTAGCCTCTTCAATGCTTTTATCCTCTCTCTTGCGAAGAAATCTTGGAAATCGCAGAGAGAGACCCCTTTCATCTGATACCAGTCCGATTGCGGAAGTATAGTTGGGGCTCAAGGTGATATCCGCAAACACTATCTCCCAGACTTCTTGAGGCTCGAACCAGATGGCTGGATGTAAGTCGGGAGCTTCGATGTATGACTTCTTTGCCCTCGTAGTGTTTTCCCCATCTTCTGAATACTTCTCTTTCATCTCTTGGTAAAAAGTGTCTGTGAAGCCGGACATGCATTTACAGACCGCCTCGAGGGAGCCTGTATCAGGATTTCGAACCGCCAGTAGCTGTAGCAGTGTTAGCAATCACATAGCCCGGAGGAGCGAAATAGGGCCAAGAGACTTACGATAGGAGACCACCATTTACTCTTCCTACCCATACCATGCCATCCGGCAATCGGTATAACGTCCAAAGTGTCCGTCGACGCATCATAATCCTTCTTTACTTTGAGCCACGACTCTAGCCGCTTATCTGGTTCGTATGTAGCCAATAGTGATTTCCTCTTCCCACCTTTTTTGGCCTCTTTACCCTTGACGGCTTTCCCTTTGGAGTTGGGTTTCTTCTGGACTTCCTCGACTAAAGTGTCAAGATCGACGATATCCGCTTCCAGAGCTCCACTGTCTCCAGCAGGTATCTCGTTATCCAATAGCTTTACCATAACACCCTCACACTTCTCTTTCAAGCTGCCCTTGAAAAACTCAATAACGGCATCTTGGTCGTCGGCAGTGGCATCGAGGCTTTTGACCCAAGTAAATCTCTTCTCGACCTCGACGAACTCCTCCCTCAATAACTTCCGGCGCTCCCGGAACGGCCTTGCGAGTAACTCCTCTCCGTTTATCTGCATCAAGTCGAATGCGAACATGCAAACATTAACTTGAACAGTGCCAATCGTCACGTCCTTTCTACCCCTCGACGCTAAAGTCTGGAAGGTCTTGAGATCTCCCGTGTCGCTGTTGATAGCTACAACCTCTCCCTCCATAATGAATGTCGTGACATTGGCTCCTCGAATGGAAGGTATCAACGCCACCAGATCTGGGTATTTATCCGTCATGTTCTCCAGATGACGACTAAATATCGACACCTTGCCTTTCTCATCGCAATGAATCTGGGCTCTCTGTCCGTCATATTTATACTCCGCCGTGAACTCTCGAGACCCTAACCTTCCAAGCATTTCCGGAAGGTCTCGGGTGATGCTACCCAACATTGGTTTTAATGGTGTATGGACTGTTAGTTTGCAAACGTCTTTGAGACCTGCTAGGCCGACCGTGAGTAGACCGGGAACTATCTGATTGTAATTTGGACATCTGGCGAAGCAAGCTTTGACGATCTCCTCTGCGGCGGAGAATACTTCGGTCTTTGCCTCCTTTGATAGTTTTGATAGCGTCGATGGTGGGTTTGGAGCGGGATTTAGAGCATCGGGCGGGTGTGTCATGAGAAATGCCCGAGAAAGCGCTATCAGCATCGTTGTTTTTACAGCGCCGATCCGTAGCTATTGGATCCGGAATTAAGTATTGACTCGAATGAGGATAGGAAATCAAAGCCTTACATGTTGAACTAGAGTGCGAGCAAGATACCGGACCTCTTCACCTTTGGATTGAACAAGAAGCCGTTCAACAATCCTTTGCTTAGTCTCCTGGGATCCGGTACCCTTGGACTGTGATATCTTAACGAGAGATGAATATACATCCTTAACAGCTAAGAAGTTTAGCAATTTTACGACGCATAAAAGTTCGATATGTTCGTGATATAACATACTTAATGGAACAGGCTTCCGCATCTGTAAGGTTCTCTGTTTGACCTTTGCTTCAAACGCGGCATCTCCCGCATCTCCGTACTTATTATAAAGGGTACGAAGACCCTTTTGATCTAATCCGCCTACTTTGATGAGGGCCTTGCTAATAACAGAGCCTCCGATTCCGAGTTCGGTTTGTTCGTACGGTGGACCAATGTCGTTTGTAGTTAACCAGACGGCGGGAAGCAAAGATGCGGGGTCACAGGCTATCGCCGTCCTTAAGAAATTGGTAAGAGTATCTACGATCTTGATACGGGATCTTGTAGAGTTTATGAGAACGAAGGCGCGGGTGAGCAGGCCGTACGATAACCTGCCATCTGGTAGGCTTTTTACCAAAGCTCTATAATCCTCAGGGTTAAATGACAGCGGATCCGTGTCGAACGGAAGCTCATCAATCAACTTGTCCCACTCTGGCTTATTTTCCAATTGAATCTTTGCATCCACCTGAGGAGCCGTCGTTTTAGGTGTTTCGCTTTCTGTTCTGGTCGAACTTTCGGGCGTATATGATACTGGGACTTCTTCCCTTCCGGAGCCGCTTGCCTCGCCCTCTTCCTCTTCTTGTAGTTTCCTGGCAAGTTCTCGATCCTTTTCTTCCTGTTCAGCCAAGACTGATATCTGCGACGACTCTCCGATGTCTCCATCCTTCGTAGGGCGGCTGGATAACAAAGCGTCTTCTTTTGCCCATTGCTCTTGGAGTTTCCGGGCTAGTTCTTCGTCCGTGAGACCTTCATTCGTTTCCACATCCGAGACCAGCTTCAATTTCGAAGGAGGAGGAGGCTGTTTTCGCCCGAAGAAGAAGTCGAGAGTGGGTCCTTTGCTTGGGGATCCGGTCTTGTCGTTCTTCTTGCGCCGTTTGGCTGGGCTTTCCGGCATCTTGAGCGGTCGAAAGGAGCTATCTCATGGATAGTTATGAAAGATATCTAGATATGAAGCCTATCTGTTCATCTTGTATGTTCGGAAGTCCTCGATATTAGTCATTAGTGGTGCGGATAAGATTCGGCGCGGCACCGTTGGGAGACGCGAGGTATGGTCGCAACACGGTTTCATGATGTCATACACCTGACGCCGAGTCCCGTGAAAGCTTCCTTGCGCGAGACTTCGGTGCAAAACTTCAAGGGAAAAGCTAAGAGCCCCCACAGTCGCACCTTCTGTGAATTATTGAAGCTGTAAAAGTTATATCTGAAAGATAATAGATAGTATTGCTGTGTGGAACCGGCGTATTAGAAAATGGTCCCAACGGCGTGACCATTTTGAGGACAAACAGCAGTTAATTAATTTCGTTCGGTGTCCTTTAGACGAATTTCAACAAAATTCATATCCCAGTTTGGATCTCAAGTCAAGCTTCTAATAAAGATAGTGTCGAAGCCCCAAGATGGCCTCCGCGCAGCCGAGGCCGCAAGATTCTCGAGTATACGACTATCTAAATGATAAGATCCAAACTTCTGCGGATCTTAGGTCTTTAGATTCTCTGTTGGATGCGTTAAAGAATCAACATACTCTTTTACAACAGCAGGTATGTATTAGATCCTACATACAGCTCAAGATAGCTATCTAACGTGATTTTATAGCTCGACCAAGTCGGAAAGGACCTCAGCGAAGCAGAAACCGAGCAAAAGCAGCATGCGAGCTCCGTTCTGATAAAGTCGCATCAGTATCTACAACGCCAGGTCGAAATCGATGCGAGACTGGAGAAGGTCCGAACTTCTGAGACGGTCTCGGATGTAGTACTGAATTATCGAAGGAATCTTGACCGACTCAAGCAGTTAGAGATTGCGAAGGGATATATTACGATTTTGCAGGCGGTCAATATCCTGAAGAAGCAGACGCACGATGTTATCGCGAGTGATCCTAGAGCGGCGCTGGTTCCATATTATCAGCTGCAGCAAATCTCTGCGCAGCTAAGGAAAAAGCATGAAATTGCAGAGGGAGCAGCGGTTCATCTGGTGGAATACGTTGAGCAGGCTACGAGCCAACTTTGGGATGACATGAAAGATCGACTGTCGAAGCAGTTTCAAACGACCTTGGATGCTGTTGGGTGGCCTACTCAGGATCTTTCACCTGAGAAGATGCAGCAGTTCGAGACCGAATTTGTGAAAATTCTTGCATTAAGGAAGACGTATGTATGCCATAAAACGTTGATCCCGAGACTTCACTAATGAAATATTTATAGAGACGAGGAAATTGCGGCGAATGTTGACATAGCGACGTTTACTTCTCTCAATCAAATATCTCAGTCTTCCAGGTATGCTCCGTTGCTAGCATTTACTGCCTTATCAAGGGCATTTGCTTTGAGGTTCCGGTATCATTTTGAGAGTGACCGGCAGACAAATAAATTAGAAAAGGTAGGATAAACAGTGATTTTCGAGCAAAGACAGTCGCTAATGAATCATCAGCCCGAATGGTACCTCCAGCATATAGAAAACCTAATTCGGGAGTACCAACCCTTTTGCACGGAGTTCCTGCAGCCAATCCTCGATTCGGGAGAGCTACGCAACCATGATGCGGTTCAAGAGTTCATCACAGCTCTCCTTCCGATAATCCGCCGAAAAATCGATAGCGACTTGCCAGCATTGGCAGTCCAGGGACCTTTGGCATCTCATTTTATCCAGCAGGTCATCAAGTTCGATGCGATGCTTCGAGACGAGTACCTGTACAGCCCTTTCGGGGTTGATCCGGACGATTGGAGAGGGGTCACACATGAGGTTCTGAGCGTTTCGGACAGTGATTTCTTTAAGAAATGGCTGATTGTTGAGAAAGACTGTGAGTTATCTTTACATAGAGGTCTGCTATTCCAACACTAAGGCGTCATGCTAGTTGCGCTGGCCCGGTATGAGAATATCATTGCTGCAGAAGATGCATGGACAATCGACTACGATGCGGTTGAACCGAGTGAAACCAAGCCCACGAAGTCTGCCTTCCGTGTCAAAGAATTACTCGAGCTTGTAACGGAGCGATACCGTCCTCTTCAATCATTCTCCCAGAAATTACGATTCTTAATAGACATACAGATCACCATCCTGGACAAATACCACGATAGGATACATTCCTCTATTGAAGCATTCAAGATGCTGTCTTCATCGATCGGGCGGGCTGTACAGGGTATAGGGAAACAGGATACTGAGTCAATAACCGGTATAACGGGATTGGAGAGATTGTGCCGGGTATACGGAAGTGCTCTGTTTCTGGGGAATTGTATGAAGGACTGGGGCGAGGACTTGGTCAGTAGAACCGCTCATCGATATCTCGAAAGAGATAGAAAAAAAACTGACGATGCTTTAGTTCTTTTTGGAAATGTGGGAAGAACTGGGATCTCGTGCTAGGAAAAATACAGTTGGAGGCCTGATTAGTAGCATAACGAGTCTGGCGACAGCGTCGCAGACGCAAACAGAGGAAGAAGGCGCATTGTTCGACGAGATGGCCGCCTCTTACTCGACAATCCTCAAAGAAGTAGCCAACATGATCCACGACCTCATCAGCAACGCCATTCGACAGGATCTCAAAGCGTACTATCAAATGTAAGTTTACCCGCTTCCGGAATTCCGGCCAGCCTCTAATTCATGATAGCCCACAATGGCAAGTGGTAGAAGAAGCGGAATCGAAGGAAGCCGGGCATTCCTCCGAACTCGTTCCCCTCCTCAAGACGTTGTCGTCATTCTGCCCGTATTTATCCCGTTTCTGGGCACCAAATGTATTCCAAAGAGAGTTCCGTCGGGTTTTGACGTCAATGGAGAACTATCTTCTTGACAGCATAGTCTCGCGAAACCAATTCTCGGAGCAAGGCGGGCAACAGTTACTTCGAGATATGCAAGCCATTTGGTCAGCTATGCACCAATGGGTTCCCGATGCGCCGGGTGTAATGAGAAAGTAAGTCCAACATTTCTTCCCAGGAAGCGTTGCAAAATGACGCATAGTTGTGGCGTAGCTCACAGTGGGAAAAAATGTAGATTACACGAAACCTGCATGTTGCTAGCATTACCGGCTGAGGTGGAAGACCCAGACTCTCCCGAAGCACAGAGGACACTTAAGCATGTAGTGGACTGCATGTTTGATGTTCAAACACAAAAAGCCAGGGCTGTCATGGAAGAGCTCGGTATCTATAGCCTGACTATTGCAGAGGCACGAAATACCTTACAAAGACGGGTTGACAGCTGGCAGAAATAGTTCCACCTTATGAGGCGTTTTTAGTTGTGCATAGTGTAGCGAGTGTGTAGCTTGGCGGCGTCGAATAATACAAAGTACCGATAACCCGTCTATGGCCACGCATAATTTTCTATTTTGTGCAATCACCACATGGGTGTTCTGTGGCTGCCATGGTAGAATCCGAACTGTATTCATGTAGACGGCCACATGACCACCATGCGCTTGTATGGCCAACGGCGCCGCCGTTTGTCTCAGCCTTCAAAAGCCACTTGGCAAGACCTGCCGACCAGCTACGGCATATTCTTGCTTATATGTGTTGTTATTGTTGCAATTATTTTAATCACAATCCTGACAATCTGCTTCGATATCAAATCAAATCAAGTCAAGTCATCCTTCGATTCAAGCTGCAGCCATCCGTGTTTGAAATAACGACACTCGTCGAATCACTCTGCATCCCAAGCCTATCACAGCACCCACTTGACGATGGATAAGGCGGAGTCAACTGGGACCCACCCCAAAAAACGAAAAGGAGGAGATGACGGCAAAGCTTCGCGGTACAAGCGTTCCAAGGTGAGAGCAGATACTTTCCATTCTAAGTCATTTATTTGTTTGCTCTACGCTTGTTTTTCCTCTCTATCAGAATATGCAACAGGGAACCGGCTTTTCGCTAACAAGATGCAACTGTAACATTTTATGTGCGCACAATCACTTATTAGCACTTCTACGCAAACAGTAACAAGAAAGTTATAGAGCCGTACAAGAGGGGAATTTTCGCTACTTGCGATAAGGGTAGAGAGTCCCGCTGTGTCGCTGAGCTGTATCGGCTCTTTGAAGAGGTACATTTTCCTCGTTCTTTCTCTTGGCTAGTCCTTGGTTCGCTATTTTGGCGGTCGTCTATCCTGCGTCGAAGGGATGGGGATCCCTTCTGATGAGAGAGTTTTATGACAGGGAGCGTTAAGATATTAAGACGGTTGCTGCCTAGTATACGGACAAGCTTTATGGCCCGGAAGATGCGGGGGCGGCGGATGGTGCCGACAATAAAATCCCTAATGAACCCGAAGATGAGCCGGATGTCGAGGACATTGAGGCTGCAATCGCCGCAGAAATTAACGGTATCGCTGCGAAACGCAAGGACGAGAATAAGAGGATAACGTCGATCAAGTTGGATACTCCTTGTTGTGGGTGGCCCCGTCTATCCATGGATCCCCGCCAATATATCCACAATCACGGTAGATATGTTCCTTACAGACTGACCTCGTGACTGGTTTTGTTTCTGGTATTTACGAAACAGTGATATTCTTCCATACGAGGGAACCCGTGGATCCTGTGGAGCTAGTCGGTTTTATCTTCAAGGATATCGAGGAAAAGAAGCGACGACAGACCAGATTCACAAACCGACTGACACCAATAACAAAGACCTGCAAGGCTAATATCACTGACCTCGAGACTATAGCACATGAGGTGCTCAAGCCACACTTCCATGAGGGTCAAAAAGGTGTCAAGGTACGTAGACACGGAATATTTGCTCTAGCATGCAATATCAGGGTATTGTTATGCATATGGTGTACCCTTGCCTTGCTCGTTGGCTCGTTGGATGAATGAGACCGTTACTACGGATTTTAACCATTAGGCGAAACTAACCCCGATGCCGCGCTTTTATATCCAGTTTGCTATTAGGCCGAATCTACGAGATCATCGCGTTATGAACCGAGATGATATTATCAGATCAGTTGCTAGGATTGTTGGCCCGGATCACAAGGTCGACCTGAAAAATTACGATCTCCTCATCATCGTCGAAGTGTGGAGGGTAAGTCAACCCCAAGTTCCCATTTCTGTACACTCTTTTGTTCTCGTTTAACAATTCCTTTGCCGGCGCGGTGTCGAAGCGAGGAGAGCTCGAGAAAAAAGAGGCTCTGGAAAAGAAGTCTCCAAGTATCATTTCTCGCTTGTCAATACGACATTTCATTTTATTTCCTTTTTTTTTTTCCCTCTTTGGATGAGGACGTCAAGAAAGTCTCTGACCCACTTTGCCCCCACAGAACATCTGCGGTGTCAGTGTTGTCCGGGATTTCGAACACTACAAGCGATTCAACCTGGGCTTGGTGGCCGACCAATCAGAGGGCCCAACAGACGAGAAAGCATGTGGCGTGGCACCAGAATAATCTAGAAGACGGGGTTGTGGACCACATTCTCGGAACAGGAACGTGTTTGAGGGTACCTTGTACATGGACAGACATCAAACCAGACATCACACCTCCCTTCCTCCACCTCGCGCATCCGGTGCCCAATAGCTTACTTATATTACCAATTCGTTTATCTCACCATCGACCATCTTGCTTTTCACAAAATTGGCATCCCGCAGAAAACGGCCTGTTTGGCAAACTGCTCCGAAGTTCGATACAAAAAGCCGTATTCTCATTTGCAGGGTCAAGCGAAAGGACATCAGCCCGGAACCATGCAAACAGGAACGCTAGTGAGCCTCCAATGAGACACAGTTCTTTCAGCCAATGAGAGCATTCGGACATCGCTAGTAACCGAGCTTATGGGTGGTGCTTTCCCTTTCCAACTCGAAATAGTCGAACCAGCTTAACGTGAACTGTGCTCATAATCAGCTGTCAGAATGGCTTAAGCTTGTGGTTATTAGTCCGCGTAATGAAACGCACTCTTTCGTCACAATCCTTGGGGCAATTACTACCAATAAGTCGCAGCTCAGAAGAGGTCCTCGGAGACTATAGCCCAATTCAGACGCCCGCCAGGTATTGGCCTCGCTTCAGAAATCTCTCTAATTCTTTTGGCCTTATGCAAACTCTCGCCTAACTGCATCTCTCACTCGTACGCCAACGACCAAACTAAGTGGTGTTTAGCTGAACGCCTTTTTGACCACACACACACGCACACAAAACCAAGAAAAAAAACGCCATGCGCCTCCCGTTTCGCAACAATATCATCAGACTAGAGCAGTGGGCTATCATGGGCTCCTAGGAAGGCTGGCTATATTAGGAGTGGCGTTGGGTGTTTCCTTATATATATACCATTATAACCACCCCGGATTTCCCTTGTACTCGGCCCTTTTTTTTTCTCTTTGATCAATATGAAAATTTTATATCCTCTGATAGACCGGGTATCAAATTCGAATACTCTGTATCATTATATCCAGTCCCTCTTCAATAAAGTGATCTCATTCCCTCTACGTCCTGGTCTACGATGATTGTCCTACCAGGAGCCCAAGGTGCAAATAGCTCCTCATACTACAACAAACCTCAAATCTCGCAAGTCGACCTCACAGACAGCGACTCACCAATTACCATGACTGATGCCGAAAGGATAATAAAAGCCACCTACCACGGCGAACGCAAGGTCGCTAGGTTTGAAGATATATCCACAAGTCTCTTCTCCCCACAATACCTCATAACCCTCGACAACAAAAGCCAGCTACTCCTACATCTCGCACCTCCATCAGACGTCAGAGTTCTACAACATGAAAGGGATGTCCTCGCCGGTGATTTCGAAATCCTGGAACTTATCCGACAGAATGCGCCTGAAGTCCCCGTTCCGGAAGTCGTAATGCACAGCAAAGACGTGAACGGACCATTGTTGGGCGTCCCGTTCTTGCTGACGACGTACATATCCGGAGTACCGCTCGACACTGTCCGTCAAGAGCTTCCGGACGAAGTATTGGCGATGGTTGACTATAACCTCGGTCGGAATGCCCGACGGGTTAGTCGGATCCACAACTCACATTTTGGACTTGCGGGTGCGGGCGGTAACGGGAAGATGTATACCACCTGGCACAGCGCTTTTCTATCGATGTTTGAGTCCGTGATGCGGGATGCGGAGGACCTGTTCATCAGTATTCCGTACGAGGTCTTAAGATGGCAGGTCGGTCGTCTGGCGTATGCGTTGGACGATGTCAAGGTGCCGCAGCTGGTGTGTTATGATCTGTGCGATGGGCAGAGGGTGATGGTTGACGAGAGGACGGGGAGGTTGAACGGGCTCACGGACTTCGAGAAGGCCGTTTGGGGGGATCCGTTGATGGCGGCTTCTTTCAGAGATCCGAGTTTGGCATTTTTGAACGGGTATGGCGGGGACCCGTTGGGTGCGCAGGGTGCGAGGCCGAGGATTTTGCTGTAAGTTTTTGGATAGCTTTCTTTTTTCTTTTCTACTTGTGATTTCAAGAGTATATGCTAACAGGGTGGTGAATAGGTACACGCTCTACTACTATCTTCACGCCGTCGTCGAGGTCTACTACCATGGACTCAACCACGAGCTCGAGTGCAAAGCCCGTAAGGGCCTTGTGAGGAGTTTGAAGAATATTTCGGATTATAGAGAATAGACTAAGGGATTTTCCCACGGTGAACCTTTTCGCGTGCTCACTTTTACGGATATATGGCTTTATGATTTCTTATGTTTCTTTTCCTCACATGGGTTGCCTTGGTTGATTTTTTCTTTTCACTTCTTGTTTTGTATAATTAAAAAAAATACTTTGGGATCATTGTTATTTATCATTAAAGGGTTGTTATGTTATTATCATTGAAAGGATATAGTTATAGGCACAGTGCTTTTTTTGTTTCTTTGGGGATTTGATTTCACCGCTTCTTTCCATTGGGATGTGATACATAAACCGATTTTCAATCTGTATTGAATTGTCTTTTAGCTTTGGGAAAGCCTGATTCTAGACTCAAGTTATATATATAAAAAGAGGAATATTTACGCCAAATTAAACAATAAGAAATGGAAGAAAAAGGGGAAATAAGAAGGAAAGAATAAGAGTGAAAAGCTCTTCGCTGTGATATATCCTCGTATAAAAAAAAATAAAACAAAACAAAAGAATCCCGTATATAGTTTAAACTACCAGCCTCAGGCAACAAATGACAAAGAAAAGGGAAAATCATCAAGGAGACGCTTTTTCTCAAATGGTATGGTATCATTATGCAACAGACTCAACACATCTAGCAACAAATTTCCATGAGAAAGGGGGAGGGTTTTGTTCATTTTTATCTCATCGGTATAGGGATTGTTACAATGGCTCCACCGTCGGTGCCTATCGGCTCGTAGGGTAGTACGTCGCCACCACCGAAGCTTGGGTCCACAGGTGTCTCTGTTACCTGAGCCTGTGGTTCATCAACTGGGACGATGAAGCTAGCCGCTGGAGAGTTGTCCAAGATCGGAGCCAGTGTTTCATCGGATGACGCTGATGTTGATGTTAATTCTTCTATCGATGTTGTGGTGGTAGGGGGGAGCTCCGTGGATGAAGCGGATGTGGTTTCTGGGGGAGGCAAAGTTTCAGATGAAAGTGACTCAGTTGACGAGGTAGGAGCTGCTGTAAATGTTGGGAAATCTTGAGATGTTGTCTCGGCTTCGGCTGTGGTTGATGATTCTTCCGATGTGGTAGTAGTGATCGCGCTTGGGAGTACCGGCTCATATGTTGGGGCTGCGGCTTCTTCGGTGGAGCTGGTGGTTTCGGGCCCGGGGTATGGGATTGTCATGAAACCCGAGGAGATTACTCCACCTGGCGCGCCGTCCGTTGGGTATGGAGCTGGGATGTATGAGATTTCCGAAGGCACCTCGGAAGGAACTTCAGATGGCATCTCGTGGGCCGCGCTTGAGCTTGGACTGTAGCTATAAACCGGTTCGGGGGTCGGCTTGTGCGGTGTAGGTGGGACGACTACGGTCTCATGCGGCATGCCTGTGCTCTGCTCGTCCTTTCCAGGGTGCATAATATATGTGGATGGGGCGTAGATTTTGGTCGTGCCCGTCATCACGATGTTTCCTGGAGGCAGGCTGGAGACGATAGGATGCGGTGGTGGCTGCATATACTTTGGCGGGTTATACGGCATCGAGCCGATTGGGCAGAGACATTGACAGCTGCAGGCGCCGCCGTTGTTTGAGGGGGGAGCCTTATTAGGAGGAATGTAGCTTGGTGGGTTAATTGGCTGGGGCATTGTGCTTTCAACTGGTGTCTGGACAGGGGCACCGCTGACAGTGAGGGTTTCCTAGAGTGGGTTTTGTTAGAAAAGGGGTAATTGATATCAGAGGGCATATATGATTTTTGCTTACTGTTGCAACCAAGTTGACGGTTTGGGTGGTTGCCTCGCCTGCGACTGTGCTGATGAGGTGGACGACGTTATTGACTGTGCTGACCAGCTGCACGGTTTCAGTATTGATAAGATGTACCGTCTCGGTGTTGATAAGATGTACAGTCTCGGTGTTGATAAGATGTACAGTTTCGGTATCAATGAGGTGCACGGTTTCGGTATTGATCAGATGAACGGTGTTCTCGACAGTACTGATCAAATGCACAGTGGCGGTATCCGTAACTTCTGAAACCACATGCTGTAGCTGGGTCTTGGTAACCTCTGAGACTACATGCTGCAGCTCAGTCTTCGTCACCTCCTCAAGCGCGGTCTTGGTCACTTCGGACACGACATGTTGTAGCTCGGTCTTTGTCACCTCTTCAAGCGCGGTCTTGGTAACCTCCTCTGTTACATGAGAGAGGGCGGTCTTGGTTACTTCGGATACGACATGCTGCAGCTCTGTCTTTGTCACTTCTTCAAGCGCGGTCTTGGTAACTTCCTCTGTTACATGAGAGAGGGCGGTCTTGGTTACTTCGGACACGACATGCTGTAGCTCGGTCTTGGTCACTTCCTCAAGCGCGGTCTTAGTTACCTCAGAAACAACATGTTGCAGCTCGGTCTTGGTCACTTCTTCAAGCGCGGTCTTGGTAACTTCCTCTGTTACATGAGAGAGGGCAGTCTTGGTGACTTCCTCAAGCGCAGTTTTTGTGACCTCCTCCAGCGCGGTCTTGGTAACTTCCTCTGTTACGTGAGAGAGAGCGGTCTTGGTGACCTCTGAGACGACGTGCTGGAGTTCGGTCTTGGTGACTTCAGAAACTATATGGTTGATTGCGGTCTTTGTGACCTCGACTTCATTTTCGATAGTCTGAGTTTCAGTCTGCACTTGCACCTGAGTCTCGATGGATTCGGAAACAACCTATGCGGATTTTTTTTTCGTCAGCAATATGCCACTAATCAAGACTAAACGATATTTTGCATAAAGGACTTACAACGTGGGTTTTGACAGCGGTTTCGGTCTCAACCGCCGTTAAAGTCTCCTTGATAACCTTGGAAACCTGAACGACAGAAGTAACGATATTATGAATCACAGAGACCGAAACCACCGTAACCGGCTTCTCCACCACGTGTGTTACAAACTGATGAATAGTCTCGGTGACCGGCGGCAGGGTCTCCACGATAGTTGTCGGTTCCACGATGGTGACGTGCTTGACGACATGTTCGGTCACAACTTGATGCTTCGTTTCCGTTTCCGTCAACACCTCGGTCTCATGTAATGTCGTGGGGACGTGCTGGACAACAGTGACGTGCGAGAAGACGATATGTTGAGAAATCACGGTTGACAGCGAGGTCTCGACTTTTGTCTCGACCTGGTGCTCTGTGATTGTTGCCGTCTCTGTCAGGAACTCTGTGGACACGGATACCGACACATCTTGCCCTAGCACGGTCGATTCGGTGCTCGTTGTGGTCTCGTGCACCATTGGCGGCGGCATCTCATAGGCAATTGACGTTGTGGTAGTTTCATGCACCATCGGCGGCGGCATCTCATAAACCACTGTCGATGTCGGCTCAGGCGCCGGTGCGTATGCATAGTCAGTCGGTACTACCACCGGCGCGGGTGGGTAAGCACCGGCGTAAGGGTCAACAGGCGCTGTGGCTTGCGCTGTCGGGAGGACTAGAAGCTGCAAGCATAGAGGTAGGGCCAAGAGGGCCTTGATGTTAAACTTGACCGACATGATCGCGAACTGCTTTCGGTAACCCTCTCCTGGAGGTTGTTATATATTATATTATATATAACTCTTGGAAACGCAAATGAATGGATGCGCGTATTAGAGATTATCTACCGATTGTTCATGAAGACTGTCAGTATATAAGTATTCATGCAATTTTGATATTGAATATCTCTATATCAAGAGATATGTAATGTTGTGCACATTGATATATCGATATTACTCACATTGGAAAATCAGAAAACTTTAGGGCAAAGAGTCTACTGAACGGGGGGACCTGTCCCTCTGCCTGCCGTACGAACCGGATAATAAAAAAGAAGGTATAAAAATATCAAATATAAAAATTGAAATGGAAGAATGGAAGAAAAAAGAAGGTGTAGAGAATGTAATAATGAGCGACGTTCGTTCGACGACCAGTCACCGACTTCCAAGATACAACAACGGACGAAGAGCGAAAGGGAAGGAGAGGAACATTAAAAAAAAAGCCAAGGACGAACGGGGGAGGGAAAAACCATCTTGATATCATTCTACACACGAGCCTCTTCCGAAGAAAACCCCCCGATTTCCGCGATGTTTCAACGGACTTTCTCTCTCTTTCTCTTTCTGGTGGAGGCAGCGTTGCTGCATGGGGCGTTTGAAGGGGTCGAAACAGACCGAGCTGGAACGGACCCTCCCAAAGTTCAGCACAGAAAAACGTTAAAATGGCCCTGCCAAGCCTCACCTTGCACGGCCTCAAAACAGCACCAGTCGTGAAAATGTTTCTGGTCTGTTTCTGCCGTATAAAAAATCATCCCCCTTCCGTGGTACGTGGGTCCACAAGTAAAAAAGTTATAGGCCCGGCCGCGATATGATATAACGTTTAATTATATTAAATGTTTCTTTTCCGAACATTTCCTCTTCTTGCCGACGTGGGCAGGTGGCATGGGCTATGGCAGCTGGCAGCGGGATCTAATTAGCATGCCATTCGCTGTGCCCAGCGTTTAAACGATATCGTTTCTCGATAATTGTTTCGAGATTTGATGTTCTGGGGATTGCAGGCCGACTGCTGCGCGCTGCGCGGGCTGCCTATCCCCCCCCCCTTTGTTATCTTGTTATCGAATGTTGCCTTTCGGTTGTGATCCGAATACTTCAGGTCGAGCCGGTCGAGGGTTATTGCATCTAATGCATTGACTTTCGTCGACCCGTTGTACCCAAGTATAGGTCTAGATACATTGATATGGGTCTCGTTATATCCGTCGAGGGCTTCAACGATATCTGATGCGTTTTAGTGACTTCAAGGGTTAGGGGTTAGCTGAACTATAATGGCTTTCCTAGATCGAAACGCCGCAGCGATGTATCAGTCAATAGAAGTGGCCTGATCATGATGAATACGACGCTGCACCCCGAAATCTGATAAAACATAAAACATTTTGAAAAAAGTTCAGCCTTTCTCTATTCTATTCACTAGTACGATGGTGTGCTATAGTACGGCAACCAGCGATAAACTTCCCACCCCCAAACCCTCCCCAAGGCGCCAGAAGCGAACGGAAGCCTGTCCTTGCCCTTTTAATGTACATAATGCACGACGCTGACAATCACAAAAACTCCCCCACACCCCAATAACGGATTTGAGGCTACCAATAACGAACGGCCACCTAGAAAAACATTGCACATATTTGTAAATCCTGACCCAATCACCTCTTAAGTTTTGTCCACCCTGCAGATACTTCGGTTCCGCCGTTGATGGCGCTTCGCTTCCCGCTCCCGCTGCTTGGGCTTCCTACACCTGGACTTCCATTCCCAACCGCAGGAATAGACCCGATGCCTCCCTTCTTGATGCTGATAGGTATCGCCTTGGCAGGCTGCGGACTCCCTGCCAGTCCATCCCTCCCCTTACCATCATCGTCCCTAAATTCGCCGAGTTCACTTATGAACTTGGCAGCCGGGTCTTCATCGATCTCGTTCTCGATCAGGTCCCACTCCGCATTGGAAGTTTCACTGACAAGCAGATGTTTCGTGCGGTCGATCACATTGTTAAGATTAATCTTCCAGCGGGCCATATGCTGTAACCCCTGCGGTGAGTTTAGGAACGAGTGCGCGGAGCTGTGGTTCACGCGACCGAGAAACATGTTTACGGCCTGTGGTTTCTTGCCCTGAGGTAGAGGAAGCGCGTGTACGGCTTCCTGCGTGGCCTCGCTCCATTGGACGAGCGCCGGATGATGCTTCGTCGGGGTACAGATGAGGAGGCGGTACAAGTTCCTGCCAGGCTGCCACACATCCTCAATTTCGGCGGCTGCTTCCTCGAGACCCTGGCTCCAGCAGAGCCAGGCTACATCGTAAACTAGCATGCTGACTCCCTCGATAAACATCGCGTATTGCTTTGAATCCATCGAATGCAACTGGGGCAGCGGTTGGGTGGTGGACAGCGGCCGTGCTCTATTAAAGTGCGGGTTTCGAATTGAGGCTGACGGAGCATCACGTATCGGCAGCACGATCTCACAGGGGAGCTTTAGACCCAAATAGGAAGCTATCAACACCGACATGTGTGAAAGGTGACCTAAAGCAACCGTGATATTGTTCGGGTTCATGTTGTAAATCTGTCGGATGTCGGGTATGACGACGCCGTTGAGCATGTACTCGACCGCTTTTTTCTTCCGCCGCTGCCGTAGCAAGTTCAGGCCAGCGATCTCCCGGCACAGGAAGACCCGGGACTCGGCCGTTCTTTCGTAAAGAGTATTCCACTTAGTGTTCGTCACCCTGGTGTCCTTTCGTACCTTCTCCACCATGATGTCTTTGTTTTGAAACAAAACGTTACGTGTCTCCTTGAGCAGCTGCTGGCGTTTCTGGTTCTTGGACTTCAAGCTTGCGAGGTACTTCCTATGTTCCTCCAGTTCCGTCCGTAGCTCGGCAACCCTATCATGTATGCCTGCGATTGTATTCTCAAGCTCCTGCTTCTCCAAAGCAGCGTCTGAGAGCTTCCCGTACAAATTCCCATCAGAAGCACCTTCCTCCACATCCTTCTCGAGCTTCTCGTTCCCCATGAGCACAGATATAATCTCATACCGGAGGGGATACATCTTATCCCGTACGCAGTCCTTACAAGTTAGCTTCGGGAGTTGCCTTTCGCAGACCTGGCAAGGTCCAACGGGGACAGGAGGTGTTGCGGCCCTAGGAGGTGATTTATCATCCTTCGCCGGTCGACCGTTGGCTCCCAGCAGCAGCGGTTCGGATACGGTTCGCTGCATACGTTGCTGCTGTTGGAGTCGAGCTCTGCTCGAGTGACTGGGCGGAGGAGGTGCATGGCGGTTAGGAGTCTCGTACGCGTGCGAGTAGCCATGGTGGATCGGAGGCGGGAGAGGACGGTGGGAGACGAGGGAAGGGGGGTACCCCAGAGGAGGGGCAGCTAGTCGTGGTGACCCATAAGGATCTGGAGCTGGCGAACCCGACAAAGATCTAGGCGGAGGAGGAGGAGCGGGGATTCGGTGGTGCCGTATGGGATCCAGCTTGGAGAGCCTGTAGGCGTGCAGAAGGAGGCGGGGTTGGAAAGACCGTCCTCTACTTCTGCGATGGTGGTTTGTTAAGTAATTATCGGGAGAGGTGGGATGGGATGGGGTGCGTGTGGAGCTTCTCGAATTGGCGGAGACGCAGACAAACTCGGGGTCAGATTAACTTGTATATCTATCGATAGCTTGGATGGAAAGTATTCGAAGATATTGCTGGAGATCAGATTGTTTTTATTTATGCTTGACGATGTTTACAAAAGGCGGTTGAACAACCAGACCAAGTATATATAAAGAGTGTGAGAGTGGATTACTAAGTCCTGCTGTCGTCTCAGAGTCTGATGGTTGAAATGGATGTTTGTCGTCACAGCCAGCCAGTCATTTGTTCCTGCGTTTTGGGCCACCCGCAGCAACCACTTGCAGTACCCCGTCCAGCTGACCCCTGCAGGCATCCACAGACGTCAAGACTCTATGTCCATAGCTGCAGGCCGTATCTATAACATGGTCGTACCAGGGGAAAGGATATCATAAGAATGCTATTGGTATAATTATATTTCGTAGACGCTGTGCGAGTCTATTCTATTGAGTCGCTGCTTCGGCCGTTTGGACCTCCTCCAGCTTTATCCTCGAGATGTATTGTTCGATACCCCCAGTGGACTTTAGTCTCTTCTTAACCTCCTCCACCAGGTCCTTGACAGCCACCGGGACACCCTCCTTCTCGGGGTGGCCGTCGGGGAGACCCAGTTCCTTGATTCGAACAGTGTCGAGTCCAAGCTGCTCATTGAAGATGATGACAGCAAACGGAACGCCCCCGACCTCAGCTGCTTTAAATTGTGTCTGCATTTTAGGACACGATCTGTACAAGAACTCGGCCTAGATGTTGAATAACTCGTCAGAATGTTTTTTTTCTTTCTTCCTTTCCATGAACATGAAGACTTTTGAGAGGGTGGAGATCTCATACCTTAATACCGCCTTCCCACAGCTGCTTGGCGATAGCCATGCGCTCCTTCAAAAAGCCATTCTTATTTTCTCCAGAACCTTCAGGCATCGCCATAACATATATATCAACATCACTGCTTCTAAGAACCGCAGGACTGCTCTCCAGTCTCTTCCTGATGATGCTGTATATCCTGTCAACGCCGAACGAGATACCGACACACGGAATCTTGCCCTTGCCGGAGAACATGCCCACTAGCTCGTCGTATCTTCCACCTGCCGCGATTGAGCCTACGCCCACGGTATCGTCGTCCGAACGGTCTGCTTCCGGGTCATTTTTGTTGACCTTTGACTTTTTCTTCCCCTTTGACGACGAGGCGACTACGGGTCCTTGTGTGGCAGCTGGCGGCGCTGATAGCTCCGTGACAACCTCGTAGATGACACCGGTGTAGTAATCCAGCCCACGGGCCAGCGAAAGATCAAACGAGATCTTAGGTGTGACTTCGAAAATGTCCAGGTAGTCGAACAGTAGCCTCATATCGCCCAATCCCTTCTTGATACTTTCGTTCGAAGCCAATGATTCCGTCTTTTCAAGCTCCTCCAAAAGATCCCGCCCACCCTTCTTAAGCACATACTCTCCAATTTTATCCGCGACTTCCGGGTCAAGACCCTTTTGTTCGGTCATTTCCTTCCTGACTTCCTCCCACGGCGACTTGTCCAGCTTGTCAACGGCGCTGGATATCGGCCTGATCTTGTCCGCCGGCACACCGCAGACCTCGAACAATCCGTCGAGGATCTGTCGGTGATTCAACTTGATGGTGTATTCTCCAATGTTCAACCCGTCCAGGATTTCGACGGTGATTCTCATGATCTCAGCATCCGGGAGCATGGGGTCGTACGTCCCCGCGATGTCAAAATCGCATTGGTAGAACTCCCTCATCCGGCCTTTAGACACAGCGGGCTGGTCTCTTCTGTAAACCTTCGCAAGGTGGTATCTTTTGATCGAGGTGACCGTCGGATTCATAGCGAGCCATCTGGCGAACGGCACCGTGAGATCGTACCGCAGGGAGCTGATCTCCCCTCCTTGGTCGGCGAGGTCGTAAATGAGCTTCGAGTCTTCGCCATACTTCCCCGCCAGAACTTCCTTGAGCTCGAAGACAGGGGTGTCCAGCGAGACCGCTCCGTGTTTTTTGAAAGTTGTAGTGATCTTTTCAAATATCTTGTCGCGGACGGCGATGTCGACTCCGGCCCCTAAGTGGGTTTTTGGAAGGAACTGTTAGATCGCTTTTTTTTTCTTTTGAATCGCTATCGTGTGCCCCTCATGGTGCCCCACTATTGAAATATAAAACGATGTATATGTGTTTTCGGGGTACTGATACAAACGTACAATCGCGAGAGCCCTTGACGGTCTTGAGAGTGATCTGTTGCTTTCCCATGTCGTCTTGATTAGAATCTTTCGAGCTGTACCGGAGCTGTGGTCGATGTCGAAGAGTGGAGATTATGGAAGGGCGAATGAGAGGTGGGAGTGTCGACGCCGCAGCAGTGTTAATAGAAAGCGGTCGCAGGAGGGTTGATAACGGTCGTCGCTGTCTGGCAATGCAAGAAAGCAACCGAACGGGCATTCAATTGGAAGAAGAAAGTTAGTCACGATAGCTTCCCCGGTCGAAAGCTGTCGTTACTTTTGCAATTAAATATTCCTAGCTCCCAATATAATTAAAAAAAAAAAAAGTAAGAGTCAGCACCGGCGCGAAAGCAAGACGAAAGGTGAGTCCAACCAAAATTTTGTGTGCCCCGCCATCGTATACGGCAACTTTACGCGACCGGCTAAACTTGCTTGGATAAAGTAAGCTAGCTCCGCGTGATGAATGCTGGTGATACAGAAAGCCTGCGACGACACCGCCTTTTCTTTCTTTCTTTCTTTCCTTGTTCATCATACCCTCACCGCGTCATCACCACCGACAAGGTATACAGATACCCTCTCTATGGAATCCACACTCCGTCTACCTTCGACGAGATAGTACCAGCCCATGTCCAGTCCCGACCCTCCGTGATACGAACGAGAGAGAAAAAAAAGAACACCCACACAATGACGGAAATGTTCTGCCAGCAGTGTCGAATGCCGTTGAAGCTTCACGGCTCTCTTCAAAACCTCAATCCAGCGGCACTGAACTTACTACATGGTACATTCACACATCCACAGGATATTCAGCGATTTATAAAAAGAAGACAGAGAAAACGAAGAAAAAATTATATTAACAGTTAATGTGTCTAGGATCGTCGACCTCATCATCAACCTCCAAACAAACCGTCTTCGACCCCCGTACTCACTCCTCGGCCAACCACACCCAAGGATCCCTCCGAAAAGGACTATACGAGCAAGCTCTGAAGAACGACGGCCACCCAGTTGTAAAAAGGAGTATACCAAATGCACCCAAGAATCCCTCACCTCTCGCCGGAGCCCCCGCCAACATGGCGGAGTCCTTCGTCATGCTCTCGGACTCGGTCATACTACGAACGCCTCAACCTATCGTCGGTGAGGCCGTGCAGAACGGCGGGCTGGCGGCAATGCCGAACGGGATCACGCCCGAAGACTCGTTGTCGCATAAGATGCAGACGTCGAGGCGGTTGTTTGATATCTTGAGCGCCAGATCCGACATAGACTATCCGATATGCACGGAGTGTACGGAGCTACTGGTGGAGGGGCTGCAAAAACGGCTGGGTGAGGCTACTAAGAGTAGAGACGGGTACCAGCAGTTTTTGAAAAGGCTACAGGCGGAGGTTCCGACGGATGCTGAGGCGGCAAAAGTGGAAGAGGATCTCACGAAGGTTAGGCAAGAGAAGGATGCCGCTTTGCTGGAGCTGGAGGAGCTGGAGCGGGAGAAAGCCCAGATAGAGGCAGAGATCGCGGAGGCAGAGGAGGAGTCGAAGAGACTGGAAGCCGAAGAAGAAGAGTTCTGGCAGGAGAGGAATTTGTTCTCCCAGCAACTGGAGGAATTCCAGAACGAGCGCGATAGCATAAATTTACGGTTCGATCACGACGCTAAACAGCTAGAAAGACTACATCGCACGAACGTCTACAACGACACATTTTGCATCGGACATGATGGATTCTTCGGGACCATCAACGGTTTACGGTTGGGGAAGCTTCCATCACAGCCTGTAGGTGACCACCTTCCCCGAAGACCTGATTCTACGAGACATACTAAAGGCGGTGCTTCTTAGGTGGAATGGGCAGAGATCAATGCGGCGTGGGGCCAGACGCTTCTGCTGCTGCACACGGTGGCCGATAAGCTCGGCTTCGTCTTTGAAACCTACAAGCTGAAACCGATGGGTTCGACCTCGAAGATTGAGAAAATAGAACCCAAGCAGATGGATACGGCGTCGAGCCGGATCGGTGCCGCGCTTGGGGCCGTCAGCCGGAGCGATGTGCGTGTCCAAACGCTCGAACTGTTCAGCTCCGGGACGATACCGATGGGTCACTTGTTCGCGCATCGCAAGTTCGACGGCGCCATGGTCGCGTTCCTGGACTGCATTAAGCAGCTGGGGGAGTTTGTGGCGAAGGCGGATCCGACAGCGGTTCTTCCGTACACGATCGTGAAGGATAAGATCGGGGATGTGTCCATACGGCTGACGTTCAATCAGGACGAGCCGTGGACGAAGGCTTGCAAATACACGTTGACATGTGCTAAGTTTTTACTGGCATATGCGTCGAATCAGGGGCTTGCTAGGAGGTTGCAGCAGCAGCAGCAGCAGCAGCTCCAACAACAGCAGCAGCAACCATCGACACGGTGAACAGGGGGACAATCACGATGATATATTTTTGTTTTCTCATATAGTATTCCGATGCAACCTTGGGTCAAATCTAGTACTCAGGTAGATATGGCTGGAGTTTAAGGTTAAGAAAAAGCTGAGGATGGGCTGAAACGACCTCCTCAAACTTGATGACGAATGGACCCGCTAGGGGAGCGGAAATGGAGGATCAGTGCCGAGACTGGGGATTTACAGGGCAGCGGCGGCGAATTGGCGTTTTCGTTGTTTATACATATGGATTGAACGGGATGATTGTTACTTACCTTAGCAAGTACCTACTGCAAGTAGGTAGTTAGCATGGTTATTCAAAAACTTGTAAATTAGATACCCGGGTTTACACTAGTTTTTTTGTTTTATTTCTTATTTCTTATTTTTATTTTTTCCCCGAAAAGTAGACACATTTTGTATTTTGAGCAGGGAATACTATAATATTTGGACTGGCGGCAACGAACGGCAGGCAGAGCCTTCAAAAATCTTGAAACGAAAGTATAACAAAAGCACGAGGAGTAAAAAAAAAAAAAACCGGTTGCTGCATATGCATGGGGGGAGGGGATCTGGACATGGAACGGGCTTGCAAGAGCCTGTTGCATATCGTTTTCCGAATCCCCCAATGCAAGTTCCGATCGAACCGGCCAACCGCGATATGGATTTTGGACGTATCAAACGGTCCTGCATGTTCTAATTTGACACCCCTCGCGTTCTGTCAAGTTTCAAGTCTCAGTCGACGTACATCGTATATTTTAGACACCTCAACAAAAGATACATAGTAGATTTTTCTCCCTCTCTCTCTCTCTTTCCTTGTTTAATTAATATAACAACTTTAAATATGTAAGTATTAATATGAGAGGAGTGTGCCGCGCCCCCCGCCCCGTGAGCTTGCGTGTTTTTGTCTGTGATAAGGACCTTTCGCTAGCTTGATAGGAAAATAAGAGAGGTTTACAAGCTTCTTTGAGGGGGGAACCGGGGAGAAATCTGGGATGACGCAGTTAGGGCGTGGATGATGCATGGCCAGGGGGAGGCTGTGGACCGGGGGTGGGATTAGTATCATCGACCGATCTGTCTCCCCCGTCCACCGCTTTCAATTGGCATTTCTAGATGACTCCAATCTACCTGCGGATTCTAATTGAATTGAGAGATGTTGATTTGGGGATCGTGAGAATACAAAAAACTCATATATGATGTATCAATGTATGTATGTTATAGCTTGCGGTCGGAATCACATAAATCCGCCACCGCCGAACAGAAGACAACGGCGAGGCACCTGCAGGAGAAATATCCGGGGTAGCTCAGATGGACAGTTAGCTCCACAGTGGCATCGTATGATGACTAGTGCGATACGATAAGAGTCGCAGTCGCAGTTGCAATTGACCAGGACACATGACAGTGCCAGTGGTGGTTGGTTACATTCTATTTATTAGAAGTTGTTGTTGATATTATATTGTTATGTTATATTGTTATATTGTCGAGTGCAGTTGAACCTCGGAAGCTGCTGCTGTCTGCTATCTGCGACTTAAACTACCCAACCCTGCCCTTTTTTTTTTTTTTTTTTNTTTTCTTCCCTGTAATTCTCATCGGCTCGATCTTGGTTGAGGACTTGGTATCTTCCCAGCTGGTCTCTTTCTTGTCTGTCCCGGCATTGATATCGCAGGTTGATTTTTTAAATTAATTGATTTAATTTCCAGCGTTACCGGCTTGTCAATTGATCTTGATCTTGCCTTGTCTCTCGATCTTGCTGCCACTCCCGTATACCATAACAGCGGTGGTGGTGTTGGTTTGGTGGTGTTTCTTCTCGCTCGTTCGCATTGAAGGCGCCTAGTCAATCGCAGGCAGGCAGGCAGGCAGTTGTGCTTCTTATACCTGGACTTCCCCCCATCCATCCATCCATCCATCCGTCCACCATTCGTGTAGTCGTCAGTCCATCTCATCTTCAACCCTCTAAAACATAACATACAGAAACGTCCGACTCCCAACAGGAAGGAAACAGAAGAAACAGAGACATCCTCTGTGGGAAACTCCGGGTATAGCTAGGTCAGGTATATATATATATCCTCTGGCAGTGTGTATATATATACTTCTGCGGTGCAGGTATATCGGGTGGCACATACATCATCGAGACATCAATACATATACATTCTTATACTTCGCCCTTCTCCTAACTACGCGAACGACATCCGACGGTTTTCAACGGTTCCATTCGATCCGCATCACTTGCATTCAGTAGCACACACACACACACGGTCTCCCTGATCCTGGTCGCTGGATACAACATCGACGAAAAAAATCTCCACAGCCTGTCCCGAATTGACACTCGCCATTACGCAAGCTCGCCCACCCGCCCCCCAAAAAATCAATACTCAGGCCATAATCCGCCCGGATTTGTATTCCATCCGGACCCGAATCACCGACACCGACATCTTTGCCTGTTTCCAAAAATAACACTTCCTCCTGTTGCGCTGCTGAAATACGCAGATCGGGCAGGTGTCTTTTTGTTTTTCGTCCTTTGCTCCCACGCCAAGCATCCGGCATCCGTCCAGGAACCGGTAAATTGTCTGGGCAGGTTGTATTCTTTCGTATCGACAGCTGCCCGCCCGCCATCGCTCGTTCCTTGGGTTACCAAATAATACACCGCCCCGGTTACGTATCCTCGCTGTCTTTCTGTCTTGTCGGCCCACCAACCCCGTCAAACCT
>JAJTTS010000004.1:1713853-1747832 GCA_036971165.1 Arthrobotrys iridis
CTTTTTTTTTTTTTTTTTTTTTTTCTTTGGTTCCTTGGTTCACATACCTCTCGCTCTTTCGAATTTGCCTCTTTTGCTGGCGGTACAACTTCGATACTTCTTTTTGGATCTTTTTGTTTGATACCGCATACCCAAACAGGAATCCTACCTGCATGGTCGCTGGCCGTCGACACCGTCAGTCCCAGACATCCAGCCCACCTCAGCCTTAATATCTCGCTCATACTGCAGCATTTTGCTGGTCTCTTTCCCGTGACATACGGCCAAAAGTACATATTTTATCTGAGCTACTAAATACTTGGATCATCTACAATTAAATCTGTTCGTGCTCTTCCCCTCTCCCTCTCTTTACAACCTGCCATCTGCTATAACTTTTTTTTTTTTTTTTCCTTTTCACGCCCGTCATTCCACCCTCCTATGCACATGCACCCCTTGTCCCTTCGCTCGTTAAAAGCTTAGTGCTGGACGATGACATCGAGTCGCACCACCCGAAGATAATTGCTCTGGGTCACGATCGTTTTTTTTTAAACACGCGAGCTTGATATACCGGCAATCCTGCGGTGTTTCGAACCCGAATTGACGATCTTTTGGAACGATTTATCATTATTTAAAGTTTTCCTGCTGCTATATTCTCTTTGACTTGCTCTGCCGTTTTATCTCGACATAAAATCTGGCGCTGCTCGTTTCAGTAAATAGCCGTTTTTACCCACTACTGTCATTTTTGCCCGATACCTGGACAACAGCAGGCGGCGCACACCTGTCATAGCCATTGTTCCTTGCAAAAGAATACCCATCGGCACACAGGAGCGCGAGGGTGGTTACATTTACGTTACACCTCTCTGAATCGTTTCTCTCATCACTCCGTCCGAATTCTTCTTCCTCAATCATACCTCCTCCCACTCTTCCCTTGATACCTATCTATCGCTCCCTCTGATTCTTTCCGACACTTCCGTCATACGAATTACACAAAACCCCGGTCCCTACATCTCTCCCTCCCTCACCTTTTTTCTCTTAACGAAACAACCGAACCGGCAAGGGTCCCGCGCGCACCCATAAATCCATACTAATGCCGTTCTTTTCAAGTAAAAAGAAGGTTAAGATTGACCTCACAGAACATCATCGGGACAAAAGAAGGATGGGTAAAAGCGTCGACCCTTCCAGAGCCATCACCGAGGAGGAGCCTTGGGCCATTGCTCAGCAGACCGGCAAGGGTATCTCACAGATGCGACACAAAGACCAATATGGCAATGAGATTAGTAGGTCTTTTTTTGGTTTTTGGCGACACTCAACCCCACGATTATGTGTTAACGTTGCAATTTTCAAATATAGCCGACCCAGACCGGAGCAATCCCACACGCCACAGGATGGAACGTCCTCTCGATACCATTAGGTCTTTCGAGAGAGCGATAAATAATGACTACGATAAAGAGTATACGCCACGCCGCTCGAATAAATATGGTATGGCTCCGCATTCCTTTATGTCATCGTGCGATTCAGAGTTCCAGGAGCTCGCATAATCTCAGCGTATATATCTCTTTTATTGTCTGCACGGCGCACTGACGTATTTATTCTTGATAGGAACGAATTCACAGTATGACCAGCAGGGCTCGCAGCGTGCCTCGATGGCCTACCAATACGGTGACCAGAGTGCCAGACAATCCACACACGAGTAGTATGTTTTTCAAATTCCTATTTCTGGACCGTACCCCGTCAGCCTGCTTATATTTAATATTTATTTAGCTACGATAATGGCGGCTCCTCGCAGAGACCGCAGTATCAACAACAACGAAGCTCAGGCTTTGAAAACCCCCCCAGTGGCCCTCGTTACCGAGGAGACATCCCCTCCGACTCTAACTCTGGTAGCTATTCAAATGGTGATGCAAGCGGCTGGTCCGGCGATCCATACTCTACAAATCCATCTTCCGATGCTTCCGGATACCTGAACTATGAGCAGCAGCAGCAGCAGCGGCAGCAGTCGGGTAGGCTACCGCTAGGTTCGAATGATAAACCGTTACCGAATGTCAATCGCCTATCGGGAAATTCCCCACCGGCAGGGTATCAGAATGGTTACGGCAGCCAGCCTCTGCAAAACGGCTACCCTCAATTACAGCAGCAACAAAGCATATACCCTGAACAACAGCAGCAATATGGCTCTTACAATGGACAAGGCCAATATGGCCAGAGTCAAGGCCAATACCGACAGCCATATGGGCAGCAACAGACCCAAAACGCTTGGAATCAACAGCAACCCACAAAGACGCCCGTTTCAAATAGTTCGGCAGCGGCCGAAGGGAAGGAGAAGCGAAAATCTTGGTTCCGAAGGAGCAAGTCTTAAACATCTCTGGCTGAAAACCAATCGAATATTTATTTATACACCCGTTCTCCTCTAACTTCCTGCGCTTTATCCATTACGACCACGACATATCCCTGTCTATCCAGCAGGCCGTATTCGGAATTTTCTTCTTCTTCCTCTTCTAATGATTGCCATTCGAATTCCATAGCTTACGCCTTTTGTTTCTTATGCTTCTGAGCTTTGGGTTGCACCTCATCGTCTACGTTTACTGGTTGTTTGTCATGACCTTTCCCCTATTGACCGTTTTCTTGTTCATCATAATCTTTTGAGTCTTGCAGGCGTTTCATCTTTTGTTCGTTCCATCATAGGTTTTGGGAGTGGGATATGGTAATTTTTTTTACTTTTGCGGAGGTTCCCCACGTTTGCATCTTTCCGTTGCGCTCATGTAAAAAAACAAAAATACGGGGATCTTCCTTTTACTGAAAGCGAACCTCTTTTATCTGGCGGCACTTTGTCGTCTCATTTATTGATTATTGCTGGAGTGGGTGGCTGGAACCATGAAAAGCCGCACGCTCAGCTGTTTGCGAATTTAATATAAGGCTAGGCTGCTGTGCCATGGCCAAAGCCCAAATATCTCGGGACATAGGTCTCATTTGTAACAATTATATTAATTTCTTGTTTTTGGCTAGTGAATTGCAGACTCGGCGCAAATTCAAGATGGTGAATGGAGGTTGCAGATAGTATATACCACTCTATGATGCTTGCTTTATCATTATAATATATATCCGACGAGAGATGCGTATTCACATTTTGAGATCGATATCTGCCATGGAGGGCATGGGACTGTAATCTACCCGATCAAATCACCCATGAGGATCCTCTCATACCTCTCGACCACCTCTCGACACCTCAACAGCACGGCCGCCGCCAACCCCCTCCTCTCATCGCCCACACCCTCCGACCCGTCGGACCCCTCGAAGACCTTACTAACCCACTCCTGCGTCTCCACCAGCTCCTTACTCTTCTCCTCCGCTAACCTTCTCCGATCCCTATCCTCCTTACAGACCTCAAAGATCGTCAACAGCCCCATCAGCACCGCATCCAGCACCGTCGAATTCTCCAGCGCGATTTTGGTATGCCGCAGGCTCAGCAGGATATCCCACAGCGCGTCCACCATCTGCGGCACCATCACGCCGTTCGGCCCCGTCGCGTGCAATAGGACGGTGAGAGTATTGACGTACAGGGTGAGCAGGTGCGGGATCAACCGTTGTGAACCGGCGCCGCCGTGGTCTTTCACGAATACCCACCATCGACCGGTCAGCGGGCCGAAGAAAGCCGGGATCACCACCTGTGAGAGGTTATTTATCTTTGGCCTTTTAGCGGGGTCGGATGATGATGTTGCTGTTGTCGTCCTCGTGGAGAATTTACGGACTTTGATGAGGCTGGGACCGGGTGTTAGGTCCTCCGCTGCCTTTTCGGCGAGAGGTTGAAGCATGCTGGTTTTTAACCGGGAGGAGAGGGTGTCTACCGGTGTAGAGGCGTAGGTGGAATGAAGTCTCCCCGTGAGGCGTTTGGACGGGAATTTCGTCTTTTCCTTTTCGGCGGGTGAGAGTTGGAGGGTATACAGCGGTGAATCTTCAGCGATGTCTTCGCCCGCGAGTTCTGTAGCCGCCACGCCGACGGCGCTGAGCATCACGCAGCGTTGGGAGAGGTTGTAGTCGCCCTCGAAGATTCTTTGGGCGATCCAGGGACCTGAGATGCGCGGCAGGGTGACGAGGAGGGATATCATGGCTTTCAAGCGTAAGGTGTCGAAGTTTTCCATGTCGAATTTGTCCTGCATGCCTGATAACGCTGTTAGGAGGTCTATAGCGTGAGAGGAGAGTTCCGTGCCGTATGAAGCCTTGCGACGGATTAAGACGGCGGCGTGGAGGAGGGCGATTCGTTGCTTGTCGAAGGATTCGTGGTCGGTGAGGAGGTAGAGGAGGTCGCGGATGTAGACTGGCGGTGCGACTTTATTGCGGTTGACGAGGGTGGCGTCGTCGTCGGAGTCTTCGGGGTCAGAATCGGGTTTTGGGTAGGGGGTTAAACCGTCGTCGTCAGAGTCGTCGGAGAGCTCTTGGATCCGTGGGGTACCTGTGAGTGCGCCAGTGGTCTCGACGATCGCTGGTTTCTTGGGTATCTTCTTGATTATCTTCTTCTGATGATTAGAAGGTGAAGATTCGAGGGCCTTGTCTTTGAAGATGTCGAAGCTGGGGAGTATATCGTCAATCTTCACCAGGGCCCTCCACTTTGCAGCTTCCTCTTCACTCGCATCCAGAGAGTCCTTGAATGCCAGCTTCCTTCCGTCTTTATCGATCATTGCGGAGATGGTCTCCCCGAGAATCATTCCTAAAAATCTGACCCTGGTGTTCGTGCTACTCAGGTGGTTCGACACCCCATTCATAAACGCCGACGACCTCGCCACGATCTTTAAGTAGCTCAGAGGTTGCGAGTGGACGTATCCCGCGCAGAGTAAAAGACACTGCACGTTGACTTCCTGGTGGATGAGGGGTGCATGGCGTATCCACAGATTTTCACCGAAAGTCTGAACCTGGCTTTCCAAAGCCTCCTGTAGCATCGTAGGTGCCTCCGTGGACGCTTTCAGGGCGCATATTATCGCTCTTCTGATACCGATAGGTTCACCCGAACCTGGACCGCCGTTCACGAGAATCCACTCCAGAAGGACGTCTTGGTATCCGTGTGCTTGGAGCCCGTCGTCTAGAATGCAGAGGTACTCTATTATCTTTGCGACGAGTGATATTTGTTTTGTGTATGTTTCATCTTGTTCTAGATGGGTAGGAAGGCGATGCTGTGAGAGAAGTTTGAGGAGGGTATTTATGTAGTTTCCCCTTTCGTGCTGTTTGAGATGAGACAGGAGGAGGCGGACGCGGGCGAAGATGTCCTTTGTTAGGGTTTGTGGGGTCAAGTATAATCTTGTGTCGATGAGGCTTTCTATATATCTCTCTGTTAGTATATGGTTTCCAGAATACATTCTACAGAGGCGATATATCGTACCGTTGTATCCAAGCCCGAAGCCACGAGACAGGACACTCGCGATGGCCTTCCAGGTGTTTTTATCGTCTAAATCCGTCCCATCCACCATCTTTGAGATATTCTCCCTCAACCAGGATGTATACTCCTTCCCGTCACCGATCCAGGAGTACCTTCTCCGTTCAACAGCATCACCCGCTTCTGATAGCACAATATCAGCCTCCGCAGCTGCGGAGAGTATCTTCCCACCAGCGATCAAGCCCAAAAACTCCTTCCACGCCATTTCCCTCTTCCTATCCTCCATGTCCCCAGAGCCAGCTGAGTACTTCATCCTCTCCCATAGAACCCCAAGAAACCCATCTCCTTTAAGTAAATACCCCAAAACATCCATTAGATCCCCAATCTGCAATAGTATACCTTCCTTCCTCCCCAAATTTCTAGAGCCATCAGCTTTCGTAACCGTCACATTCTTAGGACGTGCAGTAGCAGCAGTTGGAACCTGTTTCAACAGTAACCTCAATCGGTCGATGACCCCGCCGAGACCTACAATACTCCGAAGGCATTGTAAAAGTTTACTCCTGTCGGATTTATGTGAAGATGTCGAGCTAGACTTCAGTAGTCCCCAGAACGAGGGGATGATATCAACAATCAAGACGTTAACGACCCGAGAGGTCAGTGGAGATATCGATGTGATATCAAACACATTTATATCATCAAGTTTCGATGATAATATAAATCCAAGGGTGGTAGATAACTCAGACAGCGATGGCTGTGAACGTAAGATCTCTAGCGCATCATCTGCGCAAGTCGGTTTGCGATCGGTGTTGGCGTTCGTCGGTTTACCTAGTATACCACCATTACCTCCCGTGGATGATAAATCCGTTATAGGTCGGATGGGTGTTGTGGATGATAACTTGAGGTCTATCCCCTCTTCCGGGGTTGATGTTTTGAGTGAGGTTATCCGAATCGGTGTGAGTATTTCATCCATGTTGTTTTTTTATATAGCTGGGTTTAAATAGTGTCCCGTGGTGAAGGCTCGAGACAGCTTGGGTTGTCTCGTTCTGAGGCTCGGATGCAGACCGGTGAAGCTAACCAGGGCTTTTTATATGTGCCACTGCGCAACGCGTTTGTGGTTGTAAATTGCAACAATTGGATCCTGGTCACCGGCTGGATGGATACTCGAGTAGATTTTTCGTTAGTCTCGAGCCAGATCTACGCCAGACCGCTGTTATAGATACTTACATAGCTTAGGAGAAGAACGGGCAGCAATGTATCATATATGTGACTATAGTAATACAAGCCGGAAGGGCATACACGCTCCTTCCAAAGGAACGGCTAGAAGTTCAAATGCCTGAGGACGTCGACGTTGGACAAGAGGAGAAGAAAAAGAAAAGCGGCAACAGTTACTATATTTCCCCGAGACACCGTAATCGCACAAAACATGCCAGAGCAGCAGCAGGTATGATAACAAGGTAGGTAGTAACTCTGATATTAAAACAAAAAGGGAAAAAAAGGACGCCTTTGAATGTGATATCAAGTAATCATATCATACAAAGTTGAGAATGTAATGTTTTTTGAACACGAACAAAAGAGTAGTTATAAAAGATAATAAAATGGAAGAAATTGTAAAAAGCCCCAGTCTAGATATATTCGTGGTTTTACAATTCGGATTTCGCCAACCAGAGAAACGCTCGGAAATAAAAACTAAGGGCCAGAAAGATGTTTTTAGCAGTTGGCCCAACCCCGACAAATCTTCATAGCTATATTATCTAATCTATTGGGGTATGTAAGCCTGCTAGATTTCACGGTATTTAAGTCGAAGTATACCTTTTCAGTCAGCAGCCTGGCTTGCTTCGCTCGCGAAGCCCTCGGTATCGGACTGCTTAGCCTGGTCCGCGCCAGGCCTCCTCTTCTTCTTTGCTAACTTGATCGCGATGGGAGGGTTGCCAGGGCCCGAGGCGGATCCGGGCTGCCCTTTCCCTTGGTTTTGCATTTGCTTCAAGCCATTGGCAAAAACGTTCAGCGAACTGTCTAGCAAGGCCATCATTCTGTTGAGCTCCGCCAGTACCTCTTCATTTGAGGCGCTGGGGAAGAACACATTGGGGTTTAGTGCAACGTTATAAGGCATCCCCCAAGGATCCATCGATACTGGGGGCGGTTGCGACGGTGTACCGAGATGGAATGACTGTGCATGAGTCGCAGCGGTTGGAGTCGGGGTTTGTGATCCGAATCCTGAATTATTTGAGAAAGGTGAAAGGAACCGCCCAGGCGAATGAGGGAACTGCGGGTTATTCTGGATCTCGATACCATGGATCGAGGGAGCGGGGAGCTTCAAGCTTAGATCTGCCCGTTTGAATCCAGGGGTTCCCCGTGGGGTTGGTTGGAGGTTGGGAGGAGTCGCAGTTATCACCGACGGAACTGATGGTTTTGGGGCATCTGGTTCTACGATTAGACGCGGCTTCTGCGCCTGCGGAGTCGATTCCGCAGATTTGTTCTTGTTCAAGTCGGATATGTTTGGCACCGGAGGAACAGGTTCGGAAGTCGGCCCATCGCGGTATGAAACTTGCGGTGCCGAGAGAGATGGTAGATGATGCGTCTTTCTTCCAGATATCCCGTTGATAACATTTAACCCAGAAATCCCGGCTGCCCCCATAGCATGAGTGATCTTGTTTCTACCCCTTGGTGGTGAGGATGGTGCTGAGACTGGTGCTGCCTCAGAGCCTCTTCTCGATAGATCCTCAGGCGTTTGTGGGGGAGGTATCGCTGGCAGCTTCTTAATAGGTGAAGTTGGCCCAGGACTAAAATGTGTCGGAACGACATCAGCACTCTTGCTAGGCATGTGGAGTCCTCTGTCCCCTCTTTGAGGACGGCCACTAGATAGCTTATCTGGACGCTCTGGGTTACCAGAAGGCGCCAGCATAGGGGCGGAGGGCACACTGGGCACAACATGCGCCTGTGACAACGGGGTAGAGGCTTGTCTCATGGTTTGAAATTCTTCAACCGATGGTAGTTCAATTTGCATGAGTGGAGCCGGCGAGGTGCCCTTCGGCGCCACCATATCGCCACTGATCTCATCAAATGAAGGCAGATCGATAGTCATCAAAGGCTCCGGACTCGTCGGTCTCGTACTTGCTGGTGACCTGAAAGAAGATGGGGGTATATTCGAAGCTGGTGCTGGCTGAAAGGCTGGTTGGAGGGCGATTGGTGGAGGACTAGCTAGGCCACCAGGAGCGACTGGATTGTCGCTAGCGAAAAGCTGTAACAGAGGATGATCTGTCCCGGTGTGAATTGGCTTCGAAGTTGCAGTCGAATGGATAGGCTTGATAGTATCATTACTATCTAAAGACAGAAATGAGGTGAGAGAGCCCTGAGGCATATGGCCTCGAGCATATTCGACGTTTGTGGGCGCAGAGTCATCCGCATTTTCATCGAAGTCCCAAGTTATTTCGTCCTCATCTCCTCCACGTAATGCATTCAAGGCATGGGGCCCTCCCACAAGGGAGTTTCGTACGTTTCCTTTCCGTTGCCATTCCTCGAGTCTTACAACGAGATCTCTCAAGATGGATACTGGAGTCCGGCTAACGCTTTTCAGAAGCTTCTGTTTCGCAAGTTCGTCACCCGACATACGCTCCTCTGGCAACTCACATAAGCAGTAAGAGACGAAATCTCTTAGTGCCTGTGACCAATCACCGCCCTCTAGACGTGAAGGGGGTTGCCGTGGGATCATTAGCAGGGCTCGCATTGGTTCTTGGTCGTGATACGGGGGGTGACCATTTGCTATTTCTAGGATGGTAATCCCCAATGACCAAATGTCTGCTTTATAGTCATACGTTGAATTCTCAAGGATAACCTCCGGTGCCATCCACCAGGGCGTTCCGACAAACGTACTCCTCTTAACATTGGGATTTTGGACGAGTGCGGAAACACCAAAGTCGCAGAGCTGCACTCTCCCGTCGTTTCCGACGAGGATATTCGCAGCTAAGAAAAATGACGTTGGTAAGTTAGCTTAAAACAAAATTATCAAATTGGCGTGGTAGGTCGGAGGTACCTTTCACATCTCGGTGTATGACTCCGAACTTGTGTATAAAAGCAAGCGCGCTTACTGTTTCTCGAATAATGATAGTGAGATACCTTTCGCTAATACGACCGGGTTTCATCTGTATAGAAAGTTAGTCTCCGAGGCAAGTACTCAATAAAAACCTTTGAACTGCCTACCAATGTCCTCACACTCCCTCCGCTACAGTAGTCCATAATAATCCATAGCTCGTCCGCTTTCATAAACGCCCCATAGTACTTTGTGACATTGACACCTTCCGCAGCCTTCAATTGGCTCAACAACTGAATTTCCTGCTGCACATCTACGAGTTCTTGCTCCGCAACATCGAGACTGAGGATTTTAACGGCAACGACTTGTCGAGTCGGTTTATGGATTCTGTCGAAACAGCGGTGGTACTGTGTTAGCTAACGACAACCCAGTACCCCTTACATTTGTATACACCTAGCTTAGACAAGCCTGCTCCACTCACGCTTTAAACACAGATCCGAAAGAACCCTTTCCCACAAGATCCGTCTTCTCGTACTCGTCAGGGGAGCGGTGGTAGGTATACATCTTGCCCGCGATACTCTACAATCCCGCCTGGCCCTCCCCGTGCACAGCTCAACAACAAGCCGGCCGGAGCGGCTTTAACCCCTGTTGTTTAAAAATGGCTGTTGATCTTGCTTTTGAGCTCTCGGATCCTCGGAATGCGTGGTAGTAAAATGTAGAACGAGGTTGTTCAACCGAACAGTGTCGTGGCCCTTCGTATAGCTGCCATTTTTCGATCCGGTGATATATCGCAGGTTTTTGCTGTCGCTGTCTTGAAGATAATCCCCCCAGAGGCGTCCCAAGCTTGCCGGACTGTTTCGTTTGGATTTGGGGTAACAAGAGTCAGAAGAGTCGAAGGGTGTTTGGGAAATGGACCCTGATGATCACGTGACACCTCTCACCACCTTTTACTTTGGCTGGAGCTGCCCGAAAGGAAGGGCTGGGAAAGAATGGGAGACAGTTCGCTCGAGCTCGGTTGAAACAGATGAAATCCGAATATAAACTAGATACAGACGAAGAAACGCCATCCCGATGATCAGGTCTCCCTAAATCCGCTAATAAACCAGAACGCCACCATTATATATTATATACCCCAGACGCTAAATGGCATAGAAAAGGCCCAACCCCAGATTATAGTAGATATGCAAAAAAGATGATAGGGCTTTTAATGATGGGTTTACTCGTCGTCGCTTTCTTCGTCCTCCGAATCTCCTTCTTCATCCTCAGTTTCTCCAACTCGCTCATCGTCTCCGGACTCGTCTGTCTCATCGTCGTCCTCGTCGTCCTCGTCGTCATCCTTTTTCATTCCAGGAACTGGCTCCCAATGTTGATAGAGTGGCTCGATCCACTCTTTTGTATGAGAGAGCTTGAACGGATCAAAAGGGAAGTATGTTTCTAGTTGGGTAGCTTCCGGGCGTTCTGCACCGGAAACATTGCTGGAGAACAAGTTCCCCCTTTTGTTTCTCTCGATTATAGAGTAGCAGTAGAAGACACCAAAATGGCCCGCCACTTCAGCAAACTGATTAACCACAGTTTGAGAGCAGACCTAATTCTTTCATTAGCGATGATGTTCAGTTAATTTTAGAGTATCAGAAACTCACCTTCAGTGGATTGAATCTCGAAGTAAGAAGTCGATCAATCACTTGAATGCCTGGAGCCCATGACTGCGAACTCCTGCTGATATCTTCGATTACTTCGTCATCTCCGAGAGGGAGGGGTGTTTTCCCTCTCAGATCCCGCCATCTGAAACAGAAAATGTACATAACGGCTTGGAAAACTGCATAGAAACCGCCAAATTTGCGTACGTCCGGGCTTGTGCATTCTACCTCCCGGTCTTTGAGGTACTTCTCTAACCATTGGCAAAGTATATCAACAACGGATCTCACAGCATTTCGATCGAGCAGTTTCGCCCTTGCTACGAAGGATGCGATGTACGCCGCAGCAGCTTGGCGGGCAACCTGGGGTTTGGTAGCATCCATTGCACGCCCCACTAGCACACCTAGGAATATATCTATGAAAGCCGGGGATTTCTGCGCAGCCCAAAAAACAATAAACTGAACATATTGCGATTTGAATGTAGTTAGGATGATATTTTCGAAAAAGTGGAGTAAAAGCTCGAAGTTGTCCACGTCCTCCTGCGCCGGTTCTGCAGTATTATCTTTTGGTAGTTTGCCGTCGTAGTACCCGAAGACAAGGGTAAGCATGGCATCGAGCTTGTCGACTGTTTCCTGGATCATTTCTATGGTCCGAGTTTCGGTGTCTTCTGGGGCCTCATTGTCGTCATCATCCGAATCACTGTCGTCCTCATCCGAATCATCTTCGTCGTCCCCAATCCCAGAGTCAGATAGATTCCGTCCAGTCTTCGATTCCATTGATAGCTTGAGTTTTCGATCAAGCTCCTCTCCTTCTCCCTCCTCTAGGTCGTCTAAGTTGATTTGTATTTCAACATCAAGCTGGATCATCTTTTCAAAGATCAATCCAAGTATTTTTGCCTTTCCTGCTGGTGCGTAGTTGAGTATCATAAGAAGGTTTTTGACATACGTTGTCTGGTGTATCTTCTTTTGTCCTTTAAATGGGAATTCTGTCGATATAGAAGTGAATAGTGAGCTCCAAACGGTTGGTGCGAGTCCTAGTATGGTCTCCAACATCTTGTGTACTGTCGCAAAAATATCTCGCCTCGAAGCAAAGCCGGATCCGTATTGCCGCGCATCTTTCACGGTTTCTATACCAAGATATCAGCTAAAGCTACTGGTAAATACACTGAGAATCTGATATCCTACCAAGAGCCAAGTGCTTGACTAGCATTTGCACTACCTTCGCGGTATGTTGGGGATGGGCAGATATAACTTGTAGTAGGAACGCCATATATACTCTGTGAAAAGCCTGAGGTCTTCCTGCCCAGTTTGCATGAATTATATCGCTTATGAGCGGTGCACAGCCCTTGTCAAGCTGTGAAATAACTCGCATCAGGCACTGTATCGTTTGCGAAAGCTCCGTTGCGTCTGGCGCCGATGGGTCCGAGAGCCGGGCCGTAAACTTCTTCCTCAGTTCATCGAAATGCTGTGATTTGCCGTTCTTGATCCGAATCAGTTATGAAATTCATACGCTGGTCGAGGTGTGAATGCACAGGCTACCTTGTTCTGGTCCTCCAACGCCGTCAAGATGATCTTCCTTCGAAGGTCGAAACCAAGTTCTTCATCCGTAAATCGAACTTTCTTCGCAGGGCGGCCATCAGATGATGCCATTGATACGTCCGAATCGTCGAGGGTTGAAGCTTCTCGTTTTCGTGTCTTCCGCCCCGCCATGGCGGGTGGTGCCGACGCTGATAACGTGGTCATCATTGGCTGAGCCAACGATATCAAAGAAGATACGAGGCCGAGTGTATATTGCTATCTAAGAATGAGAGGAATAATACAGCTTTTGTGAAGATGTCGATTTGAGGCCCCCTATCAGGTAGGATTGGTAATGAGATAGTGCGCAAGGATGATGTGGGATTAGAGAGAGTCTGATAAATTATTTTTTGATTTTTTTGATTTTCAGGATTTGATTGAGTCGAACATTTGCCATTTTTACTTTTTGCCACGCTAACTATTTTAGGCCAAATTGAATACGGATTAGGAAGTACTTGAGTTACCACGCCCAACACAGTTGGTCCCTTACTTTGTACAGAAGGCTTCATCTGGGCATGAGACGCTTCATCCTGCATAAGGCTGAAAAAATTGATAAGATCGCAAGGCTTAGGAAAACCACACAGTCTGATGATGATCCTGCACAAGGCTGCCAAATCTCCATAACTTTTCTCCTCTTCCCTGATCTAAAATGACACATATATTCCGCTTTCCCGGTCTTCACGAAGCCCTCCCTACTAGTCTTTTGTATCCTACAATCTCGGAAAATCGACATATATTCAAGTTAACCTTAGCGCTTACCCGGTAAAAGTGCATTTCAATACAAGGTACAGCGTTGTAGCTTCTTAAGCTTGACGATTTCAGGATGGTATGGCGCCTCTTACCTTGCAATATCAGCATACATAATTCTCAGAATCAGTAGGCTAGTGGTAGTAGCCCCACCGGCGAAGCTGCGTTGGTCATCGATCCAGACGGAATCACAGTTATCGAAGAACCCCCAGAGGGCACTACTACCGTAGAGTAATTGCCTCCTTACAAATTAGTAGGCACTTTATGAGATATTTGAGAGCTCTGCTGATTCTGCTATTACTGCTTCAATCAGCATTATTTTTGTTCATGGACTGGCTGGTTCTCCGAAAAAGAGTTGGACTCACGATGTGACAGGCACGTTCTGGCCAAAGGATTTACTGCCACCGATCACGAAAACAGCTCGTATCATGACATATGGATACAATTCAAATGTTATCGCCAACGCATCGGGACTACGGATACGGGAGCATGCGGATCGCTTCCTGGATGATATTGCGGATGTTCGACGAACAGTAAGTTGATTGCGTAACTTCTCCTGATCTAGTGACGGCTGAATATAATCTTCTGACCCGGTTGGAATATCTCGATTACCAGTGCCCAAATCGCCCCATAATATTTGTCGCACATTCAATGGGCGGTATTATCGTTAAACAAGTTAGTGACCTTGTCCGAATCATAATATGAGAATTCACTCAACATAGTATTGACGTTTTCAAAACTCTTTAGGCAGTTGTCGTAGCGGCAGGAAAACCTCGATACAAAACGATATTATTTGATCATGTCTACGGCATTATATTTCTCGGTACACCGCACCTAGGGTCTAAACATGCAAGTTTGGGCAAGAGCTTGGCGAATATGACCAGGTTGGCCTTCCAGAAGCCGCAACCAGGGATCATTGAGGCATTGGAGTCTGGCTCTAAGGACCTCCTCGATCTCATGAAAGATTTCGGAGATACTTTAGACCGAATAAAGGTGGCTACCTTTTACGAGAGTAAAGAAACCAAAGTCGGCCTTCTGGTGTATCTTATGGTATGTTCCAAAGAGCCCGTTTTCAAGATAGGTTTGTCCATCTACTGATCTAATACGCAGATTGTTCCAGAGAAGTCAGCTGTGATAGGGGCCCCAGGCGAAATGCCACTTGGGGTGGACTGTAATCACCACCAACTTAGTAAATTCGAGAATGCTGCGGATTCTCGTTTCAAACGCGTCTCCCGGAGAATTTTGGACTTCGTTGATGCAGCTGGGGCACAACCACGTAGCCCAGAAATTAATCAAACTAAAGATCAATCAAGGTTCGGTAATCTACCGTAGTATCAACTGTTGTCTTGTATCCGACCAATTTATCTAACTTCTGCCTTCTTTCATCTCAGTACGTCTTGTATACCTTGAGAGTTTAGTACGAGATAAATATCTTAGCCTAACTATCAGCGCTAGACACATTAATCTACCCCCTAATTCGTTGTAATTTACCTATAGCAACTGAGGAATTCTTTGGAAGGAACCATCAGCTCATGCACATGACTGAAGCCTTACAGTCCGATGGAAAACCAATTCCCAAGAAAACCTTAACAATACATGGCTTCAGAGGTGTTGGAAAATCCGAACTTGTTTTGAAATACATATCGGAAAATGAGAACAAATATTCGGCAGCAGTATGGGTGCGATGCTTCGATGAAACCTCTGCTTTCTCATCGTTAAGCTCCATCTACAATGAACTCACTTTCTACTTACCTAATCAGGTTGTCGACTTCCCCTGTGCCCCAAGGCTTGAGCCCACGAAGAGTTGTATTGACCATCAAAATGCAAGTATCTATGTGCAGGGCATTGCAGCGATGCTTGCCAGACTCTCCCCTCAAGGGTGGATTGTCGTCCTGGATGATTTTCAACTACGAGTGATGGAAACTGGTTACCTAAGAGACTTGGTTGGCAACAATGGCCAAATGATAATAACCAGGCAAACGGGGCGTGGCTCGTCAAAGAATTCTCTAGAGCTGCAAGGTGCCGATGATAATATGGCATTGGAGCTCCTATCTACAAAGTTGAAGGAGGCTGGTCGCGAGACGGATTTTGAAGGTGTCCGGGCCTTGAATAAGAGATTCGCTGGAAACATGCTCGGACTAGAGCAAGCTAGCACATATCTTTGCTGGCGGATCTATCGCTCAATATATTGCAACTCTAGATGGTAATCCCGCCCCACTTCTCCGTTTCAAACTCGAGGATAATGGCAATTGGTTTGCAGCGGGGAATAACGAAGAAAGGACCATCTGGTCCGTAATGGATCTAACCTTCAAGGCCCTAGCGACTGACAATCCCCGAGCTGTCCGTTTCCTGGAAATCATGGCTCATATGAACACAAGCGGGATCATGCGAGAGATGTTGAAAAGTGCCATGACCTTTTTGTCCAGCATGGCCCAACTCGACGGGGCATTGCTCAATTTATTCAAAGAACTGGTTGATTCGAATAATATCGAGACATCACTTACCGAGTCCTGGAGGCTGCTTCACTCTTTTTCACTGATCAGTTACTCCCACGAAAGAAACTCGGATCGCTCAAAAATCTTTGTTCATCCCGTTGCACGAATTTGGGTGACCTCTAATATACTCCGGGAAGATCAGGTTTTATACACTTTGCTGGCAGCGCACATTTTGGCGTCAATGAGTCCTTTCATACCACATTCACACCTTCTCAAGTCTTTTCATGATTTAGAAAAGGCTAATATTTTTGAAGCAGCCCCTGATTGCCCTTTCCTAGCAATTTCAACGATTGATTTTCTACTTGAGCAATACAGCCTTGCATTCAAAAGCCGTCTCAATTATGAACATCACTTGAGATTATGCATGCTTCGTCTACAGATGGCAACGATCTCACCTGAAGGTGGGGATCCGCTTAAGCGGGTGGCTCTACTACGCGAGATTGGGCTAGCATACCTCGAAACCAACGAACTTGAGAAGGCTCGCGAGACTCTGAAAGCCGCATTAACGGAAGGCCAAAATATTCTATCTGAGAATCATGACTTGGTCCAAGAACTCGAAATTCGACTGGGCCGGCTCGACTTACGTCTTGAGAAGCACGATCGACAAGCTGAGTCTGTACGACTTGCTCGCCAAGATCCGCTCTACATGCCTCCAAGCATGCTATACCCTCAAGAGGTCAAACATGGAGTTTACATGCAGCCAGAACAGATATTAGAGGATCAAGAAGGCACATACGATAATCCGATCTCACTAGAGGAAGAATGGCTATTTCGAAGCGACCGGAGTCCCTACGTGCTTTATCAAACTAACGAATTCCGAGTACTAACTCTCGACCGAATATTTGAACTTCTAGACGGCGAAGACAATGCAATCAACGACTTCTTAACCGAATCTCCTGACCTTTCACCTATAACCATAAATCCTCCAGACGATATACTATTTAGACTTTTGTGGTGCTTGGGTAATCCCTTGACCCGAAGTCCGAGACGGAATTTACAAGAAGGCGCGCGAGACGCTTCCTCACGCGAAGCTCTTGTACTAAAAGTATTTTCGTTCCTAATTGCAAACGGAGTCAATCTTCGTACAGCCCCAAAATATATATGGACACCAAATGGCACCGAATTTCAACCCAAGCGTACTATATTAAGCTTTGCAGTATTTTTTAGGCACCACCGGGTTATTGAACTTCTCTTAGAGCATACGGATAAGTTCGATATCGACGCGCCGGATCGCGATGGCGACACCGCTTTGATATACGCAGTGCTGAGTGATAATATAACTGCCGCCAAATTGCTGATAGCCGCAGGAGCAAAGCTTAAGTATAATGATCGCCCAAACAGTACTCCATTGCTTTTAAGGGCAGTAAATCACAGTGTTAGTTTGGAGATACTTCACTATCTGCTGAGTTGTGGACTTTACGATGAGATCAATAAGTTGCACTTAAGAACTTGGACTCCGCTACACCTAGCAGTTCGATACGGTTCGCTAAATATGGTACAACTTTTGGTTAGCTTTGGAGCGAATCCAAACATTCAGAACTATGTAGGCTTGACGCCTCTAGCCCTTGCAGTTGTTCATCATTGCCATGGTGAAAACAAAGTTATAGAGTTTTTACTTCCTCGGACAGACCCAGAACTGAGAGACGCATTCGGACGACTCTGTCAAGAGCTCGTATGCCGAGGGCTTCCTTCGGAATCCGTTGCCTTCAACCAAGCCTCTGAAGGGAAATTGACGGTGTCTGGTTCTAGACAGGATGTAGTCTCAAAACCGGGACAGAATGACCCACCACTTAGAAGCCACCATACAGCAATTTTGACTCGCATAACACACCGAAGCCCGAAGAGATTGCGTTCAAATCAAAACAGGTACTCTGATTAAATAAGCTCCGACAAAACTAACTTAATTAAGCTAACGTCAGACAGATCACAGGTTGATGGCAAAGAGAAAGCCGAAAAACTCGCCTATTATTGGCTCAGATATTCAAGAAACCGAACTTACCCTTTCGCGCTGGCTTTCCTAGCGGATATTTTCAAGTACCTTGGCGACCCAAGCTTGGTAGTGATACTTTTCTGGATGGGGGCGGCTAGTTCAAACCAAGAGTATTTTTGTTCTAGCTGTGGTAACAAAGTAGCTGTGGTGTCACTGGAAAGCTGTGTTCGACATAGTCTCATCGACGAGATCAAGATACCTACCAATAAAACAGAGTTTTTCACCTGTCGCCATTGCCCAGACACAATATTTTGTAACCCTTGCGTCGCATCTGGCCTAATTCGGGACTTAAGAGGCTGCACGGATTTGCTCAGTGTAACCGCTGATAGTTCCAGAATGTGGGCATCCATTATTAATAGGCCCTGGTCTCGAACTCTAGCATACATAGAGACCACACCGCAATTTCACAGGTTTGAGAAAGCCTATGTAGAATCAGAGCCACTATACAGCAAGCTCTGGGGTTATATTACGAACGGTCGGAAGGAGAAAATCGAATATCATATTAAGCGTGGTTTTAGAGAGTGGGTTGATCCCAACGATTACACTGGCTTCACAATCCTACACTTCGCAGCAGAACAGAAACAGGAGGAAATTTTCAAACTACTAGTCGAGAATGGCGCCGATATCAACGCCTACGATATATCGGGTTGGTGTATTATTCACACCATCGTACAGCATGGGAGTTTAAGTCTTCTTAAGTTTGCCGTTTCTAAGAACGTAGACGTAAACGTTCGAACTCGCGCGGAAGGCTGGACACCACTCCACGTTGCTGCACTGGCGGATCGAGAAGATATCATAACATCATTATTAGGTTACGGCGCATACAAGGACCAGAAAGACGCTTGGGGTAGGACATTGGCCGATTTTATGAACCCTGCTGCGGTGGAATTTCGACGATGGTTAAGGAGTGAACGGAATGATATGATACTTGAGTCCTGGACGCATTTTTTAATCTATAACGGTTTATTTTGACAGGAAAGACCTAGTATTATAACCTGGCTGGTATACAAGGCATCACAGACATGAACAATGTCGCAAGTACTTAGGTACATCTAGGCCTCTACCTCTCATAGCTGTATAATTAAATTTGAACACTCGGAAATCTTTGATATCAATATGGCCACGGCCTTAGAAAGGCTCTTTAGCTATTAGCCTTAAGGTGCCGCTCTACATCTTCGAAGCTAACAAGCTACAACTACTTGCTCGATGGCTTTTGCGCTATAGACCCAAATCCAACATCTTGTTTGCGTTGCTAAGATAAAATCGACTTCCAGGAGTGAGAATCTAATTTTTTTTCTGGTCACGAGACTTGAATACAGTATATTTTAACGGTTATTTGTTAGGCACATATGTATATGCCGATATTGATACTATTAGTATTCGCTAACGCCGAGTATTGCATTGTGAGTCGGCGTTTTGTAGTGACAAATTTGTTGTTTTATGTATGCTTCGATTGGCCAACTGGCGTCTGGGACCGAGACTAGCTTCGATTCAGATAAAGGGTAGTTGTGAATAGGGTACTACTGTTGGGTATCGAAATTAATATTGGATTTTATTACACAATCTCAGGTTCTACCCCCCGCTGCCCCCCTTTGAGCTTCTCATCAACATCTACCTTACTAGCACTTTCAGCATTCTCTTTGCCCTTCTTCGACTTCTCGCTCTTCTTCCTCGCCTTCGCCGGCTGTATGCTCTCCAACTTCGTGCTCAGCGTATGCTTACCCACCAATAAGCTGAAAAACAAAGCTGCTACGCTGACTGCTACGAAGTACCACCACATAACACTTAACGATTCCGCATAAGCATCTTGGATAGGTATCCTCTGGCTTTCAGGCAATTTGCTCACAGCGCCTGTACTAGATGCACCCCCATTTCCTGATATCAACAGGGCGGTATCCGGTGTTAATTGTTGCATTATAAGTCGGATTCTGCGATTGAACTCGTTGGAGAAAATAACGTTTCCAACGGATACACTAAAAATAAATTGGTTAGCTAAATATATTTTGGGTTAAAACCAGGGAATTTGATATCATACCCGATAGCGCAGGCAATGTTTCGGATGAAAGCGAATGCGCCAGTAGCTACAGCGATGTCGCTTGCGTGAATCGTGCTATGGACTATCGAATTCATTAGCAACCCCCCCCATACTTCAGCCTTAATACAGTAACTATACTCCACGCACTAGCAATCAAAGGTGACTGAAATATCGTTCCGGCCCCAAGTCCCGTGATGGATTGAAACTACACATTACTCATTAGTACTGAAAACGAATATTATCGAGTCCCAGAGAGAAGCTGCATACAATGACAATCTTCGCTATCGAGGATGCTCTATCCCAATTCACAAAGGATCCAGTCCCGGCAGCCATAAATACTAGACCAATCCGCATTACCGGGCGATAGCCCCCAGTCTTTGCGATGATGATACCAGTCGCCATAGAGCTTATGCTCAACATGATAACAAATGGCAGGTTGAGCACGCCGGATATTAAAGGTGTCTTCCCAAGAGCTGATTGGAAGTACAAGGGTCTAATTTTATCGAGATTCCATTGTGAGAAAATTGTTTCTCGTCTTACCAAAATCGAAAGGACACTTACATATAGAAGGCCCCAGCGATAAAGATCTGCGCATGTAGAAAACAAATCATGTAACCTAGAGTTTTATTAGTATAAAATCAATTCTAGGTATATCAAGAAAGGGAGTCTGATGAAACTTACTGGCTAGTGCTGTTCGATGACGGAAAACTCTAGGAGGCATTATGGGGTTCCTGTTCACTGAATTAGTACTGAACTTGAGATGGACCCATGCTTATTAGTCCGGCTTACTTCACGACTTTCCATTCGATAAAAACAAGAGCCACAAGCATTAAGGCGCCGATTATCAAGCAGCAGAGAACCAACGGGCTATCCCAAGGCTCGGTAACACCTCCAGAATCGATGCCAACCTAAACAGTTTAATAGCTGTAAGTATCAAACCCTTGCTCTCGGACTCTATTCAGTACGTATAGACATACCAAAAATAAAGTTGTTCCTCCACTAGGAACGGCGTCATCAGCTTCAATGTCCCAAAAGAGGAAATTTCAAATTTCACTCTACGTATGAGTGAAACCTTTCGAAACTTACACCGCGAAAAAGCTTCCTAGCCAGTCCACTTGCTTCAGACCCTCTATTACTCCAATTTTTGGAGAATGTAAATGTAAGAAATACCAAATTACAGCCATAGCAATTAAGCCAATCTGTCCTCGGAAGACACTATTAGATAGGGCCGCTTGAAATTTCCCTAGTATCGAAGCCTCTGAGGATTGTGCAACTTACCGGTATGTTGATAATAAAACACCATCTCCACGATGCACTGGTAGCAAAAACGCCCCCCAATATCGGCCCAAAAGCACTAGCAATCGCCCATGTTGCTCCCACAGCCGCTGTTACACGACGTCAGTCAACTAGAATCGGTGTCACAGACTCTGTTTCTTCAAGGATCACCTACCAAGATATGTTCCGCGCTCCCTCATAGTAACAATATCGGAAACAGTGATATTAACTAGTACCATGATACCACCACCTCCAAAACCTTGAATTGTGCGACCGACTATAAGTAGCGTCATATCTTTCGCAATAGCGGTCAGGACACTTCCAATGAGGAATATCACTGATCCTACCATGATTATTGGCTTTCGACCCCAAATGTCGGAGAATTTACCCCAACTACAAGTAGGTGTTAGTATATGATACGAATAATAATTATAATATTGATGCGTGGGCTGTACCTGGGGATAAAAGCCGATGAGGCTATCAGGTATGAACTTCCAACCTATATATCAGATAATATCAGATACAACATCTTCTGACATCCTTAAACTTTAACCTAAGCTAAATCGTTATCTTACCCATGAATACGCCACATCACCCCCAAGGTCTTCGAATATTGCTGGCCTTTAGTACGTTAAATTAGAACTTGATCCAAGACATCAAATGGCCGTGTACAACGACCTTTCGAACGATCGAACGATATTTCTGACAATCCGGGATACTCACAGTGCACTAGTAGCATGAAATTATCTTGTTAGAGCCTTTGATTCTCATAATCGAGACAGGGATTGATTAGGGAACCAACGTTGATACAATTGTTTGGTCTAGCGCACATAAAAATAAATTCATCTGGTGAATTTTTGTATCAGCGGCGAAATCCGATAATCGCGATGTTCAAAGTTGGAGGAAAAAACAACTCACACATAAAGCTCCAACAATAATGATCTTGGTCCTTATATCTGCTGCTTCGTAGCTCGCGGCTGTAGAATTGATAGGTTGTAATTCCGTTCCAATGGCTCCCTGCCCGTTCGTACTTCCTTCACTTCCTGTTGAACGATTTGTATTTTCATCGCCTGACACCGATACAGCGTTGGATATTTGCAGAGCTGTAGCGCCTTCGCCTCTGTCTGCGGCTAGCTTCTCAAGATCCATCTCTCCCATCCTTCCTCCAAAACGTGACAATAATTATAAGTCTTCAATGGTAGAAGGGGAAGAAATTTAATGATAGACAAATGCTAAAAAAATAAAGGAAGAAAGAAAAGGAACAACATCCAAAAGACTCATAGGTAAATCCGGAACGTTACAAGCTATTATCAAATTATCTGAACTGGATTTCGCTCGGAACTCTCCAAGTTTCCACGCAGAGCCACCCTTGCACATTTCGCCGGCGCCCCAAAGCTCTGTCGGGTGACGGCAAGGAACCCGCCGCAGCTTTTAAGCTACTTTCTTGTATATCAATCACTAAATCGCAAGCCAACCAACCGCCATAATGCAAGTGAAAAACTTAAGCAGAAGATTCTGCTTCCTCGCACGAATATTTCGGGGCGTCCGGGGTTGTTCGATCATATACCACTAGTTGCATATCTGCGATGTAGGCCTGCCGAAGCGATGCATGGTGTACCATTGACAAGGTACCTAGGTGGCTACCAACGGCAGAAAAAAAAAACAGTATGCATGATGGTAACGACATCGCAGACAGAGATAATATTTCTTGAATGTCCCAATCTTCTTTCAACTATGGTACTAGGGTGCGATTGCCTAATCGCCCACACGATACCCCGAGCTAGAACAAACATGTGGGTCCTGGTGGAGAGAGCTGAGTCGTAACCACCCCAGAATGCTTGGAGATTCGGACGAACCCGTTGGAATTCCTTGACGAGAAGACCAGCTGATCATTCCTCTCATTCGCTGCAGCAAAGCGGGACCCGTTTCGCCGCTTGAGATATGCGGATAATTCGGTTGAAATAAGCTTATATAATCGTACAGTGACAAGGTGGATGTACGAAATTCCGTTGATGCCGAGGAGCTTGATGTAACCCATATATGGATCGGTCTGCAAACACGGCACATAGCAGACGATTATAAGACCTCAGACATATACATGTATGTACATCCGAATACGAGATCGCGAGATCTGAGCTCTGAAGCCACACCCCCATATGTGGTGTGAAAATTGCGTTGCGGCGACGTTAGTCTCCCGATCATCGGTAGCACGCGCACGGCGACAGACCACAACGCCCATCTTGAGCTGCTCCGGCCATCCAGAAACCACATTTTATCCAATATCAGACTCTCCAGATCTCACGTTAACGTTGTGAAGCTCTGGACCATAACACCTCAACCCCACGATGCCAAGCGAGGCGGATCTTCAAGCTGTCAGTCATTTTGCTTTTGGAGCCATCTGCTCTTTCCATAGAGATCTATTTTGTCACGCGAAATCTTATTTTAACGTCTGATGAAAATTTAGGAGCTTGATTCGTTGCGTGTTCTACGCGCGACATTGGAAGGTGTAAGGCAATTCGTAGATGCTATTGAGAATGATGCGAAGGCAATGGGAGAGAATGCTAAGACCGTCACGGGTTAGTATTGTATCGCACTCATTACCCCGTCCGACAGTGGAGCTAATCACTATCATAGAACTAAGCCGGCAATGGGGAGAAGTCATTCAGGAGGCTGCAATTGCAGTTGGAGAGGCCAAGCCAAAACCATCAGGTGCCCAAAGATGAATTGGCATTCTAGCATCTTCCTTTGACCTAGGGTTGACTCTATGATCAATATCATGACATATAATAATGCGAACATTCGTAAACTCGTGTTAGGGACGATATTGCATATATCGATGCCCCGAATTCAATAATTCCTTAAGTAAATACAAATACATGATTAAGCACCACTAGATAGGGTAGCGAGGCTCCCCTCGATACCTAAACCTCATCAGCTCTGCAAGACGTCTTGCTTGGCCTTCTCAATCAGCTGTTTAAGCTCCTTGTTGGTCTTATCCAGCTTTTCTTGCAGTTTCTTTTCTGCTTTCTTAACATCATCGGGCCTTGCCGTCCCTAATCTCTTGAGTTTCTCAAGATGCGCAAAGTGCGCGCCTCTGATGTACTGAACTTTGTCCAGCCACTTTTGTCCGGCCTTCTGTACCAATGCAGCGGTATTTTGTCGTGACTCGGCCGTCGGCATTGGGATTGGCACTTTCAGAATGTTCGGTGTAGATGGTGAGACGGGCTGTGGATTCATCGACATTTGTGCTAGGACGGTATTTTTGATGTTATTCACGAACTAGATTATGACGGTATCAGCAAACCCAAACCCACACTGTATTACAATATTAGATATCATCCCATACAGTCTCGTCGTTGACCGTCAATATAAACTCCCGTCCCTTCGGCGCAACGTGAGCAAGCTCGCTCAGCTTCAGCTTGACCTCCTTAGTACCATCCTCCTTCTTCCCCTGCGAAATGGTAACCATCAAGCTTTCAATCACGCTGGGGTCAACTCTCCCACTGAAACTCTTGAGATGCGCAATATCAGTTTTACATGTCTCCATAGCATGCTTTATCGAGTCGTCAAATTTCTTGAAGTTGTAGGGGTCATCGTTCGGTGTTTCTGCCGCAGCGGCAGCATGAGCCGGGTTCGGCTTGCCTTTACGAGAGTACTGCTCCGGTGCTTCATCCTTAAGGTTCGTGGGACCCTTGCCCTTCTTCAACAGGGTAGCTGTTGTGGAGATCCGGCGTGATGAAGTATATTGGACAGGGAGTCGGCGTGGTAGTCCATAGTATGTGTGGGCGCTTGAGCTAGAATTGGTTCCACGGGTGTAAGTGAACTGGGCTTTTACGGCCTAAAACCAGGATGAAGAAGAGATGAATGAGCGAAAAGGTATGCGCCGCAGATGAAATGGGGGTTTGCTATTCTTGGGACTTACGGGTTTAGAGTAAATTTGAAGGATAGTTGTCGGACAGGCTGAGCACTCACGAGCCTTCGAAGGCTCAATGGCGCATGCTTAACGACTAATGGTCTCGAAAACGACATCGTGGGGGACTCTTTAGTTTCGGCGAGATAGCTAGCTGATTGGAAGGGATGGTAGTTAACGTTTTGATAAATCTTGAAATTTTGTGAAACCTCGCCAGTGTAAAAATGCAACACGGTTCGCTTGCTTGGATATGGCACTGGGCACGAGACTAAGATGGCACCAACAAGAATAGATGATGGTACTAAATTGCACGTGGGGGAGCAGAAGGGACACAGGGGTCATGCAAGTCATCATTAGCGTGTTACAAATCGCACGGCATACCATTAGAGACAGCTATATATATACTTGTATATAAATCTAGGATATTGCACGGAGTGACATTATAAACATGGTATTAGAGTCATAGTAGCTTAAAAAAGAAGGATTTTGGGATGTGATTGTTTTTCATATATCTCTCACAGGTGTGGTGAAACGAACAGGTAATAGTAGTCTGACACAAAAAGAAGTTATTTGAATGCAGTGAGGGATGATGGTTACTAAGACAAGTTACAGAATTGAAAGATTTAGAAAAAGTATAAAAATTTCGTCGGAAGGTGACGGTATCAATTGAGAATGCCTGGAGACAGATAGGAAGTGAATTAGGGTTATGATGGGTACCCAAGAAGAAAAGCGACAATCAACAAACTCCTGTAAACAGAAAACTCCTTGGAATGCATATACTAAAAGAGGGTATATTTTGGTAAAAGAAAACAAAGCCAGGTAGCAGCTTAGCTAGAGGTCTTCCGTAATCATCAATGAGAGCCAAAAAGAAACCAAAAAAGGTAATATTAGAAGACGCCCTATAACAGCGTAATGACCGGATCCAGACTTAGAGCGGGCCGGTGTGTAAAGGTTCAAGTCTTGACCCTCTTAGTAGCAGTCGATCCAGAATCAACATCCATTGAATCTGGGGACTTTCGCTTTGATGCATTGCTCTCATCCTCGTACATTCGACCAAGAGTTGGGGTCTTGAAGTTGAGAGGGCTCGGCAAAAGGTTATCATCTCCGCGCATCCCTGCGGTCGTCCAATCAGCGCCGAAGAAGGCGGAAGGCGATGGAAGCATGTTTTCTACGAATCTGCTAGGGAGGGCTGATATTGGGGTCTGATCCAACAAATTGTTCGCCGCAGCGGATGTAGGGGGTGGGCGAGCAAATGGATTTGGAGGGCCCGAACCACCGGCACTCAAAGGAGCACTGTTTCCAACGCTCGGAGAGGGTGGTGGAAGAACGGCACCAGGTGGGAGCGGTTCATGCGGGCGAGCGGAGACAGGGTCAGCCGTCAAGCCAGAATTCTGCGGAGAGGTGCCACCAGTGTTGGTATTAGTGTCTTCTCCTTCATCGTTAGGAATCTGGACTTTAAGAACGGGCCGCTTTAGGCCGCCTCCCGGTGTACTGATCATCGATGGAGTGCGAGTTGGAGGTCCTATTTCTCCAGTACCTGTCCTGATCAGAGGGAGAGCCTTCGGATCATCCTCACTAGCTGGACCTGAACCATTTGCCTCACTCTTAGTCAGAGATTCAGCGGCGGCATTCTTCCTCGCCATAGCCCCAACATCAATTGAGTTGGACCTGATGGGAGAACGGTCTGGTCCGAACCAATGCTGAGCAAGCAGCGAGGAATCTCCAGCGATTGGTGTGAAGATGCTTCTAGACTTAGTTCTAAGCCGAGTGATGCCATCCGAAGCTGGTGGATCCTCAACCATTTCATCTTCTTCCTCGCCATTCATCATGGCCTGATCACCGGCAACTTGTATTTGTGGCTGGTGCTGTTGGGGAGGGTGCTGTTCTGGAATAATGTGTGGTGGCACCTGTTGTTCGTGCTGATGCTGGGGGATCTGCTGTGGCAGCGAGCTAGGCATCGACTGGCGTCTGATCAGAGTCTCGTGTTGCTGCTGCTGCTGTAAGAAAGCCTGTGCGCCATTGGGGTGAGGGCCGTTTTGGGAGAAGCTGAAGCCGGGGGGGATAGTCGAGACCTGAGCTTGAGTCACAGCTGGGTTGAACTGATTGACATAGCTAAAACCGTTCGGCTGTTGACCCATCCCCGTATGGATTTGCTGTCCGTTTGGCCCCATGATGGTGCCTCCGGATAGATGCCGTTGGTGGGGATGTGGAGCATTACGGCTCAGCGGACGGGAGTGAGGTCCAGGTCCGGGAGTTAGATGGCGGCCAGGCATGGGAACAGCCATGTTGTAGCCCATGGAATTTGTGCGGTTATGCATGGGCGGGGAGTTTGATTGTCGCATGCCATTCATGTCGAGAGGCTCATCGTCATCCTCTTCTCCCTCGCTACCACCATTTTTGTTGATATAGTCATCGGGTCCCTTTCTCTCATGTGGTGTACCGAACTATAACCAGAATATGAGCAAACGAACAAAACTTGCGTCTTGAAATAAATCTTAGGAAGCGATCAACTTACGTATCCTCTTCTGTCTAGGATATCGTCAATGCGGCTCGAAGAAAACTCATATAGTTTCTTGTTGTTTCCGAAAATGACAATAGCAACATCGGCTGAGCACAAGACGGAAAGCTCATATGCCTTCTTGAAAAGACCTCCCTTTCTCTTCAAAAATGTTCTGTGTGAAGGGGCCATGTTAGCTATTAATTCACCACCGAGATACAGATGGGAATATGAGGATACGTACACTGAACGATTTCTATCGTCCTTGATAGCTTTGATTTCGATCTTACGTCGTCCCATCTTGTTGGAGTTCTAATAATAGAGTGGACGCCGGAACAAAAAACTGACGATACTGTCAGTCGACAGATTCTGGGTGAAGGCGGTGTGGAGCCAATTGAGAACCTACCGACTCGAGGACCGTAGTGGTTCCTGGCGAGTGGTGAAAGGCGCGGCTTATTGACTAGCCGAGAGTATTTTTATGAAGATATGACGTTGACGAGACCCAAGGCTGAAATACGCCAAACTTAGGGTCGATGATGAGTATAGAGCGAAGTGACGATAACGCGGGATGAATAATCTATTTTTTGGTAGAGCGGACGTGTATGACCTTATTTATGCGGCACCGTTGGGCCCCGTATATAAATACTTATGCCAGCCTATCAATAGATAAGAACTGTCGGTCGTGATGGTCGTCTCCGTCGATCGAGCAAATCGAAGTGGGGCAGTTGAACTCGTTTTAGGGGGACTCGTTTGGACCCGTTCGGGCTCGTGGGCGGATCAACAAAGATCACCGCCGAAAAGAATCTGCTCAGGGCTGAGACTGGTGGATGTCAATGTTGGATCTCTCCAACAAGGGTAATGAATACTGTTTCTCTTTTTTCAACTGGGTCGATAACTAGCTGCTGGACTGTTGGAACGGCGCCGTTAATTCAGCTCGTTGGAAAACCTGCAGCTGCTGTGATACCGAAAAAGGTGCTTGCGATGGTTATGACTGATGATGAGGACCGGACGAAACGAATGCGCGATGCAGGGCTGAAAGGAACCGACATTCAAAAAAAAAAATTATCAGCTATGGCGACTCAGTGTTCCGATGCCGGGAGCTTTGTGCTATGTGCAGATGCGAAACGCCTAGACGAATGAGAAATCTGCGCGACGGAAGATGACAAAGTTATTACTATTATGACCCTCCTTCTCAGAATGTGTGCATGTGGTATGGCAGGCTTCGTATCACAATGCCGAGGAAAATAAAAAAATGCTTTCCAAGAAGGGAAGAAAACAATGGAAATGCAGATTATAATAATCGATACGGTCTATGACAAAGGAACAAGAAAGGTAATGGGAAAAGATATCTAACAGAATGTAGATGAAGTAAGGAAACGTCCTGGCGGATGACGACAGGAATGCAAGATAGTAATAAAGAAAACGGGAAACGAAAAAAACAGGGCAATATGAACTTGCGCAATGGGGAGATGAAGAGGGGACACCGTCTATCTATATACGATGATGTAGGTAGCGCACCACCGATGGAGCTCTAAGATGTGGTGGACAAAGAACGGACACCAAAACTATGGGGCGGCCTGGGTTCCGAACCTCACATAAAAAAGCTCGACGAATCAAATTATACAGGGGAAGAGGGCAGGGAGGGAGAGAGAGAGAAAAAANAAAAAACAAAAAAAAAAAAAAAGAAAAAAAAAAAAGAACGAGAAGAGGGCAGAGGAAAAAGAAAAAAAAAAAAAAAAAAAAAAAAAAAAAAAAAAAAAAAAAAAAAAAAAAAAGAGCAAGATGGAACTAACCTTTGCGATCTAGTTCGATTGTGGAAACCAGATGGGCTCTATCGATAGAAACCCACACACGCTGCTTGTTACACCTCAAAACCGGTAACCCAGGGTTTGAATGCGTCCCAAAAAGAAAGGCAAGGTACGAGTGACTAGGGGGAAACGCTATGAGAGCAAAGATGGGGTGGAATTTGGGTTAATGGGGAACAGATGCTTCTAAGGTTAGAGTGCTTGTGTGAATTTTTAGAAACACCATGCAGGCGACACCTTGTGTCCTTATAAGAGACAAGAGAGGGCCGTTAACTGGGGAAGGAAAAAGCGGTGCTCGAGTTATTTTGGTGGGAAGGGGCCGACCGACCAGAATAGCAGTGTAAGCGGGAGCGGGGAGAAGAAAGGCAAAGAGTGGGAAAGGAAGAAGAAGAGCGACGGGCGGGTTTATATTTAGAAACACCGTCCACCAAAGGGGGGTGGTGCACACACGCGCAAAAGAAGGAAAATAGAAGGGTAAAAACGAAAAGAGATTTTTTGACATGGACAGGACGGACAGGCCAAAGACAGGCAAGGTGCAGTGGGTCCTCGGACCACTTGCAGTTAGGGCATCAGAACTCGAAGTTCAGGTACCAAATTGCTTCGGGGGCTTTGGACGGTTGGGGTGGTAGACACCCCTGACGGCCTCATTAGAAACCTCGGCCAATCCTCGATGCCATGTACCAGTACAAGCAGTTCCGCATAGATGAATGCGACTGCTTGCCGTCTCTGGAGTTCACGAGATGCTTCCTGTTCTTCAAACATACTGAAGAGCAGTAGGCAGGCGATTTCTCGTAGACGCCATATGTATCATCACAACGTCCGCCACGCCTTCTTTAATTTCACAGGCTCGAGTTCCTCAACTCAGCAGGTGGTAGAACTCATGATAATTTCGGCAAACCCCTGGCCCTCTCGCTGATTTCATCCGCGTAGAAAGTGACGGGATTTAGACGCAACCCGTGTTTGAGGTACATTTTAATGTCTGGCGCACCCACCAGCGTAAAATTCGCAGGGCCCAAAGCGGTCGATTTCACACCAAATAATTTTTTTTTTCCTCGCAAGGAAAACCTTCACGGGGTGGGATTCGTAGACAGTCCTTTGGGAACTGCCAAGGCGAGAATTTGAACAAACCAACAGAAACCAACCCCGCTCTGCATGTTTGGTGCGCCGGCGCTTGTATCCTGCCCATGTGATTCGAGAGGTTCCTTCGAGCCAAATAACATGGAAGCAAACGAGTGCATATTATTCGTCAGGATCCTTCAGAGCCTCTATGCTCCGGACGCCACGCATGGTACTGATTGGCCTTCTGAGTGACATTGAGAGGATGGTTTTCGTGTGCAGGGCAAGCTCAATCTGGCGGGTCAGGCTTTCAGGCTAGAAACCCCCAAATGCCTTTGATGGATTGCAATGCGGCATAGACCAACGAACAGATTTGGTTCAATCCGACACAGCCGACCGAACTTTGACGAGAGCACTAAACGATGCTGGTCAAACGTTTAAAACCTCTAGCAGCACGATCATCCATTTGGAATATCCAGGTTGCATGGCCCTACTCGTTAGCCTGACTGATTATAAAATTTTGTGAATGTATCCCGATCTTAGTGGCCTTTTCCTCGCAGCGGCACTCTCCGTTTGTAATATTCCAGGTGCTGCAAGGCCATGCCGATGATCCATGCGGGCTGGGCGATGGCGTAAAGTAAACCTTCGACGGCTAAGGTTGCAGATGGGTGGACCAAGGCTCGTCTTGCCTCTCCTAGTGTTCGTGAAACGCGGAATCGGGCTTGCGATGCTACTAAGCCTCGCCTCACAGCAATTTATCGATAGAGCAGAGCCCCAAAACAATACTCATACATACAATAAACCGTTGTACATAATTTCGTCGAGATGAAAATACCGGCTGCTTTGACTTTGGTGGTCTGGAGCTCGACCCGGAGAGCAGGTTCAGTCGAGATTGTTCCTACCGACGACCACGGTCTATTGATCCAGACCGGGCGGTGATCCGTGTTGTGTGTTTGACACCGCAACGCATTTCCATGCTCCTAAATTTAGAAATCACGAAAGCTGTTGGACCCACCTCGACCTCATCGCTGGGTTCGAAGTTGCATCCAATGGCTGGCTCTATCCCGTCGTCGGATATATCAGCCACATTAAAACACTATCCACTTCCATAGCTTCTTAGTCTTTAGCACGGGCATGTTGGAAAGTAAGTCGATGTTGAGATGGTGGTGAGAATGTTGTACCACCGATTAGTGGTATCTCCACAGGCGAGTGTACGCCCGCATCCGCATGCTGACGACAGGATCAGGGTACTTGCAGAACTCTCTATTGAATCGGATCTAACGTGGGTTCTATTTTTATACTGAAGGAGGGAGATCACGAGCTAGCTGCCCCCGGGCTTTAGCTTAGCTTCGGCCACTCTTCTGTGCCACAGGAACAAATGCTGATTCGTTTCAATTCCACGACTTAAAGTGTTAAACACCGGCACCTGATATCGAACATTCTTTAACCGTTCCACGGCCATTTACGTATACTGAAGCCGTATGTATACGCAAGTACATCTACATGTATAGTTTGCGGGTCGCTCTACATGTGCAGGGAATATCTGCCTAGCTCCACGGAGTGCTGTAAACCCAACTGTCGGCCAAATGCGGTATCTGAGACACAAAGAAAACCCCTAGCTGAATACTATCCGCAGAAACTTGAGTTTTAGTCCAAGGGCAATTGCTCTTAACCATCATCGAAGTCAATCTCGTGTCGACATCAATATCGATCGGCAAGAGCTTGTCGTGAGATGCAGGGTAGCTCGCTACTTGACGTTGACAGCATGGCACCATACATGGATGCATCGCGGTGATGTCGACTGTGCATTTGAGCCGATTAACCAGCAACCACACACGCCCCGCTCGCAACATGCAGTTTCCACCGCTAGCTTATGCAGGAACCCTTCCGGCACGAGCAGCTTGTCAGGAAAGGCCCACGCTTACTTAAGTATTTATATATAGCTACAATCAAGCTTTTCCACTGCTTCGTTTCTAATAATACCATGCCCTTGCGTACTGCGTTTGTCCGTTTGACATGCACGTCGGTGAGCTCTTAACGGAGGACAAAATACGTCGCAATCCACAACCTTTTTTACAATCACAAACGGCTGAATTATAGGTCACATATCGATATCCTGGGCCATATCTGATCGCTTCAATGAAAATAGAGCATCTCAACCCCATCGATCCTTTCAAACTACCCAATGGAAATACATCTATAGCGATCTTGGATGCCAAATTGAGATAATAAACTGGGAGTCATATTCATTCCTCTCCTTTGCCACCCGAGATGGTTTTCGCAGCTGCTTTCTTCGCGGCTTGCTTTTCTTTCTTCCGTTGCTTCTTTGTCGGTCGATTCTCACTAATTTCAGCAGTTGTCGCTTCTCCGTCCATCTTCGCGGTCTCAGCTGGTTGTGGCGGATCCTTCGCGGTCTCAACTGCCGTGCCGTCAATATCACCAGCTTCTGCTTTCCTCTTCACCGGCGCCTTCTGGGAAATGGTTGTCTTGGCCACTTCTTTCGATACTGGCTTTGGGACGCCACCACCTTTTACGACATCAATTACGCCTCTGAACGATTGTCTCTTCATCTTTGCTTGTATCATCACCGCTCTAGGCCCATTCGCGATTGCTTCTCTTCCTTTCTCTTGATTCAATCCCCACAAAGTTGCCAGGTTGATGACATCAAAGGGCGCCCGACAAGACATTGCTTTCCTTGCCTCTGAGCTAATGACTATTCCCTTGCCCTTTGTCCCTCTGATCAACGCCGCCGCATTCGAAAGTAGATTTCTGCGAGCACTGCTTTCGTTCACTGAAGCTGAATATGTAATTTCAAAACGTATACCGCGTGATATCGCTTGGCCAAGGACTTTATATTTGAAATGGAACGGATGGCGTATCGATAGGTCAAGGGATATTAAATCGCATTCGAGGCTAGTGCAAGCTTGAAGCAGGAGCCTCTCGTCGGTGGGACGCACTGCGACAATGTCGAAGTTATTTGAAAGGGAGGCCTGGGTACTGTTGATTAGTTTTTGATAAAGATGCCTATAATGGATATGGCCTTTGGATCGTACCAGACCATAGTTTTGCGAAGGGTCGTCTAGAATGATGGTCACGCGCCGAAGAAAGCGGATGCTAGGGTGGCCTGGGAATGGGTCTTCAGGTATCAAATTGGCGATGCCGGCCTGATCATAAAACCATGAGCTTTCATTCCATTATTTTGAAACATCCTGAGAGGTAACATGAGCGCCTACTATTTTCGATGGGATCTTCCCTGCAATAGTCTGGTTGAAGGCGATGACATTGTATCCCACTATCGTATATGTTAGCGACCCCCCAAACATCCAAGATCGGAGGCACTCAGGCACGCACGCTCATCCAGAAAGGCGACCGTCCTAGCGAGTTCGGGGTCATCTTTCGACGTCCACGGGATGTTCAAGTCGTAGAACATCACTGGTTTTGTATCCGTATAATCGTACCTTCATCATCGAGGGTGCTTTGTAGATTTTTATGTCTCACCACATGGCCGTCATGTCAGATATATTGTGTTTTGCTTCGATGGTGGTTTTTCGCGTGGATGGTTTCATGCGGCTTAAAAGGTTTTTTTTTTTTTTTT
>JAJTTS010000004.1:1747846-2122472 GCA_036971165.1 Arthrobotrys iridis
TTTTGGTCACCTAAAAAATTTCTGGTATTTGCGATTCTCCAACGGGCAACAAAAGTTTGAGTCTACAACATCATTTTGTCAACAAGCACCCGACCGCCATGCCGTCCCAACTGAAGCGACTACGGGAGTCGCTCAAAAATGCGGGTGTCATCGGACAGCCTCAGAAGTCAAAGAAGGCCAAAAAGCGTGCGCGACAGAATAAAAGCGGCAATGATGCTCGACTTTCTAGAGAAGCGGCGCTCGAAAGCATCCGGGAAGAGTTCAATCCTTTCGAAATCAAGAAGACGAAGGAGAAATTTGATGTCGCCGGCGGGAGAAAAGTCAAGGGTACCGTTGGGAAGCCTTCACTTAGCAAGCAAGTTGGAGAGGAGAACGTGTGTCACCGGTCTGCCCAGTGAAGAAGGCCGTAATGGAGCTTAAGTAGCTAATTGAAGTATCTATAGCGTCGCAAAACATTACTAGTGGAGATGCAGCAGCGGAATAAGGTCGGTGGCATCATCGATCGAAGATTCGGCGAGAACGATCCTACAATGGCCCCAGAGGACAGGATGTTGGAGCGGTTCACGAGGGAACAGCAGAAGAGGTCCTACAAAGGCGATATATTCAACCTCGAGGATGACGATGAAGTTCTTACACACTACGGTCAATCATTGGGCTCATTACCGAATGAGGATTTTCGGGAAGACGTGGATGGAAGCGACGATGACCTGTTGCGGCCTGCGAAGAGGGGTCACCCACTAGACGGCGATCTTCAATCAGATCAAGACGAAGAGGGTGGGCCGCCAAAGAAGAAGTCTAAGGCGGAGGTCATGAAAGAAGTTATCATGAAGTCAAAGTACCACAAATATGAACGTCAGAAGGAGAAAGAGGCCGACGAGGATTTGAGGGAAGAGCTGGACGCTGAGCTGGGCGATATTAGGGCTCTTTTAGCTGGAATCCCTGTGCGGCCACCTCCTATCAAAGCAACAGCCACAGAGGCTGTTGGTGATGGATCACTCCATGCAGATAGAGTTGCACAAATCAATATTGGCTTGAATGTGGACTCAAAGTACGATGCGGCGGTACGTGAGATGACATACGACAAGCGCTCAAAACCAGCAGATAGAACAAAATCGGCTGAGGAACTTGTCGAAGAAAGGGCCAAAAAGCTACAAAAATTAGAAAGGAGCAGACAGAAGCGAATGCGTGGAGAAGAGAGCAGCGAAGAGGAGCCAGAGGAGGAGGAGGAAGTTAACAGTGGCGATGAATTTGGACTGGGGAAGGGCATCAAACTGGCTCCTGATGAGAAAGAATTCATCCATGGCGATTCAAATAGCGAAGGTGAGGAGTCAGGATCAGAAGAAGAGAGCGACGAAGAAGAGGAAGAAGAAGAGGAGGACGAGGACGAGGAAAAGAATATAGAGACTTTGGACTCTCACCCCTCAAGGCGTCGGGATCTGGACAATGACGATGCTTATTCAGATGACTATCAATCTGACGAGGACCCGGATGCTCCTGTCAGCGACGAAGAGGCATCAGGATCTGAAGAAGAGGATGAAGATGGTCTTATGGAATCGGATAGCGATGAGCCAGCTTCAAAGCCAACGGACAGCAGTAAGCCAAGTGCCAACGGGGACTCGGCCCTTCCGTTCACTTTCCCATGCCCCCAAACACACCAAGAGTTCCTCAAGGCCACGTCCAAATATAAGGTCGAAGACCTCCCAACAATCATAAAACGTATCCGCGTCCTACATCACCCTTCACTTGCAGCAGGGAATAAGGAGAAACTTTCTGTGAGTATCTTGTCTTGCCATACTAAAGCGTATCTCCATTCTAATCAGAAATATAGCATTTTATGCTAGCAATTTTCGACCATATAATCTATCTCTCTGATTTGCCATCGCTTCCACCCATGGATGTTATTGAAATCCTGCTTCGACATCTCCATAGTCTCTCTAAGGAGTACCCACAAGCTTCTGCGACAAGATTCAGGGAATATCTTCAGAAATTCTTTGATAGAATTAGCCAGCAGAAGAGAACAAAGCGTTCGGACCTAGTTATCCTTACGGCGCTTAGCATTGTATACCCGACATCTGATCATTTTCATATCGTCGTAACACCGGCGATGCTAGTGATCTCAAGGTGGCTAAATTCTAATAATCCAACTGACATTGAGAAACTGGTGCATGGATGCTATATGGTCACACTCTGTCTGCAGGTAAGTTTTGTGGGTCGCAAATGGCAGATGTTAGAAATGGATACTAACGACAGTTCAGTACCAACGGCTATCAAAACGAGTAGTACCAGAGGCTCTCAACTACATTTATCAATCACTACTGGCGCTTTCGCCGACACCACTTGCTAAAGCTCCCGGCAGCTTTCCATTGCATGGAGTCGAGGGCTCGTCGAAACTTAGAATATCTAACACACCTAAAGATAAATCCGACCTAGGAAAACTCAAGTTCAAGGAGGCATTGTATCCCGACCTGATATCCGACGTCGCAACCATGCAGATTACACTCGCCTACGCATTCACACAACAGCTCCTTGTATTCGCAAAGATGTACAGTTCCAAGACGGCGTTCTTAGAGCTCATCAAGCCAGCTGTCTCTATATTATCGCACTATACTTCCTCAAAGTGCATAAAGTTCCTCCCCAAAGCATTCACGGCATACATCAACGACACAACCCTTCCAGAACTTGAACGTCTGATATCTCATGCGCAAAAGTTCCGCCGTCCACTCGAACTCCACCACCATCGACCCCTCCCCATTCCATCCAATTATCCTAAGTTCGACGAGGAATACTCACTTGACAGACACAAGGGTTCATATGACGCCGACCGTGACCGCAAGGAGTTAAGCAAACTTAAGGCGGAGCACAAGAAGGAGAGAAAGGGCGCAATGAGAGAATTGAGGAAGGACTCACAGTTCATTGCAAGAGAGAAACTGAAGGAGAGGAAGGTCGCAGACCAGGAATACCATGATAAGATGAAGAGAATTGTAAATATGATTCAAAACGAGGAGGGTGCAGCGTCGAATGCATATGAGAGGGAGAGGGCGGGTAGGAAGAAGTCGAAGAAGTGAGGATGCCGTCGCCGTTTATATATAGTTTTAAGGGCGGACTGATAAATTATACCGGTCAACGCGACTTGGAAAGATGTACGATAGTGGTGGATAACTACCTAGGTATTTAATTACTTATTAGGTCAGGTTTTGTGGACAATCATCCATGGTTGGGCCCGAGGAGAAGAGTTTAACTGCGCCTGTTTGCGACTAACTTGTGTTGCACCGACTTGACGTACAAACATCTCTAATATTGGTCTTGTCTAATATCATTTTCATCCTCAAAACATTCTCGATTCAAATCCAAACTTAATACATTCACACATACCACATGCCTACATGCCGGACACCTCTATACCGCCAGGTCTGAACGACCAATACATTCGCCACCTCGCTTCACTCATCAGTAAAGAACTCGGCCGTGATCCGAACGAATACCTCGCTCGCAATATAATCCAAATCGCGAAAAGTCAGCCAGGTCCGAAAACCTTCGTGGCGGCGTGCAGCGCGTTCGGCCGGTATCGCGACGAATTCCTCCACGAAGTTTTCCAGGAAATAAAACAGCGCAGTGAGCAGGAGGATTCCAGTTCCGGAACTCAGAAAGAGTCTGGGAAAGGAGGATTCACAAAGCCGGAGAGGTTAGAGCGACAGGCGGAGCTTCCAGGTGGATTACTAGTTTCCGCGTCGACAAGGAGCAGAGATGAGGGAGAACATGATGGGAAGAGGGAGTCTAGATTGGGGCTCGACAGGAAGAGGATAAAGTTGGATTTCAAAGTCGACGGAGAGGACGATGAGACACAGGCTGATACCGGGAAGTCAGGTTCAGGTCCAAGTCTAGACTCGAAGAAGCCAAGGCAACAGTCATCGCAGTCTGTTGAACAGAATCGAGAGGCGGAGGATGATAAATTTACTTTCAAGAAACCGTCACTACCGATACAGAGGCATCCCGTACAGCGTCGAATGGAGACGCCGTCGCATGGAGGTGGACTTTCGAGGGAAGCAGCTGAGAGGCTGGCGGCTCACCGTAGCCGGAGGGATAGAGAGCGCGGCAGCCGAGATGATGGACGTGGGGATAGGCGACCTCAATATGGCGACCGGGATCGTGGCGGAGATAGAGATCGTGGACGATACGACGACCGCGACCAAAGATGGCGGGATGACGATCGTGATGGGTACAGAGGTCGAGAAGATTTTGGAAGCCGGAGAAACGACCCCACACCACTTCGGCAAGATCGATTTGCAGGAGGCCGTGCGACGACTGCGCGAACTTCGAGATACTCTGCCGCTACACCCCGTACTAGCGCTGCCATCCGGGACTCCGATGAGGGATTCTACGATTCTCAGGATACCCAAGCGATGGACCGTGATTGGTATGCAGGCGATGAAATGGGTCATACATTCGGAGACGAAGCGCACAATCCTTTCGGATCGTTAGAGAATTCATGGGCAGACCAGCAACGGGAGGCTGCATTGGCAGAACGAAAAACCGGGAAACGGATGTCCGCTAGGGCTCAACAAAAACAAAGGGATGTAGATGCTTGGGAAACCAACCGAATGTTGACTTCTGGTGTGGCGCAAAGGGCAGATATTGGGATGGATGAGCTCGATGATGAAGAAGAAACTCGTGTTCACATCCTTGTCCACGATATTCGGCCGCCATTCTTAGATGGAAAGACGATATTCACTAAGCAGCTCGACCCTGTCCCTGCTGTCCGAGACCCTCAAAGCGATATGGCGATTTTCAGCAAGAAAGGCTCCGTATTAGTGAGGGAACGAAGGCAACAGCGTGAGAGGGCAAAACAGGCACAGGAAGCTACAAACCTTGCTGGTACCAATCTCGGAAACGTGTTAGGTATCAAAGATGAAGAAGGCGACAGTGTGCTCGGGGCTGCGGAACCTGCTAAACAGAAGACTATGGAAGGGCCAGATCAAGGAGATGTCCGGGTGGAGAACAAATTCGCCGACCATCTAAAGAAGAGCGAGGGCGCTAGCGAGTTTAGTCGGAGCAGGACTCTAAGGGAGCAGCGGGAGTACTTGCCGGCTTTTGCTGTCAGGGAAGAGCTTCTCAGAGTCATCCGGGATAACCAGGTCATCATCGTTATTGGTGAAACCGGTTCTGGGAAGACCACACAGTTGACACAATTTCTGTATGAAGATGGATACGGCAAGCTCGGGATGATTGGGTGCACTCAGCCTCGGCGTGTCGCCGCAATGAGTGTGGCTAAGCGTGTGAGCGAAGAGATGGAAGTCAAGCTTGGGAGCACCGTTGGATACGCTATTCGTTTTGAGGATTGCACGAGTAACGAGACCGTCATAAAGTGTAAGTTTCCATCTTTCCAGCTTACAATTTTTTGCATCTGCTAACTTCGGCTTAGATATGACGGACGGTGTTCTTCTTCGAGAGTCCCTCGTCGACCCAAGCCTTGAAAAGTATTCTTGCATCATCATGGACGAGGCTCATGAGCGTGCTTTGAATACTGATGTTTTGATGGGGCTGATCAAGAAGATCCTTGCGAGACGGAGAGACATGAAGCTGATAGTAACATCTGCTACCATGAATGCAGAACGGTTTTCCCGGTTCTTTGGCGGGGCGCCGGAGTACACTATTCCCGGAAGAACCTTCCCCGTCGATGTTCTGTGGTCTAAATCGCCCTGCGAAGACTACGTAGAAGCCGCAGTCAAACAAGTTCTTTCGATTCATCTTGGTCAGGGTGTCGGTGATATCCTAGTGTTCATGACCGGCCAGGAGGACATCGAGGCAACTTGCGATGTTATCGCGGAACGTCTGTCGCAGCTCATCGACCCTCCAAAGCTCGCCATCCTTCCGATTTACAGTCAGATGCCCGCGGATTTGCAAGCCAAGATCTTCGAGAAAGCGGAAGGCGGTGCAAGGAAAGTTATTGTTGCTACAAACATCGCAGAAACAAGTTTAACAGGTATGACCATCCTCATGCATATTCTCCTCGTTTTGGTCACAGTGCTAACTTGAACTCTTATAGTCGATGGTATCATGTACGTCGTTGATGCAGGTTATTCCAAACTTAAAGTTTACAATCCTCGTATGGGTATGGATACCCTGCAAATAACGCCAATTTCCCAAGCCAACGCCGGGCAGAGGTCCGGGCGTGCCGGTCGAACAGGGCCAGGGAAAGCATATCGCTTGTACACGGAACAGGCGTTCCAAAACGAGATGTATATTCAGACTATCCCAGAAATCCAACGAACAAACCTCAGCAACACCGTCCTCCTGTTGAAATCTCTTGGAGTGAAAGATCTGTTAGAGTTCGACTTCATGGATCCACCTCCGCAGGATACAATGACAACAAGTTTGTTCGATTTGTGGGCGCTGGGTGCACTAGACAACATTGGAGAATTGACATCGCTAGGGAAATCAATGGCCAGTTTCCCCATGGAACCAGCGCTCTCGAAACTCTTGATTATGTCAGTAGAATATGGCTGTAGCGAAGAGATGCTCACCATAATCTCCATGCTCTCCGTGCCCAGCGTTTTCTACCGCCCAAAAGAACGACAAGAAGAGTCTGACGCCGCCCGAGAAAAGTTCTTTGTTCCCGAATCTGACCATCTAACACTTCTCCACGTCTACCAGCAATGGAAAGCAAACGGCTATTCGGACGGCTGGTCCATCAAGCACTTCCTTCATCCGAAAGCCCTCCGCCGAGCGAGAGAAATCAGGCAACAACTCGGCGATATCATGAAGTTCCAAAAAATGGAGCTGCAAACATGTGGTACGGACTGGGATATAGCACGGAAGTGTATCTGCTCCGGATATTTTGCGCAAGCGGCCAAGGTCAAAGGTATCGGAGAGTACATCAACCTTCGCACTAGCGTAACCGTACAGTTGCACCCTACGTCCGCGCTCTACGGGCTAGGTTTCCTGCCAGATTACGTCGTATATCACGAACTCATCCTCACATCGAAGGAATACATGTCAACCGTGACCGCAGTAGACCCGCATTGGCTGGCGGAGCTAGGAGGCGTCTTTTACAGCGTTAAGGAGAAGGGTTATTCAGCGAAGGATAGAAGAGTGACAGAGAATGAGATTAACAAAAAAATGGAGATTGAAGCGAAGATTGCAGAGGACAGGCAGAAAGCCGAGGCGGCTAAAGCGGCAGCCAGAGATGTGCCGATAAAGAGAGCGCAGACGGTGGTTAATCCGGTGGCTAAGCGTTTGGCGACGCAGCAGGGGGCTGTCAAGAGGCCGACAACGCCGTTAAACAGGAGGAGGGCGTTTTAATGTGTATATATTGTAAGGTTATATTGCGTATTGGGGGGCGGTAGGGCTTTTTACAGGGTAGAGATATATTAATTACAAAAATGCTGGCTTTCTTAGAGCATTGAATTATTCGCTTAGATCATGTCACACATTCACGCATGTATAATACCTATATCGGGAGTTCACGTTATTACTACTCCCTAAACATCACGAACTCAGTTCCGAAAGAATTCTACGCCGCATCCTACACAACTAAGCTCACGTGGAGAAAAAAAACAAAGCTTCTTCGATTTCTATACACTATAAAAACCTAATCGAAAGAGAACCTCATTCCTTTCCATGCAAAAGTAAAGAGAAAGAGAGAAAGAGTATGAAGGTTTCCCGGTATCTTTTCTCTCTCTCTCTCTTTTCCATCAGGCCTTCCATTCGGTGGGAGAGAAGGAAATAGAACAGACTGTGATAGGCATAATAGAGGTATGTGTGTGTGTGTGTTTGTGGGTGGGTGCGAGAGACGTGAGTAGGTTGGGAGTATTAAACAACAAGTAAAATCGATTTTCCAAACGCCATTTCGATATAATATATAATAGTAATTGTGGGAAAAAAAGGTTGGTCTGGGAGAGAGAGAAGGGGGAGGTAAGAGGATATGACGTGATTGGTGAGATCTGGGTTATCGTAACTTGTCCCTGTTTCTCTGCTTCTCTCTTCTTGTTCTTCTATCTTATGTCCTTAAACTCTCGATTGACCACCATCCACTGTATTGATTCGGTTTCTTCGTTCCAAGTCCATCCGTCTGATCATTCCTCTGTTCCGTCGTCCGGGTGGTCGTGTAACTGAGTCGATGAATAAGAAAGTCGGTCCGGGAAAGAAACGAGATTCAATCGTAGGAAAGAAAGTCTGTCGATGCTACTGATATAAGAAAGGAGATAGTGGAAGAGAGAAGGAAGGGGGTTCTCGGGTAGGAAGTCGTAAAAAGGTTGGGGAAAGCTCGTGCAATTCAACAGCTGAGAACAAAACTAAATATAGAAAGAAAGAAAGAAAAGAAAGTCAAAAAATGAAAACTAAACTAACAGCACAGGATCGCTAGTAAAGTTTCTTGTCCGTTCTTCTTCTTCATATTTAGATGTTGGATGGGTAGAGCATTATCCTGAGGGTAGCGCCGAACGAGCTGGGAGGGAGGTTGTTTCTGAATTTCGACCTGACGACACCGTTGTTGCCATGTGGCCGTGTGATCTTGCCCCAGATGACACGGATCTTAGAGCCTCGGACTGTCTTCTTGGAGCGGTAGACGTATGCTACTCGCTTTCCAAGGTAGAATTGAGCATCTTCGGTGGTGTCAACGCCCTCTGTTCATTCGTAACACACACACACACATTAGCCTTTCCTGTCTCTTCCCAAAACTTTCGAAATTCGCCAGAGAGTCGGAGTCGTACCAATCTTGATGAGAGAGGTGTTTGGGTCTGTATTGCGCTTCCCCCTCTGGTAAGACAGGTGCTTTCCCCTAACGATAGGAAGTCGAAGTTTTAGCCCGTATTCTTCAAATTGCTGCCATCAACCATTCGCCAGATCCAAAACCGCCCATTTTCGCCGTTCATCTCCTTTTGCTTCATTTCCGCCACTATCATATCACGTTGATCATTTCGCCATGGGAGAGAAGATTGCTTACTTGACGTATACTATCGAGAGAGCAAGGTTGTTAGCTATCGTTCCATATCCCATAGCAATTGCAAAAAAACAGCGATATACGTACATCTGTGGGGGCTTCCGGACGACATTGTGAGTAGTGTTAGTACGAAGGGGATTCGTGAAGAGGAGGGAGGTGATTTGTCGGCTGCTGTCGGATTTGTCGATGGGGATCTGGTGATGCTGTCTGGATGGAGTTGAAGTTTCGCAAGCCAAAATGCCGATATTCACACTCAAACCTCCAATTAGGCTGGGAGAGCAGGGCTAACCTGATCAGGATTAGATCTGGGCTGGAGCCCTAACGCTTGAAGTCCCGACAAAACAGGAAGGTTTCAGAAACGACAAACACTCTGCACAACGACAATCGCAACGCAAAGTGGAAAAAATTCCAACAGGGCAAACGCAAAGTTCCTGTCAACCCCTCACTCACCCGACATGGAACCCCGGCATATGCATCTTCGACTCCTCATGACAGGAATCTTACCAATCCGATCCAGATCCCCGAATATGTCGGCCAAGTCATCTCACAGCTATTTCTACAACGTTTTCACACTCCGCCCTTGCTTCAATAGAAAAACTAACGCAGTTCCAAGATTGTGATTTTTTCCCCCTTGTGATATGATTTTTTTTTCTCCGTGCATAAGTACATATAAAAAAACGCTTGCTGGCGCACCATAACTGGGTGTAAAACAAACAGATAGTAACTTCTGTCGTGGTTCCAAGACTCTTTTTTTGGTGATTTCTTGGTTCTTTCTTTTCCTTTCTCCTTTCTTCCTTTCATCTCCCCGTCAACGGTAGCGAAACACGGGGTCAACTCGGCGTCGAAGAGGCGCTCGCATGTGAAGCTGTTGATTCCTCACGGCGAGCTGGCCTGCAGTCGACCCGGTTTTATTATAGAGCAGATGATCGCGCACTGTAAGGCGGCGACGCTCTCGTATGCGCAAATCAAGGAACGCAATGAAGCTTAACGAGAAGAAGAAGAAGAAGAAAAAATGATGAAATGGTTGAAAAGCTTGAAATAGTAGTGCATAGAAGGACTGAAACTTATTTGCGAGAGAATAGCATCAGAACCGGCCTCCGAAATAAACTCAAGATCATTGAGTGAATAGATTGCATGTGAAAAGCGTGAAATTTGCAGAAGATTTCCTCCAATCGCCCGTGAACCCGTAAAAACCCATTGTCATGTTGAAAGTGAGAGAACTGTACAGGGCGAAAAGAATTAAGGGCATCCTAAAAAAGAGACCAGCACAAGGACCCAAGCAAAAACCGATTTGAAAGTCGTAAAAATTAAAAATTGAAGCAAGAAAAGAAATCGATCATCAAAATGCACAGAAAAATGAAGGTGAACACCACTTCTCCACTACAACGCCAACTCCTTTCCTCACCCACTCCAAAGTATTAAAAACGGGGTGCTTTCCGTAGTAGTACAATTTGCTCATGAGCTCGTCGCTTCGTTATTGTCGCCGTCTTTTTAAATTTATTTTTGATGATCATGTTGCAGGGATCATTCTTGCTCAAAATGCAGTATGTGTGATATAATAAGACGCAGATAGCAATGAAAGATGTTATTTGCGAGCTCGAAAGCAAAATCGCGTAAAGACTGAGAACGGGAAGTCACGATGAAGCATCAGAATCAGAGCCGCTATCATCGTCGTCACTGTTGTCACTGTTATCGTCTTCGGGCGATGGTTGAGGTTTTGTCAAGGCATCCCGATATGATTGGCCGAGGTAGCCGGCTAACATACGTTTCTGGAGAAGATGTCAGAATTCATGCATACGATACAAGGATATACCCTTATTAAAGGTGAAGAGAAAAGGTACTCGCCTTCTGGGATTCGTTCATCGAGTTAACCCACGCGCTATCAAAGCCATACTTTAATAGATACTTGGTGACATCCGCATCTATAATACAAATCGTGTTAACCTCAAATCCTAAATTTTTGTAAGGAAGAGAGCATAAGACGAACCTTCGAACTTAACAAGTGCCTTGGGAGTGAAGCCAGGCGACCTTGGGTTGCTAGTTTATGAAAAGTAAGCGGATGGGATGCAAAAAGATATTCTCAGAGGGTGGGGGAGGTTCTAACCTTTCGTCCTTAGCTTTGTACATCTTCTTCAAGTCCTTTAGTTCAGACATAAGACTTGACTTGAGTGACTTCATCTCCGAACGGACTTGGGCTTTGACGATTTCCTTGATATCGGCACTATTGAGTCCCTTCCCTTCCTTTGACCTCGACCTCGATGGGGGCCTGTCTTCATCTTCCTCGTCGATCTTGGATGCAGCAATGCCACGAGTGTTGGCTCTAGTCATGGCCTGCAGCGACTCGACGCTGGCTTTGATGGCTTTGACGTCTTCAATGAGTTTCTCTATCCTTTCGGCTTGGTCTTCTAGAGTGTCCTGTATCGACTCGTCGGCGGCGGTTTGTTGACTATGTTGACAGTTCAGACCCCGTACTTGACTTCATGCATATACATTGATACATGCAATGTGATCGATTGGGGGGAGAAAGGGCGGGAGGGGTTGAATTGATTCTGAAGGGGCGAAGGGGAGAGAGAAGGGTGAGAGAGAGTACCGTACCTGTCGACTCGGTCTTTCACAGAATTTACATCATCTACAATGCAATCGGTATTTTCAAGAACTCTGGCAACGGTCATATCCGTGCGACCCGACTGCTGCTCAAGTAGGCTAAGCTTATCTTGAATCAACCCTTGTTTTTCAGACACATCCATGATTGAAAAATGTTGTTGTGAAAGGTTGGTATGGATGCGGGCGATAGAAGAAAGGATCTGACGGAAAGCCCTGTCCCCGCCTGGGGGAGCAGCACCGACATTAGATCCCGACGACGATGCCGCTGGAGTTGGTGGGCTGGTATTCCCAAAGTCTAGGTTTGGGTTGGCAGCGGACATTGACATGCTCCTCTTGAATGCCTTTGGACTTGGAGGCCCATAGTTCGGCGGGCTACCATTGGAAGTGCCTCCTCCATATGGATACATGTTGTGATATGAAGCTGAAGACGGCATAGAGCCTGGAGTTGGAGGATATGGACCGGAGTAGTCCAAATGAGAATATTGATCAGAGTCGGAAATTGCAGAGTAGTCGGAGTATTCGTAGAATGATGTCTGAGGCATGGATGTTAAAGGTGGATGGACGGATGGTATGCCAATAGGAACGGTGGACGAGTCCATAGCCCGGCGAGGCGGATTATGCGATCAAGCAGTCCGTCTGTCAATTAATTCCTTCCTTGGACCTGTTCTTCCCGACAAATATATGCAAAGAAGAGTTCTAGTCGAGAAGAAAAGATATGGGGGAGGGGGGTGTCGGGGCCCAACACAGTTTATAAGCGGAAGAGGAGGCCCTCGAAGGAGTTCTTCTTGTTGGATAATTGAGAAGGGGAACTCTGGGGTGGGATGCAAGTGGAATGCAATGTATATAAGTATAAGCTAGTGCGGTATACAAGTATCTAGCAGAAACTTTGGAATGTCAGTATGTATTATGATCAAAAGAAACCCCTCAGTGCAGTGCATGGGAAAGTTACAATCGAATTGCTGTAACTTACCTCGGCGGGCCTGGTATACGTTATACCGTCGAATGGGGGCTATCCGAGGGGAGATACCCCAATTGCAATGCAAAGTAAAGCGGAGGCTAGGCAGGGTAGCAGGATATGGAGAGTAGGGTACTCCAGCACTGGTACCAGTCTTCCTGATCTATTAGGGAAAATACAGTGATGTAATGATTAATTGCTGTCCAATCTGCTTTACAACTGTCACCAGTCAGTCGCCTGAGAAGGCAGCGAAGGTTTGAGCATTTCATTCGAGGAGGAACTGGTGGACATGATTGATCACGCGGAATGCAGACACTATTTAATTGTCACATAGAAACCCCCCAACTTAGAGGACCGAGTACAGACAGCATAGTAGACAGTAGGACTTCAATAATGAACAAAGAGGGCGGGCAGGACAGGAGGGAATACCAGACCAAGGCGGAGTCGAATCAGAGTGGGACGACCCTTGATCGGTTTTGAGGAGTTCGCCAACTGTGATAGGGTCACGATGCGGCCGGTCCTTCCATCGTCCAAAGCATCGAGGCAATACCTGCAGGCCACGAAGTGTTGTGCTATTGGCCAATTCGAGCAACATCGCACCGTCCCGTAGGCCCACGCCAGCGCATTGGGATGTTCGGAGGCATGGAACTTGTATATATACCTGCGATATTGTTGTAAATTGGCTTCCCATAACGGTACTGGTACCGATGCTTACCTGCCTGGGGGGGAAGGAGAAGACCTGGAGCCACTTCAAAGTTCGCACGTACGTACGTACGGTGCTGCTTGGGAGTAAGTATATCAGCACCAACATCCCGTACCGGCCTGCACGACACATAATCAACACTAGTATACCATATCAATCAATCAGTTCAAGCAGCCAACCGAATCACAAGCCGTGACGTTAATATATATATAAAGCAAGGCCGTGAGAGACGTATCGTATCAATCACAGTACCGAAACCGCTGTACATACATCCAGAACATACATAAGTATGGCACGTACATGACATCCAGGTCCCTCCCGCTCTGTACAGTGGCATTGCATTGGAACGTTGCGCAATAAACTAGAAGATCCGGACCACGGAGTCGCGGATGTCGGGTGTTCATTGTGAACAGCACTCGCCACGATATCAGAAACCCCTATTTTCGATAGTAGCCTCTCGTTTTTTTCCCTTATAGCCGTCTTCAAAGGTCCTGGATATTACTCGATTGGAGGACACTATCACCAGGTGGACACCGATTGAGCTAAACTAGCGGGCCCATGTCCCTGCCTCGCATTGAAGCCTGATCCAGCCTGCTCACAAGCCTGATTTTCCTTGGCCCCCTCCGCACATGGGGTCGATATATATATGGTAGAGTTATCGCACTGGTACGTACCTCGGTCAGCCATCTTTCCAGCCTAACAGTGAGATGGCCAAAGACCATCGGTCACGATCTCAATCATGCACTGCGCAATCGAATTAGGTTATAGAAGGCCGTAGACGGCATCCATCGGGCGCGCGTGCCCCAACGGCCCACGGATCAAGATGCCTTGGAAGGGCTGGAGGACTTGCAATTTTGTCTGGGGAATATGTAAGTGCAGGCTGACGCGCATGAGAGACAGCAGCCAGCCAGCAGCCAGTAGACACCAACTTCCTCGAATGTAAGAACAGCGCAGCGCACGGGGTCTTTTAAACCGTTGCAGGTTCCCCCAAATGCATCTTCCTCACATTTTTTTGGATTGGAAATTCGGACGAGTTCACCAAGATCCCCCGTTCGTATGAATGGAGCTCTTTCCCCCACGTACGCATTTTTGCTGTTACCTGTCAATCTTTCGCAACCAATGCTAGTGTCCTCTTGAGACCCATGTCCCGTGCTCGATCTCTCCCCTGGTTGGTTTGCGAGCGAGAACGAATGCTTTTGTGTCTCTGGAGCTCAAGACGCCATTACATCTGATTGATCACTGAAGCCTAAGTCGAGTGAGCTGTTCGGTTCGCCGACGCCGTAAAGAGATTTCTGTCGCTGTACGCACGTACTATAACCTTTAGCTTCATTTAATAGTCCGACATTTATCGATAGTCGAGATAGGGATCTTATCGAATGATCTCCAGGCCAGCCAGCCAGCCAGCCAGCCAGACAACGCCGATGCCCTGGGAGCCATTATTTAGTGGAAGTTTTCCTTCTCAGGGTAATTGGCCCTCTTCCGGGTAAATTTGCAATGGAGCGGTGCGTGCTCGGAGGAGCCATCCTGGTCGCACCTATCGATAAGCCCAGCACCCTCGCCAAAAAGTTGGCCCATAATTAATTCAGCGCTAAGAGGTATGGTATGGCGCACCAACCCAAGGGCTGATGTAAGTAGTAAGTTCCCCAATACTGGAGTTATTGTCCGGCCTTAAATGGGCGCTGCTAGACTGCTCTGCGCAAATACTAACGATGAATAATATGGAGCAGCCCTGAGTAATCACCTTCCCTAATAGCCGCTCCTATCAATGCCGCCTCGCTCCTTGCCCCCCCCCAAAATAGGCCATAGCGGTAATATGATCGTGTAGGGGGATTGCCTTTAATTTGCAATTACACTAGAAGGTTGAAGCTGTACATGGCGGGGCAACCGGCCAGACCGCCGTTCCCCAACGACGTCAGACTTTCTTCGTCGTCGTCCGTCGACCTCACAGCCGTCCATCTCCGCCCGAAGTCTTAGTAGAGAGGAGAAAACTGGACTCGACGCGATAATAGACTTGTTTCGTAAGCTGGGCCTTGTAGGATTAGTGAACATTACCTAACTTAACCTCAGAGCGGCCGTCCCACAAAAGCTTATCTGCTCAGGTATCTTAATATAAGACTGCAAAATCCGCAAGCAAATGCCCCCAATGGTCAACCACAGCACGAACCTCCCCTTTCCGCGGATATAGATACTCCATCCATCTGATATAATCGAGACGATTCCGCGGGAGCAAGCTTGTATCCCACAAGGAAGCTATAAACCGGCAGCGTCCCTTAAAAGTCTTTGTGGCGGTTCGGCTCTCTTTGATCCAAGCAGAAATCAAACCCCACCAGCAGCTGGCAGGCAGCTTATCCGGTATGCGGTAAAGCGGGCAGGGCCTTTACGTCCAGTCCGCCCCTCCAAACCAAGCCCCGGGCCTGCTACATCGAGAATTCCCCAATCCCAATTGCCCAACCGCCTAAAATATATTCTCCGTCACTCCCCCTCTTGTCGAAATACATCCTTCTCCTTCTTCCTCTTCTTCCCAGCTCCCTGCTGACGATTTCCAGGTACCGATTGTCCGCTCTCCTTTTCCAAGAGACTTCCGCCGAAGCCGACAATTTAGCTTGTAGCCTGGATACCAGGTAGTGGGGTATCAACGCACTCTCGCAGGTAGCTACGCGAGACCGATTAGATCCGTCGAAGACGCCTATTCTCACTAAGCACCCAACGTCGTTCCAACACCCAAATCGCTATGTCAGCATCTATTATCCCAGGCGGCATAGGGGACACCGGGTAAGCCTCTTACCTAAATTTCTATTTGTTCTTCTATCTAGTAAATTATGAATTTATCCGTCTGTATTGGTTTTTCCGGCCGTCAGCAAGCTATCTCCACAAGCTGCTGCTGCTGGTCCAGTACCGAGTGTTCTTTTTCGCGATGTTGGGATGTTGAGATGTTGGGTTGACTGCTTCCTGCTCTCTTTATCTTCCTCTCTGTATTGTATACCAAGTAATGCCGAACGGTCTGGCTAACGTCACCCTTTTACCGGTATGACCGCAGCTCCTCGGAGCTCAAGGAGCACACGACTATCGTCGTCTTAGGTGCCTCCGGTGACCTTGCCAAAAAGAAGACAGTATGTTGCCCATGACACAGGGTACGGGTGTATGGAGCTCTAGCTAATCAAGTACTAAATCATAGTTTCCGGCTCTCTTTGGTCTTGTGAGAACTCCCATTGTTCATGTAGCCGCACCACAAGGAAACTAATATATTTGACAGCATCGGAACAACTATCTCCCTAAGGACTGCAAGATTATTGGCTATGCCCGGACAAAGATGGACCATGAGGAGTTCATCAAGAGAGTCAAGTCGAACATCAAAACTCCTACAAAGCCGATTGAGGAGCAACTTGTTACATTTGTCGAGAAGTGTATTTATGTTTCCGGTCAGTATGACCAGGACGAGTCCTTCCAGAACCTCGAGGCTACGCTCCAAAAGATCGAAGAAGGTCGCCCGAACAACCACCGCATTTTCTACATGGCATTGCCTCCTAGTGTCTTCATCAGCGTTTCCCAGCATTTGAAGAAAAATAACTACCCAAAGAACGGAATTGTCAGATTAATCGTAAGTAAATATGCACATTTCCATAGTCTCAACTCGCTTGGCGAGAAGTGCAATATAGGATATCCTTATCTGACATTTGTAAAAGGTCGAGAAACCATTCGGCAAAGATCTTGAGAGCTCGCGCAAACTCCAAAAAGCCCTCGAGCCTGACTGGACGGAGGAAGAAATCTATCGTATCGACCACTATCTCGGAAAAGAGATGGTTAAGAATTTGCTGATTCTCAGGTTTGGTAACGAATTCCTCGGCGCAACTTGGAATCGACACCACATTAGCAATGTGCAGGTAAGGATTGATGAAACCCATTTATAACTCGGGGATAGAAGATAATAAAGTTGGCCATAGATAACTTTCAAGGAACCGTTCGGAACCGAAGGCCGAGGTGGCTATTTCGACGAGTTTGGTATTATTCGCGATGTCATGCAGAACCGTACGTTATGAACTTATGAACCCGTCTAGTTCACAACGGTATTAATAGAGGTTTCCATAGATTTGATCCAGCTGTTAACCATCATCGCCATGGAGCGTCCTCTTTCCTTCTCTGCTGAGGACATTCGAGACGAAAAGGTCCGCGTCCTCCGTGCAATGCCACAGATCGCCACCGAGAATGTCATCATTGGTCAATACGGAAAGTCTGAGGACGGCTCCAAGCCGGGCTATTTGGACGACGATACCGTTCCGAAGGGGAGCAGGTGCCCAACCTTCTGTGCTGTCACCATGTTCATCAAGAACGAGAGGTGGGATGGTGTTCCATTCATCCTGAAAGCCGGGAAGGGTGAGTATCCTCAGCTAAAAACGAGATATCATGAACGACACTAACGCAATCTCGATGATAGCTCTCAACGAACAGAAGGCTGAGATTCGCATCCAGTTCAAGGATGTCACCAGCGGTATCTTTAAGGACATTCCCCGCAACGAGCTCGTTATCCGTGTCCAACCAGACGAGGCCGTCTATATCAAGATGAACTCGAAGCTCCCAGGCTTGAGCACTCAGACCGTTCTGACTGATTTGGACCTCACATACAAACGCCGATTCAGCGACTTGAAGATCCCAGAGGCTTACGAGTCTCTTATCCTCGACGCTATCAAGGGAGATCACTCCAACTTCGTCCGCGACGATGAGCTCGATGCCAGCTGGAGGATATTCTCACCGCTATTGCACTACCTGGACGAGAATCCAGAGGTTGTGCCAATGTCCTACCCATACGGTAAGAGAGCTTGCGATCCCCTGAATGTCAGTTCATGTGTTAATATTTCGCGATTATAGGATCTCGTGGACCACCAGTCTTAGACGACTTCACCTCGTCCTACGGCTACAAGTTCAACGAACATGCCGGTTACCAGTGGCCCGTCCAGAGTACCGAGAATCCTCATAAGCTCTGATCGCTACCCTCTTTCTCCGTTTAAGGTTTTTCTTCTACTGGTTAATATATGAAAGGGAGAAAGCGTACGTTTGTGTATTGCACCCATCGGGTCTGCCATGAGATAAAGAAGGATCTGGAATTTCAACCATGGCTTTCCCCCGCATTCGAGTGTTTTTCTCTCAAAAAAAAGTATTGTCTCTTTTATTTATCATTTGCGAAAGAGCGAGAACAGAAAAATAACGGGAAAGGAGATTTGATCCTTATGGTTCCTCCTGCATCGAGACACTGCCCTTCTTTGTCCTTCCCAAACATTAGCTGTTCTTACTAGGTTTCCAAAGTTCACTTTTTTTTTCTTCTGGCTACCTGTTTACTAAATATCGATCTGTATCTTATCGAACGCGAACCACAATACCAATAAACTGCTCTAGAGTGCAATCTCCAATAGACAGAACGATGTATGGAAGCTTAAATAATGCCCATTCAATTCCCTTCAGGGGCACACTTTCGACCTAACGTAGGAGGCTGATGCAATGAGCCAATGCTGTCGCGTACCAGCGTAGTATAAAACCCGCAACCCGACTGCGAATCTCGGTACCGAAGCAGGTACTGTGCAGATATGGAGATACAAGGCAGATAAGCTTGGGAATCTGCCGCTAAATTTGGACAAGCAGATCGAATCAAATTTCGCTTGGCTGAACAAGCACGCGCAAGCAGCAGATAAGCTGCTGAAGAGGAAAAAAAAAAACCAAGGCCAGAACGATAGCAGCTTCCGGACTTACACATACCTTACCCTGCCCGTAGTTTGAGTAGCTGTTTGGAAGCCATGGGTAAGATGACATAAGGAAAGTGTGGGTTGTCTCCCGCCGCCCGCGCTGCCCGGTTCGCTCAACATTTCTATGTATGGTTCTATGGTGTCCTCTTCCCGAAAAGAAACGGCTCTTCTCGATATCAACCGGAACCCTCCTTTTAAAACACCATAACCCGTCCGCGTGCATTTAACTGTTTTTTTATCTTGTGCCTGGATATATACGAGAAGCTACGACCCCCAGATAACCTCAACCGGCATTCACCCCTTTAACGACCTTCTTTCTTCATTCTTTCTTGCCCTGTTGTATTCTTGGTTTTATTTTTTATTTTGTCTTTTTAGCCCTTCCCGCTTGGTTTTCTGTTAGGGTTTCTGGTGGGCTGGATGAGCTTTAATGGCCTCAGCAACATGGGTGGGCACGCCGTCGATACGCGGGTCCAGCAATGCTGCGCGCATGGCGTTGCTGACCGTCTGTTTGGCGGGAGTACAGTACGTAGCTTGAAAGCCTTCATGATATAACATGGGAAGGTATATGCTAATATTTCCACTCGCGATTGGTGTAGGTTTACATGGGGAATTGAGATGGCTTGTATGTTTTTTCCCAATCAACTCTTACCTTCCATAGACACCTCTGCGAAGGGAGGTCTACAACCTACGTCATAGCACATCGCGACTAACGAACAACCCACGGGCGACGAAATAAACAGACTGCACGCCTTATCTACTGTCCCTCGGGGTTTCAAAAAGCAAGACTTCGCTCGTATGGATCGCTGGACCGTTATCGGGGTTGATCACCCAGCCGATAGTGGGGGCTATGGCGGATAGGTCGCGGTTAAAGTGGGGCCGTCGGAGGCCGTTCATGGTGGCGGGGACCGTAATGGTATTTTTTAGTCTTCTGCTGTTAGGGTGGACTTCGGAGGTCGTGGGATTGTTTGTGAAGGATGATGAGGATCGGGTGAGGCTTTTTTTTTCATACCTATTTTTTGTTTATTGCTATTCCCATGTGGAGAGCTTAGGGATTGAAACTAATGGATGACGTCTGGTGGGGGACTTGTAGCATAAAAACGCGACAGTGGTTGTGGCGGTATTGTCGATTTACGTACTGGATTTCGCGGTCAATGCTGGTAGGCTCCTTCGAATGTTCGCTATGGGGGATAAAGAACGAGACTGAGATGAGTGGATTCAGTACAGGCGAGCTGTAGGGCGATTATAGTGGACACGCTATCGATACGGCGGCAGCAGCAGGGCAGCGCTTGGGGTATGGGCTCTATAACCCATTGAACCGAATGGGAAACTTACGCTGACGAACGTATCACAGCAAGTCGGATGATTGCAGCTGGGAATGTGGTCAGTTATCTAGCGTATGCTCCCCCAACTGGATTCCGAAGATTCATATAATTTTTTTGTCGAAGCTAACAGAATGTGAAGTGGTTCGATAGATTTGGTCGGTATATTCGGACACTGGTTCCTCGGAAACACGCAGTTCAAGAAACTCTGCCTCATCTCCTCAGCTATCCTCGGTGGAACCGTCGGGCTCACATCGTGGGCTGTTTCTGAAAGAGTATTGCTATCAAGGAGGTTGGTATACCCACCACCGTCGACACCACGGGAACAGTGTGCTAACTACCTCGATAGAGAATCCGACGCTAAGGAGGGAATCTTCCATATCTTCGTCGTGATCTACCAAACCCTTTTCAGCCTTCCCAACCGCATCCGCGCAATCTGCTTTATCCAATTCTTCGCCTGGCTCGGTTGGTTCCCTTTCCTCTTCTTCTCCAGCACCTGGGTCGGCGAAGTCTACCAACGATACGACCAGACTAAACTGCCCAAGGAAGAAGACGACGGTCGACCTAAAGATGCCGTTGCGGATATAGCACGGGTGGGGAGCATGGCACTCGTCATTTTCGCCATCGTATCGTTACTGGGATCCATCACCCTTCCCTGGGTAGTAAAATCCCCACCTTCCGATACGGAACATAAACGGCGGCCGCCAAAGATTGAAATTATCACAAAATTTTTGAAGGCGATCAAGCCCTTCAAGCCGTCGCTTAGCATGGCGTGGATGGCCTCGCATGTCATCTTTGCGGTCGCCATGTCGCTGGCTATATTTGCGGATTCTTTGAAGTTTGCAACTGTACTTGTCGTTCTGTGTGGAATGTACGACCCTACCCCCCCTTTTTTTTTTTGCTTTCTCCGTTACTTTCAAAAATGCCCGTCGCGACGAGGAGCTAATCAAGTTTAAAATTTTTGAATTTAGACCATGGGCGATAACCTGCTGGGCACCCTTCGCCATGTTGGGTGAAGAAATAAACCGTATAAGCCACGGCTCAGATGCAGACCACCTGATGAGCCAATCCGGCGAGGTCTACAACCGTCTCCAGCAGCTCGCCGAAGAAGAGGCCGACGCCGATCACGAGGAACGACAGCGACTGAACAAAGAAAACGACGACCCAAGCTCCGATGAAGAGGACAACAACGAGCTCGATATAGGCCGCGGTAGCCATGGCGGTAGTAACACCCACACGCCCCGTCGTTCGGATATTGAATCTGGGAACTTGAGACTACAGATCCCACCGCGTAGTCCCGGCGGTGGCAGCAGCGGAGGTAGCGATGATGGTACGATGTCTCCGACGCTTCATATCGTCCAAACACCGGAACTACAAACAGAGGAAGGGCAGAACTCGTCGACGGGGGAGTTGGCAGGTATATACCTCGGTATATTGAATTTATTCATAACACTCCCGCAGTTCGTCGGGAGCTTTATGAGTTTCATAATCTTTGCGATTCTAGAACCTGGGAAGAGTCCGGAACTCGCTGAGGGGGGAGGAGCGGGAGACCAAGCGCCACAGGAGCCGAGGAAGGGTGTTAATGCCATCGCCGTGACGATGCTGATCGGTGGGCTTGGTAGTATTGTGGCGGCGTGGAGGACGTGGAAGCTGCCGCAGGTTAGATGAAGGTGTAAATTTCTTGGGGAAAGGGCGATGTGTCTGTTTAATGTGTAAACGAGGATGTTTAAGACAGATATCCGGTTACTTGAGCCATGTAGTTTTTTTCTTAGCGGATAGCGCTGCTCTGTGTCATGTGGCGTGGGATTTAAATATTCATCGAACTAGGGGGGGGGGGGGGGTTATAGATATAATAAGACTTCTGTTTACATCATTAACAAAATCATATAATCTCATCGATATATTTCTGGGGTTGGGGACTCTTATGTTGAGGGTCCGCTTGGCTCTAGTTTGATAGCATTTTAGAAGCAAATTCATCATGTAATTCGTTATCGTGTACATCAACGGGGGTCAAAAGCAACTGCTAATTACAAATGGTCGTAATGGTAGGGTACAATGGTATTTTTCTTTGGTATTTTTTTTCTCTCCAAAATAAAAAAGGCAAGGGCTTCGTTTACGTCGTTTCCACGAACAAACCTAAGGATGATTACGAAGAAACAGAAAGAAGGGAAGGGTTGAAGAATAATTAGGAATGAGGGAAATGAGAAATGAATGCCAGCTTCCAAAGCTTTGATACTAGTAGGTAAAGGATATAAGTCTGTGTTTTCATGTGAGGTAATGTGTATTCTTCCTCTGTTTTTTTTGTTTTGATGTGTAGGTGTCCAGCATTTTCTATTTTCCATTTCCATTACCCAGAGCGGCCATCAGCACTCGCTGCAACTTCAAGAGAAGTCGTCTCTAATTTTGATCTCGACCTTCGAGGCCAGATCCGCTTCCTCTTTGACTTGTCCTCTTTCTTCCTCAAAAAGAAAGTCCGGGCCTTCTCGTATATCTTTAAACCCGTTGTTCTTGCACTGAAAAGCCTGGGCTCCTATGCCGCGCTCTTCCGCAGAATCGGGGTCGTGAATCCGTACGCCTTGGTATAACCATGCGGGTCCATCTGGTCGACTTCAAAGTTGATGACGAGATCAAGGCCGCCCCTGAAGTCGATATCCTTTTCGTTCTCCGCTTCCACAGGTTTCGTGATATCGCTGTACTCGCCGACGTGGGTGCCCGTCTGGTTTTCGCTGATACGGCAGTAGTTCCTGGCTGGCATGGTTGTGTTATTGTTGCGCTTTTTACCCTTCGGATCAGTGAAGAAGATTTTGATCTGTTGTTCATGAGTGTCCCGTTGGAGCTTGTGGACTTTGTTTCTTTTGTTGAGGAGATCTGCTAGTGCATTCGGCGGGGGCTGTTGTTTTTGTTTAGAATTGTTAGCTTCGATTTACTATAGATAATTGATTAAGTATGAGGGGAACCTTACAGTGTTGACGATAGCTGACGAGACAACGTTGACCATATATCTGAAGTCGTTAATCTTGGGGATCTTTAATCTCGACCTAGAGATGAAATGCCCAAATGTACCCAAATGAACGTCACCACTGACAGAAAAGTTGTTAGTTAAATGGATATCGAAAGGAGAGCGTCTGTTCAAAGATCATACCCTAGGAAAGTCACTCGACAATCTTTGGCCGCAGCCAATTTTTGTAATTCCAGAATCAACCAATTCCTCTCTCGTTTATGGCCGCGAGCGGTCCAGTGATCCATCATATCTACGTATCTGTCAGCCCCGATTTCCTCAAAGCGTCCCGTGGGAAATTTGCTTACCATCAAGTAGCTCCACGCCGCCATCAAACTTATTGAGGAACCCATTTAATGTCCCATCATGCCGTTTGCTAGCCAAATACTTGATCGGATCCATCAAAGAAGACGTGAGAATGTTCTCCAACCAGACCAGTCTCGGGTAGGCAATCGGTACGCCCAACAATATTATGAGATGCTTAGTCTGACCTGGTACAATCTCCTGCTCTAACTTTTGGAATACACGAGTATATGTTTCGTTGGTTAAGAGTAGTTCACGGGTACGCTCTGTTCGGCAGTCGAGAGCCATAAAGGCTACTCTGCGCCCGAGGAACATGAAGGTACTTCGTGACGGTTCCTTAATGTAGGGACCTGGTTGTGCGCCTAGGACCCAACTTGGTTCTGTTGGCTCACCTTCTGCCAGCGTGGTATGATGCTGGAAGAGCAGGTAGTATTTGAAAGCAACGGTACCAAGGCCGGCGAACACCGGACAGCCGTTAAATGCTTCTGGATAAGACCCAAACCCGTCGATGATATCATGGTCATCGAAGCAGTTTGCTGAAGGGATGGTGCCACCTGCAATGCCGAATAGACCTTGAGAAAACCACATACAATAGCGGTTCAGATAAAATGTTTCAACCTCTTCCTGAAATTCCTGGTCGAACGGGGTGTTGTCCTTGACATGCTGGTCCTTAATCGCAAGCCAGGCTTTGAATTTGGGTGATTGCACCTGAACACAGTCATTGTAGACCTGATCACCTCCACCGAGCATGACGTGGAACGGCTTTTTGTAGTGATTACGCAGAACATCTCGCCATAGTGGGTCCGGGCCGCAAAATTTGTTTGGGTCTACAGCCATGCTGAACCCATTGCAACTGTGGAACATGATATTCATCGTTTGATCCGCAGCAGGCACATAAAATGCGAGAGATCCACCATTATTTATACGATACCCAATTCGCTGTTCTTCAGCACCCAACTCGATCTCGATATTGAACCGCCAAAAGGTCGTGCCTTTCTCCTCGTGTATTTTCTCGGCTGGGTAGTCCTTGGCTTTGCCCTGCCTCTCGCCGTCTTTTCTAAAACGGCCGCTGCCACCCGGTTTTGGAGGGTTCTTGGAGGGTCCGTAGTTGTAACGGAGGGAGGCTGGCATGGTAACATCGCCGGTTCTATCAAAGTCCGAGGTGGAAAAAGCACTCACGCTAGAGATAGTTGAGGCCCGGCGGATATCCGCTGTCTCTCCAACAGCATTAATCGCTGGTATCTCAGTTATATCATCCGCCGGCGCCGCTTCGTTTGGTATTTCACCACCCTGACCAAAGAGGCGTATATGTGGTATGGGTTCATATGTCGATTCGTCGTCCTTGGTGACAATGAGGATTGAACCACGCCAAATCTCGAGTCCATCTTCGTGTCTCATGCCGGTATAACGAAGTAGAGGTCCACATCTGACTTTCAGTGGGGGAACAAACCCGGTGGATACTAGATAGCGTTCTAGTCAGGATTATAGTTCAACTAAAAAGTTATGAACTGAACTTACTGGGCGTAGCAGGGACATCAGGGCCTTCATCAACCAACTCTAGGTCTGAGAGACACACATGAGCGCAATTAGGGGGCCATGTCGGCTCTTGCCCCACGTCCAAATAAATTCCTTCTCGATGAGGTGTTGGAAGACCGTCCTCCCTCTTCTTGTGATGGAGGTGAAGACGTTGCTTATGGCGGTCGACAACCTTAGGTTCGATCCTGGATGGCTCTCCGTTTACAGAGCGCGCATTGATGCTTCTGGCTGACACAGGAGTATGAGCCCCTCCCGAGTGACCAGTGGGCGGAGGGGGAAGGGTGTCCATCACTGCGAATCCGACTGGTTCACGATGTTTTCGAACTGTTCCTTGCTCTTTTTCCTGCCGAGCCCTTTCAGCAAATGATGCAGAGTAACGACGGTTGCTTTCCGATTGTTGAGACGGTGTAGATAGAGAAGCAGACCGTCCGACGTGACCTGGTTTATAGGCTGACGGCGGAGAAGCCTCGTTTCCTGTTGGCGAATCAGGATGTGCGATTGCAGTCTTCTTTGACGGAATTTCTGTACTTCGCAGAAGACGCTGTGCCTGCTTTCTGGAGAGGCTTCGCGTAACTCCGGTGCTCGAGGAAGCCTCTGGACCAATTAAGCCTTCTTCTTTACCAATCCGTTGAAGTTCCAGTTGAAGTTTCTGGAGCGGACCTCGATCGTCGGCTCTGAATATGGACCGCGGTTATGATGTCAGCGAAAATAGCTACACAACAAACCAATGACAATTACTCGCGTAAACCCAAATAAAATATAATAAAACCAAAAATTAAAAAAATCGCAAAGGAATGATTGATGAATTTTAGGCCACCTGACGGATTATCCAGATGAGATGGCGATGAGATGAATGGGCATACCTCGTGAATACTGGTTTGGGAGCGTTCAGGGAGCTTCTGCGCGGCTCGATGTTAATGGGCTGCTTCGCGCTGCTGGGGCTGCGCTGATGCTGGGACTGCTTGGCAGTTGTCGCTTCTCGATAAGCTGCTGCTGCTGCTGCCGCTGCTGGGGAGGTTGGAGTGGGCGAGGTTGGTTCGGGTTCAGACTGGACGCGACCTTTCCCTTTTCGCACATGTAATGCTGGCGGACAGTCTTCGGTCGCTGTCGTAGTTGCAGTTGCAGTTTTAGTCGCAGTTGCAGTCGACCGCTGGCGCCGATGCTGGGAATGCGGAAGGGAAGTCGTGCGAGGCGACGTCGACGGGGAGGATGAAGAAGCACCGGCAATGCTCGCGTCTCGCTGCGGAATGCGGATGTTACGAAGCTGATGCTGCTGATGCTGACGAGGAGGCACCACCACGTCCGGATCCATTCTTTATTTCAATCTCTCGCGCTCGCCCAAAACCTCGCTCAACTGACCTCAAACAAGAAATAAAAAGGCGCCCGATCCGAAGCTGAGGAAAGGCTAAAGGAGCAGCTGCCCTTGCTCTCTGACCAGGTGAGATATGCACCGTCGTTACGTCGACGACCCAGTCTGCCTTAGTTCCACTCGACACCACAATTCCTTGATTTCTTAGCCTGGGATTGGTTCGGTATTCGGTTGACAGAGAAGGGGTTTGGATCGTGGTTCACAATTGCTCGATTTGTTTTAGATCGCGTACCTGCTACTTCTATCAAGCTTGAGAGAAAGGACGAAAAAGAAGTCCATGGCTGGAAGAGGCGCACGGCCTGCAGCCAATTATTCGGTCCTGGCAAACCATGCATGGTGATGTCTATGACCAGTTCCACCGCAGCTGGCTTTGGTACATCCGGCAAACTCGGGTTGAGGCTGGAAACCAGGTCTGTCGAAAAACGAAAAAAACCGTTCCCATCGAATCGTTCTTACTGCATATCACATCAGTTCATTATCAGCCTGAAACTACGTAAGCTCGCGCGCTATGATGCTTGGTATACCTCAAGATCTCTGCCGGATCCGCGAACAGGAGGGCGAACGTGTATCCAAGATATCATCGATGGGAGATCCACCCTCATGACAAATTTAGGGTCGGTCGCACAGCACCTGCCACGCATCTCCAGCCTGCATCTTTGTTCCCTGCATTCAGCCATCACCAGATGCAGCGGGGCGCAAACCGAGTCGTCACGCGGGAATAGTCGAAGGTCGCGGCAGATGACATTGATGCTTGCTTCCGTTGTCGATAACGGTGTTTGCCATGATTTTTTCTTCGGAAAGCGGGAGCAGGGGTCCACTTTCGTCAAACTTTGGTGCGGAGGATACACAGGTTTATTGGAAGTATGATATCTCTAGTGAGACGAAAGCATTATATTTCAAAAAAAAAAAAAAGGAAGGAAAGAATTCCCTGGGAAATACACTTTAGTGGGCCACTGGAAGGACCGTTGTTAATTCGAACTTGATCGATCTTTCCAGCGGATTCGTAACCTACGTAGCATACTTAAGTACTCGTTTCAGGACGGTTATAAAATTATCTAGTGGAGGTTTGCTTTGGTTGAGGTTAAAAGTTAGTATAACATAAAATGTTGCATGAGCAAAGAGAAGCTGACTTTGAAGTGGACCGTTGATAATCACTCAAATATTTCAGGCACCATTTGGTCCTCTATTATGCACTTCACCAGTCTAAGGTCTGTGAGCTCGACGAGATGTAATAATCTAATTGCTTGAGGCCGTAGGCGGCGCTATTGTGGTCGATCGATTGACCGAGCGGGTTACGAGACTGGCCAATATAGTCTAATTTCAAACCGCCTTGATAAAAAGCACAAACCTCACTTGATCAAGTTTGCTGGCTACTAATTTATTCTACCTGTCTCAGTATCCCAAAGTATCAATGCCAGCTGTTTAAACTTCGTATTTAGCCGATTCGACACTTGATGTTCGAAAGACAGAGGCTTCAACAATAATGTCCTGAGCAAACGGTTGGTGCGTTGCCGGACCAAAATGCAACGGGTAAGCTGACAAGTCCAAAGTTCAAGACATATATCAAGAGAATAATGATAGAATGTCTGGGTATAACAGCCGGGGGTGCTCAGGACAAAAGTTGATTAGTCGTGCTGTGCCCTTGACGAAAACCCTCGGGAACCTCTCCGATGTAAGCATTGGAGTTCGTATTATGTTATCGTAGAAGAAAACTTTGCAGTGTACACAGTGTCATGTTCCGAGTCGGCGCAAACATCAAAATTTCTTTGAGAGCGCCCTCAGACTTCACAAGCTTGGATATCTCGTTAGGAATTTGATCTTTGGCTTCTCTTGCACCGTGCCCTCAATTGCAATCGGCTGTAGATAAACCCGCCGACGGTTCTCAATTGGCTGAAACCGGTACCCAAATTTGGCAAGGTTAGGTGCAAACCCCAAGCCCCAAGCTCAGGAGACAAGCAACGTAACCTTTAAGCAAAAGCGTCGTCGTCTGCAACCTCGTCGATGTTTATTAGTTTTCTCTCCATCAATCAATCAATGCGCTAACTATTTCAATCAATTCGGATGATATGAAAAGTGACTGCACTCCAAAGCCCCCTTCACTATCATATTACCGCGCGCACTCGTCCAGAAAGTGTTAATCAACGAAGGGATCGTCAACCAGCAACACATGGTGGGCTATCACTGAACGTTCCGACGCCTACATCCGCCTCAGCCATCTTCAGATTCGATCCTCCCTAGCTCGCTTTATCGACGCTTAAACCGCATCCTTAGAGTGACTAGACATACCCGACCATGAAGTCTCTTCCCTGGCTGCTCTCTGTGGCAGCTCAAGCTTCTATCCTTGTCCACCCGACACTTGCCCATTTCACGCCTCGCGACTACGATAACTACGACTACTATGCCCTCCATCTACGGTCAACCTCACCCCCTCATGATATCGCTAAACGGCTAGGGATCGAATACATCGAGCCAATCGGCAAGCTTGAGGATCACCACCTCTTCAGAGTTCGAAAACGAGATGAAGATGTCGTGGAGACGCAGCTCCGGAGGCTACGGCTGCGCAAGCGCGATGAGCTCTCCGCTGAGGAAGCGGAACTCATACGAGCAGTCCGTTATTCGGAGAAGCAGAGATTGAAGAAGCTGGTAAAACGCATTCCACCAAAACTGACACCGCGATCGCCTCACGAGGGGGAAGACGAGGAGTCTGCGGCGGTGACCAGCGATAACAAGTTCGGTGGCAACGACCCGAGCGATGCCAAAGGACTATTCACGACTCTTGTCGACACATTACAAATCAACGATCCTATATTCAAGGACCAGTGGCATTTGGTAAGATCTTCGCGTACGCGTCGCTTTCTACCAATTTTCTAACCTATAAAAGCTTAACACGAGAGAAATCACACACGATGTCAATGTTGGGAACTTATGGCTCGATGGTATGTGGTTCCTCTACTCCGTGCAGGTCAGCATAATCTTCATCGCTTACGTATCCGATAGGAATCTTTGGTGAAAATGCCACGGTCGCTATTGTGGATGACGGTCTGGACTTCAACAGCCACGATCTTATGGATAACTACGTAAGCATCAACATCTAGCGGAATTCGTCTGATCTTGACTAACTCCCTGAATAGTTCAAGGAGGGGTCGTGGGACTTCAATGACCCCGGACCGGACCCACTACCTCGGCTTTCAGACGATAGGCACGGAACAAGGTGCGCTGGTGAGGTAGCAGCAGCTAGAAATGATGTCTGTGGCGTCGGTGTTGCGTATAAGTCGAAGGTTGCCGGTATTCGCATCCTTTCCAAATCCATCACTGATGCCGATGAAGCCGTCGCGCTCAACTACGCATATGACAAAAACCAAATTTACTCTTGCAGTTGGGGCCCACCCGATGACGGCGTTTCTATGGACGCCCCTGGCATTCTTATTAAGAAAGCCATCCAACAAGGCGTCCAAAAAGGCCGTGATGGCAGAGGATCGATCTTTGTCTTCGCATCTGGTAACGGTGCAGCGAATGGAGACAATTGCAATTTCGACGGCTATACAAATAGTATTTACAGTATTACCGTCGGCGCAATCGATCGCGCTGGAGCACATCCTTACTATTCAGAGGAATGCTCCGCAAACCTCGTCGTTACCTACAGCAGTGGGTCAGGTACGGACGCCATTCACACTACAGACGTCGGTGTAAACAGTTGCTACACCATGCATGGTGGCACTTCTGCTGCAGCTCCTTTAGCTGCCGGTATCTTCGCTCTTGTTGTCTCTGTTCGCCCGGATTTGACGTGGCGAGATATGCAATACCTTTGCGTGGAAGCTGCCGTCCCTGTCAATGAAGTTGATATTGACTGGGAGACCACTACCATTGGCAAGAAGTTCAACCATAAATTCGGATATGGCAAAATCGATGCACTCAAGTTGGTCGAAGCTGCTAAGAAGTGGAAGTTGGTCAAGCCTCAGGCGTGGTTTCATTCAGCCATGCTACATGTCGACCATGCTATCCCAGAAGGAAACCAGGGACTTTCCTCATCAATCGAAATCACGAAGGAACAACTGCAAAACGCCAATCTCGAGAGGCTGGAGCACGTAACCGTTACAATCGACCTTAATCATACCCGCCGAGGAGATCTAGACGTTGACCTCATCAGCCCAAATGGGCTGGTATCAAGAATTGCCGTTCAGCGTCCCAAAGATACAAGCACAGAAGGATATAAGGAATGGACATTTATGACTGTAAAACATTGGTAAGACCGAATAGACTATCGGAAACAACTTCCAGGCCACTGACTTTTGATTAGGGGTGAGAGCGGTATTGGCAAATGGACGATTATTGTTAAAGATACTGTTCATCCGGAAAATAGAGGGTCACTCAATTGGTGGAGACTTAATCTCTGGGGAGAAGCTATCGACCCTAAAAAACAAAGGCTCCACCCCTTGCCTGGCGACGATGACGATGAGAACGACCCGACAAAGGCTGTTCACTCTACTTCCACAGTCGGCGCAATCACCACAAGTATTTCAGTCTCGAGCAAGGCCCCTGTGTCCGGTAACCCATCAAACCACCCTGAAAGACCAGTCAAAACCAAATCTCCAGCTCCGACAGTTGAACCTTCTCCAACAAATAAAGATACTAGCGCCGGTAGTAGCACTACGGCAACCGCTGCGGAAGCCACTAAATCAACCGAAGCCACTGACACTGCAACGTCTACGGCTGAACCTGAAAGAGCCGGATTTATCCCATCTTTCTTCCCAACTTTTGGTGTCAGCGCCGCAACCCAAGCATGGATCTATGGTGCCATCGGCTTCATTTTGATCTTTGGATGCGCCCTTGGAGGCTTCCTGTTCTGGCAACGAAAGAAGCGACAGGCTAACAAAGGTGCTATGGACGACTACGAGTTTGCCAGACTTGCAGGCGAAGGTGACGACGAAGCTGCAGAAGGCCTCACTGGCGGTGGTAGGCGAAACAGGAGAAGCCAGAGGGGCAGAGATTTGTATGACGCATTTGGGGAAAGTGACGAGGAAGATATGGGAACTGGGAGAGCGTTCGCAGACGACGGGGGAGACGAGACGCATCACGTCATTGGGGAGGATAGTGACGATGAAGCAGATAGCGGGGAATCGTATGAAGATGTCCCCTCGGTGCGACCTGGGGCTTCTGGGACAAGGATATTGTAAATTCTGATACCGGTAGCCTTTTCTTCTTTCCTATCTTGATCTTCTTATTTTCCGATGTATAGATGTGCGGGTCTCATCGGATATCGGGTTCCAGGATACCTTTGTATTAGGGCACCTTTCCTCTGCTTCTTTTTACAAAATACCTTTGGGGCGATGGTTCATTCCAACTTTTTTGGTGCTCCCTAGCTCGCTCGTGATTGCCGGCTCTCTTTGCGTGTATATCAATTCTGGTGATTTCGTTCTCCCCTTTTGATGTTCCTTCTGTCCCCTCATTTAGCCTTTCCCCCTCTTCTTCTTCTTCTTCTTTCTTTTCTTTATAATGACCTTCGGATTGGCCTACGATACGACGATAATTCACGGGCATAAGGAAATGATCTAATTGAACATTGACGCAAAGAATTTGCAAAAAGTTCATGGCTTTTGATGTACCTCTTTTCTATTCTTGTTTTGTTCATGTTTTTATTTCCAGACATTGTACATGTACCATATAGATACGTATATATTTTACTTTCAAGTTTCTTTTTTTTTTTTCAACTGACGAGCTAGAGAGAAAATAAAAAGATTAAAAATATATATGTGACTTGATTGCTACCGAACTACTATATACAATCGCTTTTTGCTATATTAAAATGTATGGTTGAAATACTTGTGATACAAAAAGATAAAACCCCGATAATATGACCTCATGCTCCCATTCTTTCACCCCTCCCCCCTTACCTCCCCATATTCCTCCCAATTAAAACCGGTCGATTTTATATCATTTCATTTCGTAAAAGAACAAGAGTATGCAAAAGAAGACACGCTTTTTTTCCCTTGACAATAATACACGGATGCATGAAGCTGAAGAGAGTAAGATACTAATATGTTGAATTAAAAGGGAAAAAAAAAAAAAAGGAAATGTCGGTGCAAATTAAGTGGATCCGGCTCGATGGGACGATGTGCGACTCTGTTGACATCTACTTCTGAGCAATCTAGCCGCCAAGAAGGCTCTTTCTCTCTGTCTCTCATCTCTATACTTCCCCTATTTTTGATACCAGGCGCGCTGACCTGTATTTCGAAACGAGGATCTCAGGTATTCTTCACCCGCCCATTCTCCTCCTGCTTATACGGAATAGTCAGACAATTGATGCCCAAATATCCGCAGATCATATTGATCGTCTTAACCGCCCAGTTGAAATAAACAACCAGGGCGAAGACGAAGTATCCCCTTAGATACCAGAGCTCCAACCAGGCGCTGATATTACCATATCCCAACAGCGGTGGGGTGTTGACGAGGAAAGCACCACCGATCAGTGGCACCAGCATCACCGTCCAGTATGGGAACGGCTGGCGGAGGAGATGGGCCAGGATGACCTTTGTAGTCATTCGTCCGAATGCAAAGGAGAGGGTGAGGCAGAAGAGGACCAGGTGGTTTTCGGAGCGGAGGGTGGTGTATGGCGAGAATGCCCAGGCGCAACCGGCGGCGGTGAAGGTTAGGATCGGTGTCCATTCGAGGAACACAGGGAGGACAGGGAGGTTTTGGGCACGGCGGGCGGAGACGACATTTTTGACGCTGGTTTGAAATATATCCAGTTAGTGTATGTTGTTTATTTATTAAAGGGTCAGAGTAATGGGGTAGGTGGCTCGTACCAGAAGGGAAGATGAATGAACACGAAAGTGCTAAAGATGACAGGGAACCAGAGATCCTTGAAACTGTAGTCATGGAATATCTCCGGGTAACCGATGGTATCCACGATTCTTTCATGCCAAATTTGCGGACCGTAGACGCCGGATAGGGCCATACACAGACAGGCGATGATGAGACCTTCGGTGGGGCCATTGAAATATCCGAGGTAGAGGGTGTGAGTGTGGTATGTTTCCCAAGTCGAGAACCACATCGGAAGGATGGGGATTAAAGCGGTGAACCAGCCGGTTTTGGTGTTTCCGAGGCCCATGGCGGCGGTTTCGCACAAACTGGCGAGGGTACAGTTTAAGCTGTCAATGCCGTGGCTGCAAGACGTTATATGATTAGTATCGGTCATCATATCCCTTCGTCTTTTCGCGGTGGTGGGCCTGTATACTCGAATAATTCGCCCAGTGGAGACGAGGACCCCGTTCTTCGAGCCTGCTTGCCGTCGATGTTATCCATAGTCGAGTACCTGTGCGTCCGTGTATCAGTCTCAAGCTGCTTCCCAATGCTGGCACATACGACTCCAAATACTTACATCCATAGTCCGAACGCAAAGCTAAAGTATAGTATCGGGTGTCCAGGTCCAACCAGATCTGGCATGAATATAACCAGACATAGCACATTGAATAGAATGGCGCCGAAGCCGATTAACGTGACCAGATTCGGTGCCATCCATTTTGGCAGAAGTTCGACCGCCCAGTTCCACTACATCGTCATCGGATATATCAGTATAGGTTTTATTTTGAGTATTAGATCGACTTTGAGGACGGAGTCGTACGTAGTGTCGAAGAACATAGTACGAAAGCAGCGACTTGTCGACCGATTGGTACTTATATTCTTTTAACGGTGCAAGCGGGTGGTTGTCATCGTGAGTTTTCTTTTCGCCGGACCCTGTATTAAGGTATGTCTATTTAGCTTGAAGATCTAATGCCGAGGTGCCGCGGTTTCCGCACCATTGGTCACGAGCACTGTCTGGACAGCCATCCGTCAACGTCACTTGATTTCGCGCAGAATATCAAGATCGCTATATCCGAGGTTTGTATTTCGTCGATTCTGATAAGCAAGTGAACCTTGGGTTTGGGATATGGAATGTTGGAGTGTCCTTGATTCTCAAAAAGCAGGCCCCGGTTATTATTATAATGGTTGGGGACCTTGGCCGGTTCGGTGTACGCAATCCAGATCTATAGGCAACGGTTGCGGAAGCTCACACGATCACATGCGCCCTTGGGATGTTCGTCTCGAGTTTTTGCGTTGCCCAACTGGCTGGTGTTTGGTATCGGTCCACGGTAGTTGAGAATTCAATCGAGAGGTATAGACGGATTATGGAGAGAGCCGGAGATGCTTATCAGGCAGGTTGCTGTCCTGATCCCCTGAACATAACACGAGTTTCCCGTTTGCGTTTACGTGGAATCAATTAAACTCCGTCCTCACAAGAGACAGGGGTTCCAGCACACAACAGCTTCTGGAAGTGTTCCTGGGGATGCAGGACATATTTGCGCTTGGCGTGCATGACGGGCATAGAGCTTCTGGTTGGACCAGCCGCATTTGATATAATTCGGTGGTACACAGTGGATAGGTATCTCTCCAGCTCGTTTGGTACTTCAAACAACCTCGAACCATGGTATACTCCCTTTTCCCTTTGCATCCTCATCTGCACGGCCGCATGGTCCATCGTTTATTCTCCGTTAGACTCGAAAGTAGAAGCCACGGTCATTTTCGCATTCAAAACGTCCGATTCAGCTCTACCACATGAACAATGTTTCCTATCTTTACCTTCAGAGTGTCGCATTTCATTTTCAAGTCGGATAATTCGATTTGATTGCCTGATATTGCAGCCGATATACTCTCGCACAGGGTTTTTGATGGCTCGGTCAAGCTCCAACCAATCGAAACGTGGAACCCTTCGCGAGTGGCTCCGCGGCTATCCGTCAAGTAGAGACCCGGCTGATTGTGATTTCTCACGACTTGATTACACGTCGTGAGGAGCGATGAGAGCTATTTTGGAGTGATATCAGTATAAAGCCAGGTAGAATATGCCATTGCGAATTCTAGGTGTATCTCTCACCAATGTTTGTCGATATTGACTCGGCATTGGGCTCGTAGCTCTCATAACCCAGAACCAGCGGGTGCGGTCTTGATTTGGGACCCACTCTAGACTGGTGAACTCAACATCGAAGCTGTCAATCGTGCATAGGTTAATATAGTATTAGCATCTTGCTTCATACCAACCAGCGATATGAATGTACAGCTTACCACTGAACGCCGCTCCTCTCAACTGCTCTTCCCAATTCCGCCATGAATCCATCCCGTTCCTCGGTTTTCAGCACAATCGGCCGGGACATGCTAATATGCAGCGGCAATTGGGTTCCCAGATCGCTATACAGAAACGATTCCAGTTTGAATTTCTCATCATTATGGAACTTTCCATAACTACCGATCGTATCAGTTGCTAACCGGAGCAGACGATCAACCTTTGCGAGCTCTGGGGTAGTTAGATGCCCTCGAACATGTCAGCTTTTCGGACCTGGCTTTTGCGTGGGTATAAATTCCTTTGATAAGGGCAAGGTATTCATATAAACCGTAGGAATGGGGTGGAAAAGATGGTATATTACACTCAAAGTAAAGATGAGTCGGCCAGTTTCCCTCGACGTGAGGAATGGCGCGGTGACGGCCGCCGTGAGCCGACGGGTCGTCCTCTTTGGTCAACCTTGGGGCGGCGGCATAGAGATCATGGAACTTCGAAGGCAGAGGAGGCAGACTCGCACTCGACGGTGACTGCGACGAGCTGGGTTTGATGTCATCATCGTCAGAGTCAGAATAGTCTACCAAACCAAGAGACGGTTTCCTTTGGTGCGCCATTTTGATGGAATATACAGCAGCAACAGGCTATCGAACAAGCACCGTGAACGAGAAGGAGAGACGTGGAACGAAGAAGCTAGTCGATGTAGAACTTCAATCTATCCAACAACATCGTGCATTTCGAATGTCATGTTAATATTCAAGGCGCCAACCTTGGTGCAACACAAACCACACTGACGAAGAAGACACAGCGAAATCGAGCATCCGGAAAGGCTTAAATTTTTGAATTGCAGATATACAAGCCCCCTTCCAGAGTCAGAAATGTATCTGATCTGCTCCAAAGGCATCCTAAGCAGCTGGCAGCGTACATAGTATGCTGTTTCACATGCACATGCACGGGCACACGTACGCCGTCGCCCCGTACGCATTCAAGTTCTCCCCCTTGCATAAGCGCATTGCGTCCACCATTGCAGATACATCATTTAGGTGTTTACGCCAGACGCATTACCTCGAAAGGGAAGTAATAATACTATACTAGCCCCGGTCAATTTCTGGAAAAACAGGCAGCTTTTTGTCAAATATGCACCAAACGGTGTAAGAAACCGATCTGATTAATTGGCTCATTGACCAAACGGCCGCTGGTTGCAATTGAATCTGAACCATAGGCACTGGCATCCAATGTAAAGGAATGTCGCAATGTACAAAACCTCATATCATCTGCAGTAAGATCGCGATCGAAAACGAACGTTCATGTCGAAAATGCTGTGACATAGTAAATATTCAGCATCATGCTCAGTATTTTCTAGGAAGTGAGCCAATTCAATGGAATGAGAATCCAACGATAGGCGGTCACGATGCAAGCCACCCGCTTTCGGTTCCAGGCTTCCCCTCTTCAGACATGGGGGCGAAATGTGCTAAATTACTATGTACCAGGCATCAAAATTCTCAGTTGAGCAATACCATTGGCCGGGACTGTGGCGCTAACGATTTTATTATGCGGATTTTCAGGATTTGAAATTTAATAACTCTGGGGCAGAGGAGATATGTAGGCTTCTTCTAGAAAGGAATGCTATGGCTGTATGGGCAGTATTTGCTCCTTACTCCCAAAACTTACTGCTTGCGTCCAACCTATTGATGAGGACCGGTTCAAACATCACCAACTCAGCAGGGAAGCCCGCAATACCAATCACCACTACTGAGATGAAAGAATGATTGAGGAGGCGAGCTATCTTGAAATTATTGTAGCTTCAATTTCAGTGCCTAACATACAGTTTAGCGGTAAGGCAAAGTGTATATAAGCCTGCAAGAGTACATCCTCGGTTTCCTTTCGTTTTTAATCATCAGCATCACTCATTCATAGTTCACTCTCACTCAAGCGATCTCTTCAAGATTATCACATTCACTCGATAAGTCTACTTTTAGTAGCAGTTCACTCTCTACATAACATTTTTAATTATAGCTTTTAATCATTTGACATTTCATAATGAAGGTCTCAGTCATCGCCAGCTTTGCAGTATTCTCTGTTGCCTTTGGGGCACCCACTCCCCAAACACCTCCAATTAGTGGGACCATTGGATTGGGTACCAGCGGTGGAACCAGCGGTGGAACCGGTGGCATCAATCTAGGAACAAGCGGCAGTGGAAATGCCGGTACCATTGGCCTCGGCGGGAGCAATGGTAGTGGAGCCAGTGGCAACGCCGGCATTAACATCGGCGCAAATGGCGGTGCAACTGGCGGCACTGGCGGCACTGGTATCAATCTTGGCGGAAATGGTGGAAACGGCGGTATTGGTCTCGGTGGAACTGATGGAAACGGTGGGGTCGTCGGTGGTGCTGTTACGACTGACGAATTCACCAATCAGTTTTTCAATGATGGCCTTGCTGTCAATCTGCAAAACGTAAGTACTTAATTTCAGGAAGCATTTTGCAAATGCTCTGTATCTAACATCGATAACAGGTCCTTGGTGGGCTTAGCCTCGGCGGCCTTGGTACTAGCTCCATAGGTACCAGCTCCTTGGACGGCGGTGTAAAGGGCAATGGAGGCGGCAAAGGTGGTAAAGGTGGACTTGGTAATATACTGGGCAGTATTGGGCTTGGCGGCACTGGTGGTAAGGGAGGTGTGACCGGTGATCTCGGTGGCATCGGTGGTATTGGCGGTGGCAAGGGTGGTAGCAGCGGCATCCTCGGACTTGGTAGCGTCACTGGGGTCGCGAGCGGATCCCGAGAAGGATTCTTCGCCTTCCGCAAGGCCTTCGATATCCTCAGCGAGAAGGCTTGCGATTTTGCCTTGAACGAAGCGTCCCGCTTTGCCGACTTCTTTGTCCTTGTCCCAGCTCAATCCGTCCAGGTACGTTTCCTTCGCCCGAAACTTTAAACATGCACATATACTGACTTGGCTTACAGGAGCTTTTCACTGGTTGGTATGAAATTGGAGAAGACGCCTTCCTCAAAGCCGGGGTCCAGGATTCTGATATCAGGAGAGCCGATGAAGAGGCCGAGTTTGCTCAGAGAGTGCTCACATTTATCCCCGGATCGCCAACCAAACGACAATTCATCACTAGAAAGGGACCAAAGGGATCTTTCGAGGGTGTTCAACCAGGCGAGTTCTTTGCCAGCAACACCTATCTCCGATGCCGTCAACTCTACGACACTGAGCCCTTGGACTTCGTTGATATCAGTGAGGAGACTCCCAAGCCTCGCCCAGTCCGCCCAAGGCCAGCCGTTGAAGCTACTGTCAAGAGCGACACCACGGTCAAGAGTGAAACCAAGGCCTAAATCTCGACCCATTGGAGTCCTAGCACTAGCTTGGCCTCAGTGAATTGGCCTCGAATATATGAGAAAAGGTTGAAATCTTATCTCATATCTTACTATTACCCCTTGTAATTCTTATCCTGTATTGTATTTTCGAGTTTTAGATGAACATAATGGAATTGAGTCTGTGGTCCTGATCAATAATTTGTTGTACTTTTTGCGTTGTGCCAAGAAGCAGACGACAAAAGCTTCCCGATTCGGTTTTTCTTGGTCTCGCTGGTGGAATGATCTCGAGAGAGTGCGGTAAATCAAATTCACCCCGCGGTTTTTCACACCGGAAAATCACCCATGCACTTTTAAGGGTCCACGAGCACTGCATTGTGGCAGCCTGCCATGCCCACCATAGTCTGTCTCCAATTGGCAGCTCGAGAGCGAAGTCGGGGCACCAGTAAACCAATCCGCCGGCATTACACTAAAGGAAACGTTGCGCAGGGTCCAGAGTTTGGGTCATCATGGAATTCGACGGAGCTGATCTTCCAAAAATGACTTCAGCATGTTAACATGCAGGACATCGGGTTTTGAAAGAATCTGGATTTTGGGATTGTCGAGGAAGGAGGGCTGATGCCACTGTGCGATCATTTTTGCCTATGTCAGCCCCACACCTCAGCAGCGGTCAGGTTAAACCCATGTCTAGCGGCTGTTCATTTGCCGCATCTTCTAGGGTTCACGAATCTTGGTTTTGTGTGTGGTCGTCGCACAGTCATCGATGGGATACGAAAGAGAGTGCAAAGCAAAAGCGGCCAGGTACCACCCAATCTTCTCGTCACCTTGTACTTGTACCTCCGTCGAAGTTCTTCCTGCAGTCATAAAGGGATAGCGGTCCGGATAAAGATAGGGATTCCATAGCTTACCACACTGTGAATGTGAAATGCCTCTGTCGGAACCCAAAAAACCCCTCTGCAGCTCTGCTTGTAGTCAGATGGTGCACACTTTGACGCCATGCTGTGGCTTTAAGGTTTTCTTCTTCTTTTCTTTTCTGCATTCATCCATTAAGGTTGGTCAAAGTCGCTGCAAACTTTCGGGTTTTTCTCTTCCTCTCGTTTGACGCCCGAAGAATTGTGGCTTTTTGGGGGGGAATCGTATCCGTATGACCAAAAAGGCGGGAGGGTCAGGTGAAGCACACATGTTCTGGTGGTCAGTCACTCGGTTGTGTGATGTCGACCAAAGGAGGAGTCCAAACAGCCCTTGATTGGAGAAAAAAAAGCTGGAGATGCTCAAAAGGGGTCTAGAGCGTGTGAACGAAGTGTGGGAAAAGGGTCTTTTCGAGGACCACGGCCGGGGTGATCCATTTGCTTTATTTTTCACTCGGACATGGAGGGGATGCCTGTCTTGCATGTCGACGAAAGCGAGTCGAGTCGAGGGGATTGCCCGCAGAACCCGGCATCCTGGCGTCAGAAATAAGCAATGCCCGGCGATACTCAGCAGGGATTTTCCTATAAACAGAGCGGTCGTCGTCAGTCCAAGCTGGTTAGTCAAGTACATATGTACTTTGTCATTGGAGCGATAAAAGTAGCGGTACCTCTTCAAGTACCGACCTGCGAGGGCATCGACGAGACAAGACGAGCGAGAGTGGCTCATATAAGGATTTGTTTCTGATATTACAATTAATCGACCGACAGACACTTTTTTTTTGTTATATTGGGTCTGCCCACCGCTTTCGGCCCTCCTCCTCTTAATCTTCTGATTCCTTTCTTTTCCTCCTACTCCTACTCCATCTCTCCACTATCTATCATCTTGAAGTTGTCGGCTAGTATTTTCTCTTCCCTCAAATTAAACGGCTCCTTGCTCGCTCGACTGTAAACATCCGACCTTGTTCCGAAAGCCATCCTCTCCTTCGACTACAACTTGGCCGTCGGAACTTCTCATCCCAACTAAGATCGCTACCCTGCTGTGTTTGTCCGGTTTCCCCAGAAAAGCTGTGTCCTCACCAACCAGGGCCTTTTCCAACCCTCCAGCGCTGGTATTCGGAGTATTTTTCGCATCTGTCATACAAGTTCACGCCGCTGACGACACTCCGAGCTGTCATCGAGTAAGGCTTTTTATTCGACCAAAAAAGTGGGTTCTTTGAAAACATCATCGCCAAAATGGCTTGGGGGAGCAGTACCCCTCCACGTAAGGAAGGGGACAACCGCTGGGTAAGTCTGCTTCTCCATCCACACAGCTTGTCCTTGCGTCGAGCTCTTCTGCCTGGAGCTTGTCGGAATCTGTCTCTCGTGGGCGGATTTCCTCGGACGGTACCCGGCTCGAAGAGCTTGCTTCAGGAAGCAGCAAGCAGGGAACCGACCGGGTGCAGACGCAGGGAACGGCAGCACGAGTCGTCAGACAGCACTATCGCCTACTCGCATTGGTCAACTGACTAACCCGACCCACTATTTTTCCCTTTCCAGGCACAGGAATACCTGCTGGACCCTTTAACCGCAGTTGAGGCGTATCAAACAGCCCAGACAGGCGGCCAATACAACGACGAGATTCCGACACAACACAAGACTCTCACACCAGAGGAGTATCTCGCCAGCTCGAAGCAGGCTGCGTCCGGTTCCTCCGGATTAGGCCGCACTCGCTCTCTGCTGTCGCGGAGTGGCTCCAAGAAGGTCAAGGAAACCACTGAATCCGTGGAAGCAGCACCTGCCAATCAGGTGCGACGCTCGACGTCCATCCGAGACAAACTCATTCGTCGCTTTACCGACGAAGCGAAGGACCCTGACAGGCGACAAAGACCGTTACGTCCACTTAATGAAGTCTCCGACAAGGAAATTTCTCGCATGGGAAACACCGTCTCGCCACGAGGCCCACGTTTTTTGACTCCAGCCGCTGCCCCGGAAAAGATTCCTGACGTTCAGAATCAGCAGGACAAGAACGACCTCCAGAACCAGGAAAATAGACCTGTCTCAAAACGAGGAGAGGATAGATGGTCGAACAATCCATACCGAGATGCTCTCCTGGATGCAGAGAACAGGGAAAACATATCTCCTCCCGAAAGCCCAAATCAGCGAACCCCAACGTCCCCGACCAATCCGTTCCGTAGAACAGGGGGAGGCTCCTCTCCGCCAGCTCATAGTCCGCCTCGTTTGCATTCCCGGACACCTCAACCGCATAGCAACATGCGCCGCGGCGATGGCCCTCGCATGCCTCTCAGACCCCAGTCAAGACCCGATGGCAAGCATCATCCAGGAACCCAGCGCGTCTTGGCTGCTGATACAATCGACTCGTTGGATACTAGTTTTGGGCTCTTCACCTTTCATCACGAAGGGCCATATGACGCAACTCTGTCACATCGTAACCGCAATCCGTTGAGGTCTCCGGTTCATGCCACTAGATACGGCAATTCTATGGCGTTGAGAGCAACGGCTCCTGAGGATATTCAGAACGCTTTGCATTTCGGACGTCCGCTCGAAGGGGTCGCCGCTTTCCCACCGGGAACACACGTTACTGGCGGTGTTCTTGAATATGAGGGTATGTCGTGAGTTGGAATTTCCCAATATACGGAGGCGGTACTGACAATCTATTCTTTTCTGTTAGAATACGACGTCAATCGTAAGGATGGCAACTTTCGCCGATATCCTGGAGAGGTGAGGGAAAAACTTAAGTTTCCCAAATGATTTTTATATACTTGAATGCTAACGAAGCTTTTAGCGATACCGCGATGAAGACTTGAAAGGCAAAGGCATTGAGGGTTATGATGGCGACCTTGCTGCTAAGAAGATTAAGGAAGCGAAACATCAACGAGGGAAGAGCATGGGCGCCGCAACTGGCAGATCTGGAGACGTCTTGACATCTCTTGAGCCTGTCACTTCTTCTGTTCGTCGAAATGGCAGCTCCGGAGGGAGACTTGAGGGCGCGGCTGCCAAAATCAAGCGAACATTTTCCATAAAACGCAAGGAGAAGAAGGTTGATGATGCCTAGCTGCCTTCATCTGCACCAATTCTGCACGCCACCCGACAGAACAGCTATTCGAAAATGCTTCCGAGCTTTCGAAAATTGATATCAAAATGCAAATCAATGAATTTTGTTCAAAGGCATCGATGAAACAACTTATCATAACACGTTCTAACTCGATCCGATGCTATGAGATATCAAACAAATCCATCACTCATTCATACAACTTATCACATCCGACCACTCATATCCTACAATCCTTTCGCCCACGACATCGATGAATTTAAGTCCTCGTGCTATCAGCACGACATATGTGTGGCTTTACTTTTTTTTTGGATTGAGAAAAATAACTCTTTTCTTACACAGACTTCTCCCTATTCACGAACCAATCCTACCTACGATGTTACGAGCCAATGGAGTCTTGAGATCCAGTCCATTTGTGACGGATCATTGCATCAGATTATGTCTAATGGTCTTTGGACTTGTTGCACCTTCCTCTCTTGATTCGAGACTATCCCCTATCTACCAATCATTTACACACTTCCCCTTGACCCTACATTCAATTCGCCTATCCTTTTCACTCTAACCTATATTCTTTCCTTATGCCTCTACTCATGTATTGAACCATCAAGATTTTGGCGGTCTGAGTTGACTGATAGCGCTTTGTATACTTTTGATGACTGGGTTTGTCATCATCGGAAATGAATTGAATCACATTGCACGGCTGGACCTTTTGACTTTCTCATCCTTCTTTTGTTTGTTTTTGCGTGTTTTGGTGCAAATATTTTCGTGGTACAAAAGCGTGTATGCTCTCTTTTTCGTTTCTTTTTCCTTGTTGGTCTTACGTCTTCGGGTCTATGGCTTATTGTGGGTTTACAGTACGGTGTATACTATAGGGACTGGGTTAAATATAAATTTTGGCAACTTTTAGAATCTGCTTACTATGAAATTGGCCTCGAGACTAGAAATTGATATCATCGTTATGCACAGTTAGAAACAAAAGGTAGTTTAGGGAAGTTTGTATAAAAATCGATAAATTTGTTTTTCTTATTAACACCAGGTTTAAATAAAATACCCTAATTTAATAACCTGACTAGTGACGACCGGTGTCAAAGCTAACGTTTGTCCCGCCTATGATCCCTTCTTCTTTCCCCATTGGAGGACTCTTCGGTCCCTTGCCTTCTTTGATTTCCGCATCCCCTCCTTTATCATCTCTCGGCGTATCGGTGAGCCCTTTGTTACTGAGAGCTTCTTGGTCGCCTCTTAGGTGCTCAGGAGCCTCCCGCTCATGAACGGCCTTTTGAATAACGGACTTTGTGTCTTCGGAAAGTGGTGGGGGTGGAGTTGTCGGAGGGGGCATCTTGACGCCGACTAAATCACGTTACCAGACATTAGCGGGTTCTACCAGGTGAAAAAAAAAAAAAAAAAAGCACCACAGGTTTCACGGGATGCAGGAGAGGGCTAAGTTACTTGGATTGCTAGAACCGCATGGGACGTTTACGGACATGCTGGCGGTTGAGAGGTTCAATCGATTACGGGGAGTTGACTTTGTCAAATAAATTATAATTATGCGTTGGTTGTATAAAATTCCAACAAGATGATGAGAATTAAGGTGATAATTGAAGAATGCTTTTTTTTGAAATTATATTTCTTAGAGAAATAAATACACTCGGCGTCTAGGTATTTTATATATCCAAGGGTTTTTGTTTTGTGAAATGCGGCCACTACATGCTGGAAAATTGTTCTCGTGAGGCCTGCATTGTCGATTACGATTGTGACGTCAATTTCGGTCACTCACAACGTTAACTGCAACTGCAACTGCAACTGGCGCGCCCGCGCTGGGAGGCTAATCATAAGTTTGTATGGACCCCCAAAACTAGCTTACCCGCTTTGTCCACCTCGTTCCAACGCCGTAGCCAGTTCTATAGAGGTAGCTTAAGCTTGTCAAAGCCCTCGTGGGGTTGTTGGCTCCATAAATATATATATGCATAGGGACTCGTCCTGTGGGTTTTGGATTGGTGTAAAGAAACGAGAGTGTATGCTGGTTGCTTTTACAGTTACGCTATTAACATCCGATTGGCGAGATAGTTAACCAAGTTACGAGATATCTTTTGCCCTTGACATTTTTGAATATAGGCGTGTAATACTCCAATCACTAGACCGCTAGATAGTAAAGAATAATATACAGTATTTTTTTTTCCCCTATATGTATCTATCGTGGGATTGCTTTCATAAAATTCAAAAGATAAAACATTTTACGCGACATGTTAGATCGCGGGAGCCCCGGGTTCTGTCAATTACAGTCTATGTTGGCGTTTGCGGGACCGGTTATCCGCTCATCGAAGTATCCGAACACTGACTCTATTCGACTTCGATCGAGAACTTCAAGTTACAATTCAAGAGGCGTACGTAGTCTGCCATCAAGATCGGCCGTCGCCGTGTCGGAACTCGCCTGTCAAGGATTGATAATCCTAAACAGCCCTACGCAATATCAAATCTAGATTGTCCAGCCGTGGTCGCGCTCGAAGGCTAGGAATTCGAACTTAGTAGTCCGAGAGTCGCCCCTTGAATTCATCAACGAGGGTAACTAAAGGGATTTCGTCCCTTATCCAAAGTTCTCAAGATATCATCACATTTCATTCAGCAGATTTCGCTCTTACTGTACATGGGACTATTGAAAACCACAGGACAAAAAGATAACCAAGGGGAAGGGAGCAGGGAGGAGTAAACAGAGGGAGGAAAGAATAAAAAGGCGGGAGCATAAAGGAAAACCAGCCAAAGTCCGGGAAATCTTTTTGCGCCTGTTTATGCATGCACCTTTGAGGAACCGGGAAAAAGAACAAAGAAAAACCTCTCAACGAAGAAGGGGGAGGGGAGATAAAAGGAAATAAAAAGGAAATGGGAAGAGGAATAGAGTGGATTCTGAAAAAGCCTCCCTTCTACCGCAATAGATCACCCAGGTATCGAAAGGAGAATAGACATATTAACAACAGCAAAGTACCCCCACGATTTACACGGAAGAAAGATGTTTATATAGGATGGCGTTTTCGTCAAGGTCGGTCTATCATTTTCTCAATAGCTTCGTTTGCACGCTCGAGGACGTGTCGTCAGTGAGCACATGATTATGCGGAGAAGGGAAAATAGTATGGATAGGATACACTATTAGCTACGATCACTAGGAAATGAAATAGGACGGCGTGTGTCAGAAAAGGTGGGGAAGCAAGGTGGATCGACTTCAAAGAGGGTAGATATTCAGTGGCGAGTCGAAGGTTAGAGATTAGGGTATCTAGGTTGTGGCCGTTGACGGTGTAGCGTTGTTCTGGGCAACTTGGGCGGCTTGCTGTGCAGCTTGCTGGCGAACGGGGGCGAAATAGTTATGAGCCATTGCTTCTTTGGCCGTCAGACGCTCCTACAAAAGAGTGGTCAGTTAATTTTCAATTCTGAGCAAGGCCAGGGTAGCGAAGATATAGCCTACCTGATGGTCATATCGGAGGAGCTTGTCGAGGAAATCCAGAGCCTCATTACTGACGAATCTCTGGTTCTCCGAGTTGACGAAGTGATGCCAGCTCTTCTTCGGGTACCTCGATAGAATATCATTATATTGAGGGTCGAGTTCGATGTCATACTTGTCAAGGTAGTCAAACAGCTCTTCTGTGCCAAGCACCTTTGCGATCTTGACGAGCTGGTCGGAATTAGAATTGCCATGGAAGAAGGGTTCCTTTCGGAATATCATAGACGCGAACATTGCACCGAGTGACCACATGTCGAGGGAGTAATCATATTCCTGGAAATCAACGAGCAGTTCTGGTCCCTTAAAGTAGCGAGACGCCACACGAACGTTGTATTCTGTTTCAGGATGATAGAACTCCGCAAGACCCCAGTCAATCAATCTCAACTACCGAGGGTTAGCTTGTTGTAGCTGATATCCGCGGTATGGCTCTGTCTTACCTTCCGCTTCTCATGATCGATCATAACGTTATGAGGCTTGACGTCCCGATGCATGATCCCTTTACTATGGCAAAAATCTAGTGCCTACGGTTTATTAATAACGGCAGGCCTTTTTTATATCTCATTTCCATCGATGGCTCACCTTTAACAGTTCGAATATGTAGAATCTCACATCGAAGTCGGTGAACTTGGGGTATAGACTTCTGAAATCGGTGTTATTGACGTATTCGAATATCAGCGAAGGCGTCTTGCTCTAGTGCATACCATCAGCAACCGACTAAAAAAAAAAAGAATGGAGATGGAATAGAGGGTCACCTGAGCGTCTCTAACGACATCCAGAAGTGCGACAATGTTTGGTCCGCCGGAAAGATTCTGGAGAATCTTGATTTCTCTCTTTATCTTCTTCTTTTTGACCGGCTTGAGGACTTTGATCACGCACTGCTGGTGATTGACAATGTTAATGCCCTCGAAGACCTCAGAGTATTTACCGCGACCTGCGTGAAACATGACCAATTAGCGATCCGGGCTACCGTGGCATGCATTCCCGTCGCAGAGACAACTCCCAAACTCGACAAAACGGTCCACGTAGAAAGCCAGAGCATCCTCCATACCTATTTTCCGGACAATCTCGTAATTCTCAAGGACTCCCCATGATATGTTGACGGCATCGTAGTCCCAATAGCTCCTAGGCATATTCGAGTTGACGTCCGCGTAGACTCGTGCTTGTGACATTTTGACGGCCGAAATGTGTGAATTTGGCTGCTTCCTTGGTTCTTGAGAGTTGGATGACTGCGGGGAAAGGATTCGGGATCAGACTAGGTACCCCGAAGAAAGTAAGAGAGCTGTAACCGCGTGACGGATTTCCGGATACCTCAGACAGCTCTAAGCCTAAAAGATGCTTAACATGTGCAAATAGCTTTCCAAAGGGCCGCCAAGGGTTTCGATGGAGACAAAGCGAAGCGCCAACGGGACGGCGGCTGGAGATGAAGAGCCGTCGGAGGAGAAGGTTCTTGGCTGGCGGGAAGGTGTAGGAATTCGTGATGATGAGGACGGGAATATGTGGCAGAGAAAGGTTCTGGGCCCTCCTCTGAGTGATCGCGCGGGGTTCGGCGTTATCGTCTGGTCAAATCCTGCTGGGACTTCTGGGAGGGACTCGCGGCTTCGCGAATGACTAATCTAGCGAGACAACCACTCCTCCTACGTATTCCGATGGGATGAAGTTCAGGGAGAGGAGGAGAATGAAGGGAGGTTGAAGAGCCTTTCCTCGGTGTACGAGCTAGGACAGTGTGGTAGCTGGCCAATGAATGGTGTCGTTTGAACGATAGGCGGGCTGCAAGGTGCTCGAGTTAGGACCCAAAGAAGAATTTTGGCAACCGGAGGACAGGACGGTCGGAACAGGCAGACAAGGACATGTGGTCTAGAATAGCTTACCTTGGCTAGCTAGCTTGGAATAGTAGACGGCAATGCCTTTTGTTTGAAGCCGGCCGAAGGAGCCGATTTGACCGTGGGCCGTGGCGATGTGGAGTTGGAGTGGTGGTTGTTTTTTTTTAAAGATCTATGCAAATCTCTAATATGTCTACGGCGGTACTCGCACTGGCACTGTCTTGATATTGCCACTGTCGGACAGACATTTGTAAGTCCCGGGTCTTTGGTTCAATCCGTCATCTGGTATATCTCACACACATATATTTCCCACACATGGGCATGTATCTCTCTACCTGCGATTCTGATTTAGCCAGACCGGAATCTTCGATATTCCCGAGTATTCTGTACCTGTCAATCAGATAGACATTGCTGGAGCATACCATACCATAGTGGATCGATCCAGAGTGCGGAGATTGACGATTGTGTTGTGGGACAACACTACGTAATAATGTGACCTCTCTTCGCAAACCGGATCCATCGCAGCTGCCCTCTACAAACAATCATATTCCCGCTGCAATATGCTCCCCAGACCGGAGTCACACGGGCCCGGATAACCATCACATTACACAGATACAACGGCTGCTTGGTTCCCCATATAATACCATGAGGTGCTGGTCTGCCATCTCGACGTTGCTTGCATTTGCATTCTTCTTCGTCTCCCTCGCCGCTGCAGTTCTCCCCGCCACTGGTTTCGGCCCTTCGAAAAACCCTCAGGATCCCTTTATAGATATGGATAACGCTCAGAATAACCCGATGGTACATGCTGGTGGCCCGATAGTGTCCGATGCCCTCTCTGTTCAGAGAGATGTATCCATCTTCTCTGATATCGTCCGCGGGCTTACGAACCACCAAATTGTTGACCGCCTCGAAGATAAAGGTCAAAACACCACAGTTCTAGGTATACACACAGACGCAGCCTGATCATTATGCATGAAATCAATGATATGTGGCCATCATTAACTAATGATATGGAATGTCATATCGGATAGCTCCCTTGAATTCCGCCATGCGAGCTCTCCCAAGGAAACCATGGGAAGATCCCGATCCTAGAAACAACGTTGAGGGTGCCTTTTTTGGCCATGATGGCGAGAAGAAGGCTGCTGAGAATCTAGAACGATTCGTCAAAGCCCATGTGATCCCAGTTTCTCCATTCGAGGAGAACAAGAAAGTCCAGACTCTCGAGGGTGTGACGGTATGGTGGACGACTGAGAATGGGATAACCAAGCTCTACCCAGGCGGAATCGAGGTCAAGGAAGTGAAGAATCCGGTACCGAACGGCCAGATATGGATCTTGAAGGGCGTTGTACCGTATGCTTAGACGGACGGGCACTTTCATATTACTCTACTTAATCGATCAGAATTTGATGGCGCTGGCGGGTAGTATAGCGATGTTTAAGGTTCGGAGGATTTGAAGCGGAACCAACGAATTTATATTTCTTAATGATAGTGAAACTACTGCTCTTAGGCATCTTTTTCTCTAGAAAATTTTAATCTCATGGGAGAAATTATTGAGATGATAAATTAATAATTATAGTTTAGATGAACATATTCGCCAGAAGCCCAAGATGCCATGTTATATGCGATTTTATGCATAATAATCGTGGGCAACATTACGAATTAGTACGGTGCTGAAACCGTAGAACATGTGCGGGATGCCAAGCCAGCGGACCCATTGCAAGTGGGCTGATATCTCCTCACGATCCCCAATGCAATGTATGCAGCGGTACCCGGCACGGCCTCTTATATGCTGCAGCCTTTCAGCTGGGCTTCCCCCAATAGAATTCACTCCGCCGTGATGGTTTCAATTCCAAGTTGGTTGCCCTTCGGTCTCATAAATCAATTCCCTCCCACGGTTGTATCTATCGTACCTGGTATCTCGTAGTGAAGATCTAGGTGATTTTTGGGCGCTTTGAATTTTCTGGGCTGGAGAACCGGCTCTTTTTTTGGGGTTTTCTCTGGGTCGCCCAAAACAGGCATAGAAATAATCTGGTGCTCGAGTTTTCCAAAAGCCCCAAAACTGTTCGATTTCCCCTGCAACCTGGCTAATGCAACCCGGAATTGTCGGCCATGGAATAGAAATCATTCGATGATGGACGTCGTCGACGAAGGAGATTCAGTGGAGGAATCATCGTCATCAAATAATCATTACTTTTGGTCTTTTCAATAACATATTTTCTCTCTCTTTCGTTTTGTTGCATTGAGGTGGAGCTAACAAGGGGAGGAAAACGAAGTTCTTCAGGTGAGCGGCCTCATCACCTCCTCCTCCTCTTCCTCCAACAAAGGGAGGATTGTTCTCCGTCTCTTCGTAACACAGCAAAAATTAGCATGCAATCTTTGAGCTACCGAGATACCATCCCGAGTAAAATACTGACATAAGATATCATCATAGTTTACATATTTTCATATACCTGAGTTATTTCCAACGACCAACGGATTGTTAAACAGAACATCTTCGGTGCCACTGATCGCTGAGACCATATAAATCCACAATTCAAGGATGGTACAGGATTGCAGGCCTTTAGGGGTCGGCAAATCATCTGGGAGCAGACCATCCAATGGATTTTTCACACCCGAGGGAAAGCATTCGGGAACCGATTACATCGGTGCCTGTGCTGACGGATTGTTTGGGAGACGGGAACGTAGGGTCACCAAGGACGATATGTGTATAGATCTGAACCGACTTCCATTTACCACCGCTCAAATTGCTACTGAAAACGATGGATCTATTAGTAGTAGAAGTTCGTCTCGGACTGGAGAAAGTGGGAGGTCATCACATACCAGTTTCGAGCAGGAACTCTCAGGCGAGCCATATTCGCCAGCAATTGCCGAACATCGTGGTAGAGTCGTTCCGTATCCGACGCCACAGCCCGCTTCGAAGCCACAGACCCCCGTCCGGAATATTAAAATGCAACGTTTTCCCAGTCTATCTGGTGTTGACTTGTCGAATCTCCCTCCGACGCCGGACTCTTTACAGAGCACTCCGTCATTTGGATATAGGGTTGATAGACTCAAGAGAAGAATGGAAGCGTCTCCAGAAATCCCCAGTGTCGAAGATGTTGAGTTCGAGGAAAAAAGAGACCAGTATCTCGACCCCGCAAGTGACGAAGACGAATCAGAAGGCGATGAATGGGAGGACGTAGAAGATGAAGAAGATGGGGATACTGACAATGGGGATAATGAAGGATATGAAACTATAAACGATGCATTTGATGATCATGAAATAGACAGTGGTGATTCCACTCCTGAGAGAGATGAAGTGGAGGAAGAAGAAGAAGAAGAAGAAGATAGTCTGTTGCATTTTGGAAGGGACTTGTCTGCTTCAGACAAGAATACGGATGAAGATTTAGCTGAGGACGGCATCTATACTCCAAAGCTACGCGCCAAACTCGAGGCATCGCCCCAAATACTCCCAATCCTCGAATCAGCTACGACTTCTTCTTCTTCTCCTCCTCCTCCTCCTCCTATCTCTTCTTCTTCTCTTCCTAGCGCCTCTCTTCCCATCACGGACCCTTCAGCATCACCTCTTCCATCAACAGAATCACCTCTTCTCGTCAACCGTACTTTTAAGTTGACTTCTCATAAATTCTCCTGCCCTTCATCATCATTATCACCACCATCATCATCATCTTCTTCTTCTCCTTCTTCATCTATCCTCCTCCCTCCTTCTGATTTCCCTAGTCTATCTACTGTTCATCACTCTTCTCTATCCGCCAACGATTCATCGAGCTTCTCTGGGACTTACTCTTCAGATCCAGCTGTTAGCTACCCATCAGGTGAACTTTCAAATCCTCAATTAGATTCCCCTTTTCATTCGCCGACTACTACTTCTTCCCCTCCTGCTCCTCCTCTTCTTCACGCTGAGTCGGATTTCATCCTTAGAAGACTTTCTGTTTCTTCTATCTCATCAGCACCATCCGTCAGCCATCTGTTGGAATCAATCATCACTCCTCAATCAGGTTTATCGGTCAATCGTTCAACGAACTATCCGTCTGGACATTGCTCTGGTTCTTCCATCCACCTGTTTTCAAATCCCTCTCTCGACACATCATTACAATCTTCTCTTAATCTTTCACCTGCTCTCTCTCCTACTGAGAAGTTGGACGAAATGCCACCATTTATCCGAACTGTCAAGACAGCTACAGGCGTGTCCCTGTCATGCAGTATGGAGAGGCAGCTCCCCAGAAAGACAGCAGAAGTTCCATGTATAATTCCGGAAGCCCCAGCAGAGATGCGTGAATATGCATTCGAATGCATATGGAGTGCAGATGCCGGCAGGATGTCACCATGGAATCTCCACGAGGGAGAGTACAAAGTTCTTCGCGACCACCTGAATCAGTTGCATGTCACCACGTACCTGAACATTCGCAACGGGATTCTTCGACTTTGGTTGAAGAATTCCAAACAACGGGTAACAAGGGAGCAAGCTAGGGGATGCTGCAAGGAGGAGAGATTTTACGGACTCGCCGACGTAGCACTCGACTGGCTGACGAGAAGTGGTTTCATTAACCACGGGTGTCTTGAGATACCCACAAACTCGTCAACGGCTAGGAAGCCGGGTGCTCGTCGCAGAAAGACCATTGCGGTCATAGGGGCAGGCATTTCAGGCCTCGCCACAGCACGACAACTTGAGGCACTCCTTGCCTCGTCTGGTGAGTGTTTGGGAGGAGTTGGTGCTCCCGACGTTGTTGTCTTCGAAGGAAGACACCGTCTGGGCGGTCGAGTTTACTCGGCTGCTTTAGCACCAGGCTCTCACAACCTCCCGGACGGGTTGGAGCCAGCCGTCGACATAGGGGGGCAGATTGTCATGGGCTACGACGCCCGAAATCCCCTCGCCGCTCTGATCGTGGATCAATTGGGGATACCTTTCCACACTATTGGGAAGGTGTTCCCAATCCACGATTATGACGGCAGGGTGGTCGAGGATGGGAGGGACACCTTCGTGGAGGTTGTCCACAACGACATTTTGACGCGGATAGCTGCCTTCAGCTATAAGGAGCCGCCGCCGATGACCGCCCACGGTGATGTCAAGTACATCACGAAGTGCAAGGACCCGTGGGGGGTGGGCGGCCCCCCACTTTCAGTGGTCCAAGGCGGTGGCTACGTAGCCCCGCCGAGTGATAGCCCCCCGGACGAGAGGAAGGAGTCGAGGGAGGTTAGGGAGTTCAGAGCGGCCGCCGAGGCCCTCAAGATTGAGGTTGCCAAGGGCTACGGCGAGGATGGCCTGGCTAGCCTTGGGAAGACCATGGATGGGGTCTTCCCAGGCTACGCCGGCCTCCTCAAAACGGACGCAAGAGACGTCCGCCTGTACAACTGGTTCCAGGCCAACCTGGAGTACGGGAACGCGGCGGCAGTCGACCGTTCCAGTTTAGAACACTGGGACCAAGACGACGGGTATGAGCCCTCCGGGGCTCATACCATGATTATGGGAGGGTACGGGCAGCTGGCCAAGGGCCTAAGTTCGACGCCGTCGCAACTCGACGTGCGTCTGGACCATAGGGTGAAGAGGGTCAAGTACGACCCTAGTAACAAGAAGAAGGGCGTGACCTTGCAGTTCGCTGACAGCAGCGAATTTACCGCGGACAAGGTCATTGTCACTCTTCCCCTTGGGGTGCTGAAGGAAGGGTGCGTCGAGTTCGACCCACCACTTCCGGAAGCCAAACAGGATGCCATCGACCGGCTGGGGTTTGGCCTCCTGAACAAGGTCATCATGGTGTACGAGGAGGCTTTCTGGAACACAGAAAACGCTGGGTTTGGCTGCTTACGGAAGCCAGAAGCGGGCGAAGACGAAACCCTCCTGTCGAGCTATGAGAAGAAGAGGGGGAGGTTCTACATCTGGTGGAACACCACCGATGTTGTGGGTCGACCAACCCTCGTTGGTCTGATGGTTGGCGACGCAGCAGAACAGGTCGAGGAGGAGGAGACCGAGGAGGTGATCAAGGAAGCGACGGCGATCTTGAAGAAATGCTGGGGAGAGGATAAAGTTCCAGACAGACCGAAGGAGTGCGTGGTGACTAGATGGCGCCACGACCCATTTGCATTTGGCTCTTATTCCTACGTTGCAACTGGTTCAACTGGTGCCGATTACGATACTATTGCTGAACCAATTAACGACCAAATCTTCTTCGCTGGGGAGCATACAAGCCGAAAGTACCCCGCCACTGTTCACGGCGCATATATCAGCGGCCTCCGCGTGGCTGGTGAAGTTGCTGAATCTGTTCTCGGTCCTATCCAAGTTCCAAGTCCGCTGATTGGCCCTCGGGCTCTGAAGTCTAAGACAGAAGCAACTATCACGAGCTCACGAACCTTGGCTACTCGAATCAACCATATTACCGCACAAGAAGCGAAGACCAAGAGTGTCCGGACGCTGAAAACAACTAAGATCCAGAGAGATAACTCCAGCTACCGAGTCTCAACTACCACCGCAGTTGTGCAACGGAGCACAAAGCGCAAAGCGGCTGATGAGGTTGAATACAAAGCCCCAGTGAAGAAAGCACGGGAACACCCTCCTAAAGCAGAGCTGCCACAGCGGAAGAGAAAGCGTATGACAGTTAAGGAGTCTGGACCCGAAGCTGAGGTTCGACCTAAGAAGAAAGCACGAGCGCCCAATGCCCAAGCCGAACCCCAAAACATTGCGCCTATCGATCCTAAGCCTGAGGAGCCGAAAAAGAAGACTGGTAACCCGTTCCTGATCTATCAGAAAGACTTCTTTAAGACGGCCCAGAACAGAGCGAACGAAACGAAACGTGAGCAGACTGGGATCCCGGACGCCAAAGCTGACCGCAACGAAGTCCGAATCGTTCTTGGCAGCATGTGGACAAGTGCGCCTGCAGATATCAGGCAGCGGTACCTGGATCAGGCGAACCAGAACAAACAGGAAAGCCGCGCAATACTTAATGACTATAAGCGCCAACTTGCTGCTTGGGAGTCGAGACAAGCTACAACCAATCGAAATACCGTTGTCCCTACCACTCTTCCCGCCCCAGCCCCCACATCGGCGATATAATCTACTCAAATCAACATGATACCTTCTGTTGATGGTCGAATCGCAATTTTTAAGATGTATCAACTTGACAACGATGCATCTCTTGGGCTATATATCTTAAGAAACGTTCCATCTGTACCGCTCTTTCCTCCCTCATCCCAGAAGCAGCACCTCCGGCCTCACGAACAAAATTATTCCACCAACCGCTGACGAATACGGATTGCGCAACTGAGATGCTTATTGGCCCACCCAATCAGGACATTTTCTTTCTCATTAGCTTTTATTTTATCACGGAGTCTTGATTTCGAACCTGGATGTCTTCCATAATGCTGAGGACTCCCGGGGTTCTGTTTATATTGTTTGATACCACCAGGGCTGTTTATTCCTTTTCTGTATTCTAGTCGACGATGTTATGTTACTTTTATGGATGAGATATGAATTACAGATGTTTTTGTTTAGTGGATATATTCACGCTGTAGCGGTGGGATGTTATCAGATGTGTGCATTTCTAGTCGCGTCCCTTGGCTGGTATCTACTTAAAGTTCTTATGTGGTAGAATTATACATTCGCAATGTTAATATGTTCATATGACTATTGTGACTATGACCAGACAAAGCAACTCATTTGGCGTGGGAAACCAGACACCTCGATATTTCATGCTAGAAGCTTCATGGGCAAGCTATCACTTATTTTTTCAGAAAGTTAGCTCCTCAATTCCGTCTTTAGGCAACGGTTGGCAAGTGAAAATAGAAGGGTAATTGTCTATCCTCTTGGACAAAGAGAGATAGCATAGAGATATATATTCAGAGAGAAGATTAATTATACCCTATTCGTCAATGCGAGGGAAGGTCATAAGAGCGGCAAAGAGGGGAAAGATACACTGCCAGACGGCTCATATATCCTCCCGTTTACCAACCCCTTCTGCCTAACTTTTTCGCTACGTCTAAGGATGACGATTGGCGGGTTCTCATCATTTTTATGCTTTGATGCTTTGGGAGTGCGGTTGAAATGGGCTGGGGTGGTTTTTTTNAGATGGGATTTGATCATTTGGGAGGGAGTACTTACGTGTTCTAGGATGGATAGTGACACGCGATGACTAGATCTTATGGATGACCACGTATCGCCTGATACGACACTTTATTAATGATCATGAAGTTAGTTAGTTATTATTGTCTAGCCATCCGATGCCCGGGTTTCTGTTCTTCCTCGTCCATCCCATCGTCGTTCGCGGTGCAGTGTGAGTGCACAAGGTGGTTAGGTTTTGAAGCAGAAGAACGATCGCGTGTGTGTGATGTGTGATTCGTTAAATACTCCTAACTAGCTCGAAAGAAATGCGTTGTGCATGAGGTTCCCAGCAACGCCACTTTGTTGGCGAAACGAAGCTGGTTCTTCAGCCACGACTTCAGCATTTGTGGCGGTGAAACTTTGACCTCATTTCGTTCGCACAAGACACAGGCTCGCCTTTCCAGCAAACGTCCCCAAACTATTCGATTATCTCCACAAATCCGCCGCGATATCGATACTCTCACCCGTCTACCTCTCCTATCTGGTTTCCGCGCTTCAAATCACCATGCCACAGGACCGATTGAGCAACGATGAGGTACGTTTACCCACCTTACCCTTTTTTCTTTTTGGGATTTTCTTGATATTGACCCGCTCTTTTTATGATCGTCTAGTTCTTCACAAAACTCTCGGATCTGTTAGTATCCAAGAAGGATCACGGATCTGTATTCCTGACACAGAAGAGACGTATGCCATCATTATCCTCCTCTATCAGGTTTTTTTGTGGAAGATAATAGATTTTTTTTTAAAAAAAATAAAATAAAACCGGGCTGCTACTAACAATCTTCCAACGAAAACTTCAGTATCTTACGACCCCTCCAACCCACCTCCCACAAAAACCCTAACCCGCCCCTCCAAAGTCACAAAACCCACATCGTCATCATCTTCCAAGAAAAAGCCCGCGCCTTCGTCGACATCAAAATTCACAAAAACAGTCCACCCGCCCGCTACAGAAGCAGACCTAAAAGCCGACCTCCTATCCCTTCTCTCCGGATCAACGTCCACGCCGTCGACAACTGCAGCCGCAGGAGATGTTACGGGAGACCAGCCGCTGGATTCATCGGCCCCGTTACCGATACTGATCAGAGCTACAAACGGGAAATCGAACGATCCGCGACACGATGGGAAACATATCAAGCTAAGCACCGTGGTTGAGGCGGATCAGTTGGAAGCGTTTTTCACACGGTATGCGGAAGTGTGCAAGCAGGGACTCACAGGGCTGAAAAAGAAGGTCAGGAAGAATAAGAAGAGCAAGAAGGCTAAGAAGAAGTAAAGGGGTCTATGAGAGGGTTGTGTGGGTGATGGTGTAGCGACTAATGAGGAATAATGGCACTTTTTTCTCTCTTTCCACCTCGTCTGGGATGAGCGAAAAGGCTTGGTTTTTGACTTGATGGTCGGGGTAGAGGGTTGGAGACGTCTAGAAAGCGGTGTATACGATACCCAGACAAAATAGGTTGCATATGCTACTCGGATTTTGGATTTCCATGTTGAGGGTTAGCCTGCAACTGTGTGCAATGAAACAAAAAGGGATAGTGGTCTCCCTTCGATCGATTGACATGACCAAATCTACTTGTCCGTCGGAATTTGAACGAAAATAACGAAGCCCAGAGACTAAGTCATGACAATTCATCCAAGATGATAATAGGTACTCGAATAATAAATGTTATACACGCGAAAAAGTAAAATTTATGAAACGCCTATATGAAACGCCAGATACAACCACGAAATTCCGTTTCCTTAAATGGATGAAATCCTCCCAGTGGGGTAAAAAATAAAAAAATAGTGCTCAATATATCAGATATACAGAAAGAAGGCAAATACTCGTTCCCAAATGACACTCAATCAAATCTATTCCGTTCAAAAATTGATAGGGGAAGAAGGATAACTGTCTATCTTCGAAACAGCATCCGTAGCCGTGCATTCGCCAGATTCGCCGCCATCGCCGCCGAGGCTGATTGTGTTATCGGGGTATTACTTTGAGAATTCCACTGTGATCGGACAGTCTCAACGATTCTTAAATCTGCAATGACGATTTCTCCGGAATAGATATTTGATTCCGCAGCCGACCGTCGCGGTCGGAGTCCATCTCCATTCCCCTCTATGGGAGAAGTAGCAAAGTCGTTGTTATCATCTTCAGTACCAGCAGCAACCCCTCTTTCCTCATTATCGAGGTCCTGGGCAGGTACTATTCGGTTGGGACCCGAGCTGTCGAGCAGATTTTGTTTGGACACTTTCACAGTGAGCATGGTGAGTTGAAGAAGTAGGATTATAAGGTCGAGGAAGATCAGGCGGTAGCGGGATACCGGTCCTTCTATAGAGCACGACCAAGTAGAAATGTTAATAATCCAGCCAAGGTATATTTCGACGAATTCATTTTTGGGCGAGTCGCACGAACCTTGTCCTACAAAGTCTATGATCATACCGCCGTGTAGGTATCCACCGGTAGCCTCCGAGCCTGAAGCGGGTTCTGAGAAGAGGTGGAAGAGGAAGCATATCAGCGTCGAGCCGAATATCGAGACCACCCCGGACCGTTTTTGGGATCTTTGAGGGGTGGGGAAGTTTGGCGGTCGTTGTGCAAAGAGGTTCTAGAGCATATTGTCTTTGCATTAGTGGATACATCGCTAAATTACCAGGATCGAGAGGTGTAACATACGATTTGGACGATAGCTCGGATTAGGAAACGGATGAAGCTTATACTAGATATTTAAAAGATATTATTTTAGTCTGGTGTCGATGAATACGTAGCGTAGATGCACGACTATGCAGCGGATGCTTTCATCGTACTCGAGGAAGTATAGGTACGAAAAGTGACAATAGGTCACTATATCGAGATTCCGAAGCATGTGGTCCAACCACTCGGACTTCTTCGTCGTAAGTTGGTCTCTCGCGCGAACGTTCGAATGCAGCGCCGGTGAAGCGGCATTGGAGTCATCATCTGAGGGACCGGCGGGCATGGTGGGTCGGCCGGTGGTCGGAGGTGGTCGAAGTAGAGAGGGGAAGGAGGAGGAGGACGGGTCTCCAAGCCCTGCAGAGGGGCTGGCATCGTTCATTGATCATGAAGAGGCTGGTGGAGGGACATCTGAGGTTGCAGTGGTTCCGGATGAAGACCAGGGAGGGAGCCTGGATTGCGACCTTGGGGATTAGGTCCAAGTCAAACGTCTGGGGCTTGAGGCAAACACCGAAACGTCAACCACGAGATGGGAGATGGGAGCATACCGTCGACCGAGAGCGGGGATTTGATATCGTCGGAGCTATCAAAAGCGCATGCGATCATGAAACCGTGTCCCCGGATGACGGGAGTTTTTCGTCGCCCGTGGCCGCCGTGAGCGATGTACAGGAGGATGTGGCTGGTGGTCGAGGTTTGTGGTGCTTGCGAGGAGAGGCGACAGCTCTGGTATGTCGCTTGCAAGGGAACTTCGCGTCTTCCTGTGCATACTGGACTTACTCTACGCGTTAACAAGCTCCCTCCGACAACCACCAACACCACTACAATTCCACTGCCACGCCCCAGTGGCTTAAATTCGAGAACAGTATTCGATATGGCCAGCAACTTCTTCGACCTTAAGAAGCGGAAGGAAGCTGCAGCTGCCGGTTCGTCTTCTAAGCAGAAGGGAGGCCAAGGGCAGGCTGCCGATAGACCGGTACCATGGGTCGAGAAATAGTTGGTACTTCCCAATCCTTAATATGATGGTTCTTTATATTCATAATCGATAAGATTGTCAAGATGGAATGGAAGCTAATTGTCTCCTTTTTTTGTTTGTTTTCCTTTTGCATAGTCGTCCGAAGACTTTGAGCGATGTCACAGCTCAAGATCACACAATATCAGTCCTTCGAAGAACATTACAATCCTCAAATGTAAGCTTTAGCTTTCGCAGCGCCTTGGTGATAAAGGAGCCAGCGCCTAACGGCATGCTATATCAACTCAGTTACCCCATATGCTCTTCTACGGACCTCCCGGAACCGGTAAAACATCTACAATTCTTGCCCTTGCAAAGGAACTATACGGGTTCGTCAAATCAATCATCTACCACGCTCACCGAACAAGACAAACCGATCTGATCATGGAGTTCTGTTTAGCCCCGAGCTTATGAAAACCCGTGTCCTCGAACTGAACGCCTCCGACGAGCGCGGCATCTCGATCGTCCGTGAAAAAGTCAAAAACTTTGCCAAAATTGCCATCTCGACCACAACCGCCGCCAATGCCTCCAAGTACCCTTGCCCTCCTTACAAAATCATCATTCTCGACGAAGCGGATTCCATGACACAGGATGCACAGTCGGCATTGAGAAGAACTATGGAGACATACTCGAAAATCACTAGATTCTGTCTGATCTGCAACTATGTAACAAGAATCATCGATCCGTTGGCGAGTAGATGCTCGAAGTTTAGGTTTAAACCGTTGGACGAAGGCAATTCAAGGTTGAGACTCAGTAGCATCGCTGACGCCGAGGGGGTTAAGTGCCAAGACGGTGTGATTGATACATTGATCAAAGTAGCAGACGGAGACTTGAGAAAGGCGATCACATTTCTACAGTCGGCGGCGAGACTGCATGGCGCGGCCAAGGAAAAGAGCGGGGATGATATGGAAGTGGATGGCGGAGCAAAAGGTGGAGAGGTGACAGTCAGGTCGATAGAGGAAATCGCAGGTGTCATACCGGAGGGGACAATAGACAGTTTAATGCAGAGTATGGAACCAAGACCGCATGGTCAGGCTGTCTATACCCCTGTTTCGACAGTAGTTCAGGATATTGTCGCGGACGGTTGGAGCGCCGCTCAGGTTTTATTACAGGTTGGTTTCTCATACCTAACGTTGATGCTAAAAACAATTCGCTAATGAATTTCTTCAGCTATACCATCGACTAGTGTTCAGCGACATGTTTACGGGGGACCAGAAAAATCAAATTGTCGCTATCTTTTCGGAGATAGATAAGAGGCTCGTAGATGGTGCCGACGAGCATCTGGTCATATTGGACATGTCCCTAAGGATCGCTGGTGTAATTGGAGATACTAGCTCATAGTCTAAAGCCAAGCCGGTTCACGGATTTTGCTTAAAGTCCAGTCTAGATTCTACCATCCTGGCGCCCATTTAGTGTGTAACTAGGGCTTCCGTGTAGTAATATAGCATTACAGGGGTCTATATTCCCCGTTATCCGACGGTGATCCTTACAGATTCAGCGATTCAAAAGTTAAAATTCATTTCGAGCCAAAAAAATCTAGTATGAAGCTCAATTGAAGTATTGGGATTGTAAAATGCATAAGCGGTAGAGCGAAATCGCTGACAGGGAATTTCGACATGAGATATCATTGAAATAAATGCCAAAACTTGCTGAACAAAACTAACTCGAGAAAACCCAAGATTTAAAATTTAAAAAAGCATTAAACTCCTTCGCTACAAGTTTTTAACGAGAATATGGATTAAATGAGAGCGATCTGGCGTCTTGCACAGTCTGGCCGTCTTCCAATCTGGCCAGCAAGTTACGAGGCAACCTTCGTCTCCACAAATTCTGGTGTAAAGTCAGCTCCAGTCTGGGACTTGGCGACTTCAAAGTCTTCGGCCGATGGTGTTTGTGGCAGCTGTTAAAGATCGAGGTCAGTCGGATGTATCTTCAAATATAAAGTAACGGTTTGGAATGATATTGAACTTACAGCTGACACTACAGCAGGATTGTTCTTCCTAGCGGCTAGTTCTTCCGCGGTGAACGTTTCTCGTGGCGGCAGGCTGATGTGCTTTACCAGTGGAGTTGTTTCTTCCTCAACTTCCAACTTTGCCATCCCCTCCGACATTTCCTCACCGAGGACGCTGTCGCCTCTCCGTCGCATGGCGACTTGCTGGTCAAATACTGTGCCGGCAAGTTCCGCCAACGGAGTGGATGCCCCCGGATTTTCGACTTCAGAAAGTGGAGCCGTCTGGACGAACATATCTGTTGAGCTTTCCTCTGGAGGTGAGAGCAAGTCTTCTGCGGCGGTTGGTGGGGTTTGTTGCTCGGATAGTGATGGGAGGAGATCTTTCTGATGGGCGGCTGAAACCGGAGAAAGTATAGATGATGCTGGTAGTGGTAGAGTCTTTGGGAAGCTATCTATTCTATTGATCGATGTTGTTGGAGCAGAAGTATCGAGTGATAGTGTCTCTGAAGTTTGGGTGGTCGTCAGGGCGGCGTCAATGGTTTTATCCTCGCGGGGAGTCGCAGTGCTGTCGTCCGTGTACACCACGAACTCCTCGGCTGGCTTGACGGAGTCGGCTACACTTGACATTTTTGCTGAAGTTTTTTGCTGAATATTCTTTTTTCTTTTGCTTTCTGGCCTTTTGCTTTTCTCTGAAGGTGTTCGCTTTGAAGTTGGGAGGCGGATATCGGAGTTTCCGTTGGGCTTGGGGGAGTGGTATGATATCAGGGCGCGGGGCTGAGTCGGGATGAGGGGCCGTAGGATATCCGATCTTGTGTCCGGACTCTGATGTTAATCTTCGGCCGATGAAGGGATACACCGAACCGCGGTAAAATAAAAGCTAAATCGGAATGCAATATGTCTCTAGGAGAATTTGCCAGAAGTATGAAGAAAGCCGGCTGTGTGAAGTCTCGAAGCTAAGAAAAAGTCGGAGAGAAAACAGGAGCCCAGGCACCGCCCACCGTCTTATTCTTATTGTTAGATGACGACTGGGCGTATGGTGGGGTCTCAGATGATGTGTTGCGTGGGCGTCAAAAAGCCACAGACCTCATCCAGAAGAGCATGTACGCATGGAAGCGAAGAGGACAGTTGCTGATTTAAAACGCTGTATCCCTTCTGATCTTGCGTGCGTACGTCCTTACAATTACTTAATTGTAAGGGATCATGATCAATTATAGAACACAGCAATCATGGCTTCTTGCTCTTAGAACCGCTGCTATTTGGTCAACACGCGGCGAAGAATATCAGGGAACAGGCACGCACATGCACAGGATCGGTTCCTCAGCCAGCCCTGGGCTTCGGAGTCTGGCCTTGCCATAGTGGACCCTTTCCCATATGGCGCGGATAAAAATAAATAGAAAAAATAATATAAATTTACCAAAAAGAAATTAAGGGCGATCCCCATCTTGGTTGGCAGGAAGCTTGATCAAGATTTCAGATGGCATTCCGAGCGGTCATTTTGAGTCGAACGAAGCCTCCTAAGCGAATACATGACGTCAAACTACCAGGCCAAGGTTGTGCCAGTTTCTGTCGAATCATCTTCGAGATGCCGGGTTCAGATTTAAGGTACTGCAGGGCCCTAGCTTTGCATATGGAGAACGCCGGCTTCATGAGACCCGAGTACGCGCCAGAATCATGAAAAAGAGGTTTGGTCAGTATATTTCCTTCGCTCGTTCAGATGCCTGTGTAACCACGTACCATGTCGGCAACACATTTATGACGAAATTTACAACACGATCTTCAATCAAAGTCATACATTAGCCTCGAGCTTGTAGAAGACTGATGCTCCGTATACTTGGGTAGTCACTCGCATGTCAACAAATGTATAGAAAATTTTCGAAGCCCTAGTAAATAAACACAGCAAACGCTTGCTAGTTTATAATTGATACTAAATATTAGGAGGAAAATGGAGAGACGGAATGAAAAAAAAAAATCATAATGAATCTATGCATGGCAGTGTTAACATTCTGAGAGAAAGATCTCTGGAGCCCGCCTTCAAATCCCGCCAGCGTTAATGCGATACGAGGCTATGTTTACGCATGTTGTATTTAATCTGTGTAATATGTTTTTAGAGAAGATCATGTTCGGACGTGGCATAGACTAATGAACTAATTTTTACTCTGTCTGGCCGCCACCGGATCGCTCTTTGTCGAACTCCGGATAGTTGGGAAACAACTCCGTGCACATCTGCATCCAGAATTCTGACGGTGATCTATCGCCCTGCCCCTCCTTTTGCATCGCCATTTTGCAAAATGCTGTGTCCTGGCTCGATTTGTCCCTTTGACAGCACAAGATAGTCTGATATCGATCCGAATTAACCTCTATCCTCCATTGTTTTTGTTGAATGGCATCGTAATAGGACCAGCCCCATCCCGCAGTGATGGCATCAGGAATCCATAAACCTTTACCGCAGCCATAGGCTATTAGCGAGCGTTCTGGACCGGCTATTATAGTCGGACTCTGATCTTCTGGGCAAGTTATATTCCACATCCTTGGGCGAAAGCTATATATTTTTAATAGTTTTAGTACTAGTCTTTCGAAGGGCGGCGGCTCCAGGCTTGAGATCTGTAGAACTTACTCTAATCTCGAATTTGGGTCCTTCCAGTTGTCCAGCTTGAAGTACTGATATTGATTGTTCTTATCGCATATTTCAGATGTCAGAGTCCCGTATGTGGTAGCGCTGTAACTCGAAGAGTGTGCGGTTTCGTTCGCAAGTGCTGGTTTCCACTCCATGCACCTCCCGGTCCCCATATTTCCCAAAAGACCTTCAAAGTTCTTTGATCTATCTGTTTCGGCGGCATTTATGCGGGTTGATGGTAGCCACTGCGCCCCCATATCAGCGGGCGCGCCGAATTCCGTACAATCCCAAGTTCCAAAGGGCTGCAGCGAGGTGTTTGGCATGGACCAGTCGATAAGACACAGGCCTGTTTCGTAGTTACTTTGCTCGGACCAACCTACGCAGAAAGAAAAAAGAAAGGCAATAAAATTCAGAATTTAATTTTTTTTATATCGCCAATATATGTATATATGGCAATGCAGCTTTCCCGTCTCAATTCTTACTTACAAAACAATCAAAGCTATATATGTAAATGGCAGAGACACTTACGGAACCTGTACAACGGCGCGCCGCCAAACAATTCAATAGGCGGGTAGGTTGGTGATCTTACACCATACGGCTGTGGTAGTGCAGTAGAGGATCTAGCGGCTAGCCAGACAGCCACAGCGCCTCTGCCAAAGAACTTCATCTTCAATATCTCGTGTAGCTCTAGCTATACGGTTGATAAAAAGCCAAAAGATCGACAATGGAGCTTGCCAGAAATACTGTGAGCAAATTCAGAAGATTGGGAGAAATCACATCAGTCATGCGTCAACCTTCTATTTAATGTTTCGATAGATGATAGACAAAAATAATAGTTTCAACGCTGGCCTCTTGGCCTGGCTTGGGTCGCTACAGTTGTGCACCAACCCCCAATTATAGTAGAAACTGTGCCACTTTTATATATTGATACCGAAGCGTAGACGACGCTCATTTCATACATAATCTTAAACAGAAGCATAACGATAGTCAATATCGACGGTCTAAAGTTGGCTTCGATACAGGCGTCCCGAGTTTGGGGCATCTGTCCATTCCCAACGTTCGCCAATGTGTGTTGTACGTTGTATTTCCCCCCCCCAAGACTGGACACGCCTGATCTCGCTGGACACGCCTAGCCCAGACTGATAATATGTCTAGCCTAGTGCCGAGACTGTAGTATGATATCCAATCTCTAAGCTGAAACATATCTTCCACGTAGACTGTTGTACAACAAGGTATGGACTGATGCAAAGCGCTTAGATATAGGATTGATCATAGGCGCAATATCGAATTTATGTGCCAAAAAATTTAAAACTCTCCGTTATATTAGATAAGTCCCTCCCGCTAACAAGAAACTGCGCCTGATGCTTGTAAGAATACACACCCAACGAAGCCTAACCCAACACCATGAACGCCCATTAATAACTAACCGTCCGTTTCACAAACCGGTGGACAAAACAAGAGAATATATGTATATCTAACGTGTCCTTCTCCCTCTCTTCATCTTTGTTTTCCTGATTGTAGACGTTTCGATGACTTCCCAACTACCCCATCCGACTTACGTTTCTTCGACGGCACAGAATTCTCTTTCAACTGCTTTGACTTCCGTTGTTTCGGTTTCTCTTCCATGAGTTGGGATAGAGATGGCATGTCATCTTCGGATCCCGATGAAATATCATAATGGCCCCTTTTCTTCGTCGTCGGCGACGTCGTTTTCGGTGAGGAAGGTGGAGACGATCCATGCCTCGAGGGAGATGACACAATAGTGATTGACTCCTTCCTCACAGTGTTCGTGAGAGCAGGCACTGTTCTTGCTATGTTTGCAGACTTCGCTTTAATGGATTGAAGCGCAGGCTTTGCCACGTTCTCACCGGAGACTCTGCTCGGTGGTTTGAATGGCTTAAGGTTGTTCATTGACGCCTGCGGAAGCACCAGTGGCACAGGCTGGACGTCTATGCTAGGATTCTGAGGAGGCTCAGGAGTCGGGCTTCTGGGAATCGGTGGCGAGGTCACGTTATCCATCTCATAGAAGTCCTTAAACTTCTGGACCTCCCGGTGGTCCATTTTCCGCATCTTTTGGAGGAGTGACACCATCGACCCTGTGATGCGGCTGTGCCCGACACGGCCCGTACCTTGCAGTTTCTGTTGAGCCTCTGGGTATGCATCGATCCGCGGAGCATTGATAAGTTCGTCGTCTTCGCCGTAGAGGGCTTGATAGTTCATCCGGAGCTCTCGTTCTTGGCGTTCGGATAGACGGTAGGATGATTCTGGTATCGGTTCTGGGAAGGGCTCTTCTTCCTGGTCGTCAAGCTTACGGAAATCGTCGTCGTCGTCGCTTTCGATGAGAGATACTTCTGCCTGTTTATGCTTTGTTTGCTTTACTTTCTTTGAGGCTGGTGCAAATCCTCCAAGTGCCGCTGCGGTCGTAAACCCAGTTTCGACGCCTTCTGGCATAAACCATTTCTTCGGTGGGGCTTTCTTCTTACCCCTCCGTTTCGCTGGAGGCGACGTTGCTCCACTTTCAGGCGTTATTTCAATCGTCATTTTGACGCACTCAGTCTCAATATCGTTCGGCAGAATCCTTGGTGAAATATCTTTGTTGTATGTAAACGTGTTCCCCTTTGTGATCGCATTCTGCATCCAGCGATAATTATCTTGCGCGCGCTCCCATTTAGCTTCTTCCTTGCCTTCTGTAACCAAGACGACGACGCCACCAGCCCTTTTTCGGCCTGTTCTACCCATACGTTGTAACATACGAATTGGCGAAGCCGATGCGTCAAAGCAGACGATGAAGTCTACTTCACCGATATCCAAACCCTCCTCACCAATACTTGTTGCAACCAAGACATTGAACTCTCCCCTTTTGAACCTCTCAACCGTTTCTTGTTGCTCCTTTTGGGACATACCCTCGCCGGTGGTTTTAGAGCTTTGACCAACAAAGATTTTAGGCTTGACTATCGGCTCATGCATTTTTAGCACTCTTAGAATTTCCTCTCCACTTTTTCGGTAGTTTGAAAAGACCATGACTTTTGTATCCTTTTCGCCTCGTTCCGCTGCTTCTGTAAAATGCCGTAGAATGGTACCACAGAGGTAGTCGAGTTTCGGGTGGCCAAGAAATTCACTTTCATTCATCAAGCCTCTGCATCTGTTCATCATAGAAAGAAACTGCTTGTCCTGAAAAAGGGCGGATACGGCTTTCCCTCCCCCGGTGCCCTTGGAACTTTTCTCATTTTGGAATTCTTTCAGGTAGTCGTAAAACGGGCGTATCCCGTGATATAGCAAAAGCTCGTAGCCGTAAGCTAAGGAGCTTAGGTTGGCGAATAAGCTAAGGATGGAGCCTCTCAGAGCTGGAGGCGCTGTTCTAGCCGCCGGGCTGACAAAATACTTCTTGCGGGCCTCCGTCAGAGCAAAGGCGGTCAGATTCGTCGGGTCGGTGATGTAGCAGACTCTCATGTCATTTAGCTTCTTAAGCATCGGCTTGAGGGCTTTGCCGAACAGATCTCGAATCATCGTAAGCTCGTCCGTCAACGGGAATTTCTCTAGCTGGATTTCACGCTGGTGAATATATTGTCTGATGTCGATCGACTCTTCTGTTCGGATTTCCGTCCTAGCGATGCCGAGTGAGCTGATAACTTCCTGCACTGATTCAACTTTCGAACCGGGCGTAGCGGTCAGGGCCATAACCCGAAAGCTATTGTTGAATCGTCGTATATACCGAATCACTTTACAGTATGCGTATTCACCAGTTGCACGATGCGCTTCGTCAACGACGATCAAGACGATTTTCTTGGGGTCACATCGGCCAGAGGTCAGATCCGTTTCGAGTGTTTGCGGTGTCAGGAAGAACAGCCGCTTTTCGTTCCAATAGTCCGCACGGTGGCCCGGGGAGACATGGCCGGTTAACAGACAAGTATCGCTTTTCGGTATGCCTACGATTTTGTGGCAGGCATCAACTTGCTGGGCAACAAGTGGTTTCGTAGGGGCCATGAAGATGATCTGAGATTCAGGCGCCCATCTGTACCAATTGTACATTACGGTGGCAGCTATGAATGTCTTCCCAAGACCTGAATGCTTTCAATTAGACTTGACTTTCTTCAAACTTGCAGTAAATACTGACATACCTGTAGGTAGGGCTACTAGTACGTTTGTAAAGAGAGCTCTTTTGGTGATATTGAACTGGTAGTCCCGATGTGACACATTTGTTGGGTATATCCATGTCTTCGCAGCATCTCGATCGATCTTGTGATGCGTCGGCTCTTCATTATGATCCATCAAACGCCAGCCCCGAACAGTTGTCTCCCTTTCCTCTTCCTCGTCTGCTATATCGCCAAACAACGTCCTCTGCTTAAGATTGCCTGTCGTTTTTGTGGCAGGTACGGGTCTGAAGTCTTCTTCCTCATCAATGAGATCCGAAGAGAATGCATTCTCGAGAAGATCGCCATAGTCTTCTTCGATTGCACTGGCCTTTGGTATCTGTCCTCCTATTCGATTCCGAGGAGGGCTTTTCTTGCCTCCAGGTGTCTTTTCGAATTGCTTGGTCGCAGCTATCAGGAGCTCGTCGTCTAAGTCATCATCGTAGTCGTCATCATCTTGAAAGGACATGATACATAGACATCGGTCAGCAGCGGATCATCAAACCCGCAGTAAGCTAAGTAAGGTGCTGCAGGAGCCTGGTATTGATCGAACAATTTTTGTTTGGGGTGTATCAGGAATGTCGAGGTTGTTGAGGCTGTCAACTTTGCATTGGAGGCATCGTTTGGTTTGCAGAACCGTTTGGTTTGGGGAGACGCGTTTGGCAATTGAACAACGCGCGCCAAATACCACAGCTGCCGAGCCAAGACCCATGGTTACGAGACTGGACCCAGCTCATCGAGGATGCTAAGTCCGACATATGACCAAATACCAACAAGGTACCGGGTAAGGTGAATGACAAGCACCTCAACCTCGCCGGATCACCACGAGAACAGCGCACAGATATGGCCGGCAAGAACAAGGGGAAAGAAGGAGGCGAGTCCAAGGGCAAAGGCAAGGGAAAGGCGGATTCTGGCGAGGGGAGCAGCAAGGGAGGGGGAAAGCTGAAGGCTGCAAATTCGATCAACGTCCGCACTTTTCCCCACTTTAGTTTTCAATATAATCGCATTGTCTCTCTGACAATCAGCTTGTATTCCGCAGGTCCGACATATTCTCTGCGAGAAGCACTCCAAAGCCCTCGAGGCCATTGAGAAGCTGAACGAAGGCAGCAAATTTGACGCCGTCGCCCGTGAATACAGCGAGGACAAGGCGCGACAAGGCGGAAGTTTAGGATGGAAGGTTCGTGGATCACTCGTTCAAGAATTTGAGGCTGCGGCGTACGCTCTCGAGCCCTCGACCTGTGATAAGCCTTTCTGGGTGGGGCCCGTGAAGTCCGCACATGGCTACCACATTATCATGGTGAGCTACATCAATCCACCTAAGATTTGCAATGTAACTGCACTAATATGATCCGTTTGTAGGTGGAAGGGAGGAAGTGAAAAAATGTCAGGTCATGCCTGTTAGGGACTGGCTGCTCAAATTTGAGCGCTTGAGAGATCGAATTCTAAATGTTGAATGCAGCATGCATCTGTCCATGTACATACATACTGCATAATATCGAAGGTTTCAGGAAACAACCAAGCCGCCAGTCTGGAGCTTAGCAACCACGTCGACGGCTTTAGTGTAGCCAGCTGGCACCGGTGATGCAGATGCTGTTTCCCAAAACTGACAAAGCCGTGGTTCCGAGAGAGGAAAAAGACGAATCAGCAGTCTGGACAGGGGGAAAGGGGTAAAGGGAAGAAAAAAAAAAACTTCAACCGCTGCTGCCAAGGCGGTGTGGATGCGGTTAAAAAACGCAGGTACCGAAACCGTGAAAGCACCTTCACATTTCGCTTGTCCCCACTCGAGATCTGATCTGAGGAAAGAGAGAAAAAGAGAAGAAAAAGACATGCCGGGGTTGAATTAATAAAAACGTGAGATGACGACAATTGCCCTCAGAAAGAGATCCAAATAAGAGAGAGCAGGCCCCACAGCGTATAAAATAAAAAATACAACATGGTGAAGTCGTCTCACGACTTGCTTTCCTCGTCGACTCGCGAGCACCGTGTCTCTTTTCTTGCCTGAGAAAATCGGGACAGCATATTCCCCCGCAGGACAACGGTTGGAATGTGCATTTTGTCGGGCGCGCAATCTTACTGGAGCGCCATGGTAATTTCTTTGTCCAACCGGGAGTGAAGCCAATGCTACCTCACAGTAATTGGCCGAATGTCGTCGACACGTGAGTCCCGTTCCCAACTGGGCGACCTTACCACGATTGGCATGACGCTGAAGTTACCTAAACATAAAACATCGATGCATATTGGGCCGCCGGGGGAGCCACACCGGGACAATAAATACACTACTGTCTGTATTCTGGATCGAGCCCGTTTTCACGTATGGGTTTGTGCAGATCGGAATGCCTGGCCCCTTTAGCCTTTAAAAGCATCGCAATGGCCCTCCCTCGGCCATGGTCTCTTTCCCTTTCCTTCTCATCCATCCATTGACGCTCGTTTTGTCTCCTTCGAAAGTTATCGATAACATTTTCGTAATTTTTGTGCGACTTCTTTCACCACACTCGCTCAATTTCGTATAACTTTTTTATCAAGCACTTGACTTCATTTGGTCCGCTACGAGATAATTCTTAATCTCTCAATCAAATCAAACTAGTATAATCATTTACTTGGTACTATAATTAAAATTCAAAATGAAGTTCTTCGCCACCGCCCTCACCGTTGTTGGTTTGTCCGCTTTGGTCGCCGCCCTCCCCCAAAACACCATCACTGCTGCACCATCCGGACCCACCGCCGCCGGTTATGATGCCGCTTATTCCAGCACCCTTTCCTGCATCACTGCTTGCGGTGCCGGCAATGTTTACTGCCAGGCTGGCTGCCAGGGCCTCCCAGTGTAAGACATGTTCACCAAGAAACGCTTCCGTGCAATGTGTTGCGCATGAGTCTGATATATAAAATTTTAGTCCCGATGAAGGTTCTTTGAATGCCACCCACGACTGTATCGCTGCCTGCCCTCCCGGAGGTGACGCAGAGAAGAACGCGTAAGTATATTCTGATCTCCGATGCTCATGCATGTATAATTTGCTTTGGCACAGGAGGAATATCAATTGACAGGACTGTCGCGAATATAGTGCTTGGGCCGAATGCCAGCAGAAGTGTGTCACTGCTCTCTACTACACCGCCTCCGTCCCCTACTCCAGCTACGTCATTCCAACCGCCGCTGGCTTCAGCAGTGACGCCGCTGAAACCACTCCAGCTGGTACCCCCGGCGCTGAGGAGACCTGTAAGTGATATTCGCCTCAATCTCTCAAATTATTCACGAATGATGAATTGATAAACTAACCCTGGTGCTCGATAGCTGGCGCTAACACAACTGGTCCCAAGGCGACCGGCACCAATGCCTCCAAGACCACCGGCTCAGCTCCAACCCAGTCCCCCAACGCTGGTTCCTACCTGGTCGCCAACGTCCCAATGCTGGGTGCTTTCCTCCTCGCTGCTATTGCTTTGTAAATCTTTGTGTTTCCTTCTCATGTAGCAGCGGCACGGAACTCTGCATCACGTCACGTACATATAAGAAGCGTTGTCTTCGTATACATAATTTCTGGCATATGGCGCTCTATTCCTTGCCCTTTGGCTAGGAACTAGGAACGATTGAAGGCCTTGGAGTGCTCGATAGTTCATCGCCATCCCCCCAAAAAGCTTCCAAGCAAATGTTATTCATGGTTACGATTTTTTACCAAAAAACTCATAAACGTTCCTTTTGACATAAAAAAAACTACCCGTGAAACTCATCGTAGTGCTCTCGTGATCCCGGTGCTGTCTTAGCTGTGAATTTTCAATCTATATTTATTTAGGTTTCAGCTGTTCAACGGAAGGACCACAAGATTTGATCCAGATGCCTCGGGCTCGGGTCTGTGCTACACAAGTGGGTCGGGAACCTTGTCACATTATGTTACGCCACATATAGTCGGTACGAGAGCCGGAGCATCCTCAAATAAATACTGATCATGATCATATGATAAAATGTGAAAAAATAATTGAAGGCTAGCTGCAAACAACACCATGAAAAACAGATATCACATAAAACTATGCAAAAAGGTATCTGACAACAGATGAAAGAAAGAAAATTATTCAACCCTAAGGGCAAATTCCGACTCCTTTGACATTTCCCAACGAAATTGGAGTATGTAAAAATAGCAGTCTTGTACCTTGCCACCGGAGATAGTAAATACCACAATTTCAACACATCTAGCTCCGTCGGGACCGGCCATCGTTTCCCATGTCAAAAATACATCGTTTAAAATCCCGGGCAGGATTCATTAGGGTATACCGGAGTACTTGTTGGTTCTGATAGATGGGTTGCCTCTGATCGGCTGGCAGCCCACTTTTCTATATTGCAAAGCAAATACTGACCCTCGCTTAGGTCCGCATCGGGCTGGGTCCTGTCAAATTGTTGGCCCTCTAAGGGGTTGATACGAAGTCCCAATGTAGATAGGGGAAAATAATTTCGATACTTTAAATTAGCGATATATATATTCAATCTTATCGGGAGAAGAGATTGATAGATATCAGTCATAAAAAAGTGGATCTACCCTTCTCTTCAATCAGGCTTCCCGAGCCGGGGTATTTTAGTTAACGAGACTAGCCATGGTCTTAGCATTAAGCCAAAGTACTGTTAAATTCTCTAGACTACGCTATCTTAATGGTCGTAAACTATATATATATGCGTCTTCGGGCAAGCCGCTCTGCCCTTTGCTACGAGACGTACGTTTGGAGAGATCAGCAAGACATGAGAGGAGACGCTTCTTAACATGCTGCCCCAAGCTCAAGAAGAGGTATGAAGATTGGATACATGGGAGCCGAAATATAGCACCACATTAGAGGCTACCCGTCGGGCTAGCGAAAAATATACGGGAAAATTCAATTTACAAGACCTTAACCTCGAAGTCGCCGCGCAATCTCAAAAGCGGACAGTATCCAGATACCTGTGCCAACAGTGCCGATATTCAAGTACATAGAGTGATATTGTGCCCGTAGTTTGTTAAAGGCCCGGTATTGCAATCTCTTTATCCCACCATTCCGGTGGGTTTCATAAAGCCTCCTAGTGGTTCCTGTCGCGCCTCATCGCCAAACTCCCATTTCAGACCATTCTAGGTCAGAGTGATTTGAATTATATCATGATATCTCCGATATATTAATGTTTTGGCTGAAAACTCTGCTGGGCTGCAGTAGAACCTGTGTCTTACATACACGGAAACGCCGCTACATTTCTTCTTGATAGAAGTTCTCCATTAATCTCACCTGCAGCACTGTCACACACATATAAAACAATTGAGCCTCCAATCTTTATCTTCTAGATGCTATTTAGAGAGAATGCAGCGCTTATTTCGAGGCATACACTTCACATACATTCACTACCTACGAATGATATTAACACGGTTCTAACCTCCCGTGTACTAATATTCTTCGTCTTTACCGCTGTATATTCAGTGCATGCAAGAAATAATAATATCAGTCCAACATCTGATATCTGATAGTTTTTGCGCTCTTATAGGGCTAGGCATGCCCTTTATAAGTCCCTAAAAGGTGGCACTACAACGGGTTGGTCTGCTGGAAAGTCGATAGAGCATTCAAATCTCCCCTTGAACAGAGGTGCCCCAGCAAATATTTAAGAAACATACTTGTATTAATTAAACGTAGAATTGATCGGTCTCGAATTTCTCAATCCCTTGGTAGTTCCTTGAATTATGAAAGTTCAGTCGAGTTTCTGGGTATGAATAAGTTGAGCCCCTCATGGTGCGGGATTCGAGAGAGTTCCACAGACCTGTAGAGTCAGATACCTGCTGGTACTGTATGATCCCGTATCATACACATGTAAATAACACACATAAGCTAATAGACCGGTTTTTACCTCAGATATGTAAATTTTAAAAATCAATGGCTTGCAATTGGTGTATGCTAAACAACCAGGCCCGAAGTGGAAAGGAAACAGAAGGAAACAGAAAGATCATTCATGCGGATACCATAGTACCTGCGACCCGGTGCATAATCCCCATAAACCAAGGCTAGGGACACTAGGATCCTGTAATGCATAAATTTTAAAATCTTTTTCTAAAAAAATAAAAAATAAAAATTGAGCTCCGGTGACACGAAAAGGACGTCAGACCCGACTCAAGCTCGTGGATCCCTGATTCCACTTGCGCATGCGCCCGAGTCCGGATTGGAATTCACATGACTTGTCTTTTTTTCCATTCCTCTTCTCAATTACACCAAAAACCGCACCTTTTACGCCGGGGAGAAAGAAAGAGAGTTATTGACGCACGAAAGACCTGTCCATCCAGCAGTTTGTCTCACCGGAGCTAGCTCGACCTGACCAAGCCTGCGCCGGCACGCCATTGGATGCCCACCACCACCGCCCGCACCACCGCCCAGGTCGCCGTTAACCCAAAGGGAGAAAAAAAAAAAAAAAAGCACGGAACGGGAGGAGCCCAGAAGAAAGGCTTTCGGACAAACCAGGAAGCGAAAAACCCATTATACTAGCTATTACACCAGCAAATGACAAAGATACCATCACGTTTGCTAGATAAAAACGGGGAAAAGGTGTAAGAGAAAAAAATAAAATAAATTCGTTACCCTTTTTGCCGCGCCACCGATGCATATCGCCAAGGTCCAAAGGCTTTTTGGTTTTTGTTATTCGAGATATGACGTTTTACCCCTCTTATCAGCATCCCGCCCCCCCCGCAGCTGCGCAGAGGAAGAGGGCATCGAAAGCGAGAGAAGAGGGAGAAGGATGATGTGAACAGGAGACGGGAAGGGAGAAGAAGAGGGAAAAAATGCGGTTTATGGGTCACTCACTACCTTGCAGGACTGTGACTTATCAGATCCCCAAAAACCCAGATAGCTTGCTGGCTAGCTATAAAATGGTCGCTGGCGCGCACGTACGATCTTTTGGTTTTTTTTTTGTTCCTCTTCTCATGATATATTTTACGTAAAGTCACAGCCATATTTCCAACGTCACCTCAACACATATACTCTTGTCCCATCCTCTCGATATTATATCAAGGACGTCAACGTCGTTGAATTAAAGCTTCAAATATACAAAAGCATCACCAAATAAATCCAAATAAATCCCACAAGATGTCTTCCCACACCGAGACAGCCAGCCACGGCCGCGGAGGTATGCTTCAAATCTATAAACAACAACCCATCCACCGCTGCCTTTCCACATGCTAACATTCTCCCAGGCGCCGGTAACATCGCCCCAGACTCCACAGAATACGTCGACGGCGGCATCGTCCGAACAGCAACTCCATCTGGAACCTACAGCACCGGTCGCGGTGGTGGTGGTAACGTCGGACACAGCGACGGCCCATCCGAAGCTCATGATGTCGTTCCAGAGAACGCCCAGCGCGACCCACCACACCCATCCGAAGGGCACGGAGTTTCCACTGGTGTATGTTTCCCCCTCCTCCCCATGAAATCCTTATTCATCATACCTATTCAAAGTATTCCACAAAATTCTGACAAAATATTCTTACACAAATATAGCGCGGCGGCGGTGGTAACATCATCACATCCGAGGGAGGCGAGGAGCACCACAAGAGCCTCGCTGACAAGCTCAAGGAAAAGATCTTGCACAAGTAAACCCGTTTTTTCCCACTGTATCGGTCGGATTAAGTAGTTGCTATCATGGAGGATTGTTCTATTGAATCTCCAGAATAATATTTTATTTTATTTTCATTCATTTTTCTTCTGCTCTTGTTACTCTTGGAGTTTTTCTTTTTGACCAGCGATACCCGGGGCTATAGATGTCCTACCGCCCACATCACATTCATTGAATAGTTGAATACATCCTTCACCATTCTTCTCTACTTTATTTTTTTAGATATATATAGAGAATACAAGTCCAAAGGAGTGCTTTATTATACCCAAAGACGACCATATCAATGCCGTAGGTTCCGCTAGTAACAAAAGTCCCCATAAGATATGCTACACACCTACATCTCCCACACCTTCTTCGGTAGAACCAGCGCACTTCTGTCGTTCCGCTTATAGAACTCTACGAGCTGTTGTACGTTCCAAGAAAAAAACGTCATCATTAGCCCAAACCCAGCCCTCACGCGATCGTTTATAAAATCACACAATCTCCCATACAAGCATCACAATCTATACCTCCATTAAGAGGCAATGAAACGTGAAAAAGGGAGAAAGAAGGAAAGAACTTACCGCGATAGCCGTCTTCTCCGGCGCATCTTCGTGCACAAAATGTCCCACCTCCGGCATTACCAAAAGCTGGTACTTGCCTTGCATCTGCCCGATTATTAATTCCTTATCCAACCTATCCGTCCCAGCCAGGATCAGTAGCTTCCCGCCCTTCGCCTCCAAGAATTTCCTACTCAACCCGATAAACCAGTCCTGCCAGAATGCCTGTGTCTTTGCCAGATCCGTCCTCCATTGCCAGGGTCTACTACTCAACGATGACGTCGGCGTGGTAGAATCCCCCGCTGTAGTAGTCGTAGTAAGAGTACTCGCCGCCGCAGCAGCCGCAGGAGGAGCAGCAGCAGTAGCATAATCGTAAAGTAAAGCCGGTACGGAAACCCTCGCACTTCTTCCGTTCCTTATAGTGCGACTGCGAACGTGCCACTCGATTCCCTGATTCAAGCTCGTAAACCCCGTAGGCCGCGAGAGCAGATAACTCTGCATGCTCTGCAGCGCATCCATCGCACTCCCCTCCACCACATCCAAAACCGCGTACGCGAGCAACCGATCCCCTAGTAACCCACGCTTGGCTAAATCGGTGATAACAGCGCCACCGAGGCTGTGGCCGACGAGGATTATAGGGGGTAAGGATTCCCAGCGTAATTGCTCTTGAGCTGCGATGATAGCCTCGTATAGATCGGTGGATAGAGTGGAGAGGCTGAAGTCCTGGTCGTCGGATGTGCTGGTACCCCCATGGCCTCTGGCGTCGATGGAGAAGATGCCGGCTTCTGGGTTGATTTTACGGATTTCGGAAGCTAGGACTGCGAAGGAGAGACCTGAGGATCCGGCGCCGTGGTGGGTGACGAATAAAGGCCCAGTTTCTGTGTTTGGAGTGTAGTATGCGTTAAAGTGGGACGTCGGGTTAGAAGACGGAGTCAGGTGGAGGTTTTCGGAGAAGTGATGGTTCCACGGTATTGGTTCCAAATTATTTCTTCGACGAGCGGTTCTACACAAAGCATTGGAAAAGGGAACAATGCAACCGAAAAGTTAGCAATTGATATACGTCTTTACGATGCAAGATAAGAAATCTTCTCTGTTCTAAAAAAATTCAAAAGCCCGTACCATGATCATGGCGCAGAAGAGTGAAAAAAGAGGGCACACACAGTTCCGGTCTTGAAGGTGGAGCTATGATTGTGGACGTGGACGAAGCGCTCGAGGCGGATGAAGAATCGTCAAGGACCCCTTCGTGGTGTTCGTCGTCATTGTCGCCGTAGCCGTCGTCAAACTCGTCGTCGTCTTCGATATCCAGCTCTTCGAGCTCCTCGGGGAGGGCACCTAACGGAGGGGGAGGCATTGCGGGCAGTTTGGCAAGTTTTGCCTTGAAGAAATCTCTCCCCAAGGCACTCATGATGTGCGACTTGACATGTTCTTATGGGAGACTCGGTGGCGATAGAAAGAGCAGGGGGGACTAGCAGGTTGGTGTTTTGATGTCGAAGGGTACTTAAGCTTGCAGGATGTCAGACCGGCGAGCTCCAGACTGTTGGCTATTTTGCGTTGATGTCATAATTGCAACAACCCTGCCGCTTGTGCAACACACCAAAAGCCTTTAAATATATTCTGCAATGATCGAGTATCGAGACTCGACATCAAATGCTTCTGATGCTTCTCCTTCTATCGAACATGCATGCCAATGGTAGTCTACATTTACCAAGACGTAAAGAAATAAAATACAAAATACGCAGTACCCTGTCCAAGTCCATCCCAAATTCCATTACAAACAGAAATCATCACGCTTTTTGTACACCTTGTATCATATCATTTTAGAGAAGGTAAATCATAAGATCCATAACCATTTAATGCGAAGTCAATTTCAAATTCTAGATCCCACTCGTCGACTGCCCTTCCTCATCGACCTGCTCTTTAACCTTCGGCTCTCCTAGATATAAATACTAGAAGGGATCTCAGTCAGTCCATCTCACCAAAAAATTCTACAACCTCTTGTTGATAAAGCGGACGAGGGCATATATACGAACCGAAGGAATCACAGCCGAAACACTAAACACCCCCAAAGCAAACATTAACCATCCCCATCCGACCTGGTGCCTCATAAACCCGGCTATATCGAAATCATTAGCGAGAAGTCCCCTAACTTTGGTTTAAAAAAAGAGGACTTGGGAACATGGGGTAAAGCACTCACACCAAAGCGGACCAACCGTCGTTCCAGCAGCGTAAGCAAAATTCCCCAACCCATAGCTCTGCGCAAAAGCCCCGTACGGTCCAAAAACACCGGGCTTCTCCCGTTCAATCTGCTCGACCACCAAGCTCATCTCCGTATACGTCGGCACGAAGACCAGACAATGCGCCAACCCAACCCCTAGCAACAAAACCCACAGCATGACTTGATACCCAATCGACGGTCCCGTTGCGAATCCGCAGAGAAAGACGACGACCCCGCTGGCTACCAGACCCGTGACGATGCACGGCCTAGCACCGATTCTGTCGCTCAGGCGGCCGACGTAAGTGGAGAAGAAGTCTCCGAACACGACGAGCGCGAAGCACAAACCCGCGAGGGTGGATGTGTAGCCGAAGATTTCCTTCGTGTGCAGCGGTAAGACGGTCTCGAAGCTGGTCATGATGACCGCTTCGACGAATGAGATGAAAACCGCAGTTACGAGCCGTGGAGAGCTCATGAGTGTGATGATTGGGTGCGCGTGTAGCTGGATATCGAAACTGGGTCCGTCGGCGGGGTTTGGAGGAAGTAGCGGTCTCGAGGGGTCGTTCGCATCGGTTTCTTTGAGAATCCATTTAACGGCGTCCTTCTTTTCGATGATAAGAATCCGTAGAACGATATCGAAAACGACCATGACGACCATGCAGAGGAAAACAGCATCGTATCCGAATCTATCGTAGATGAAACCCGACAAAGACGGCGCTCCAACAAATCCAACGCTCATAGAAGCCCTGTTCACTCAAGTATTAGCATGTAAAGAACAATCTCACAAATTGGGAAAATTCCTTAACCCACGCGAGAAGTCCAAGGCTCTCCCCCGCATTCGAACTACCAACGGTATCGATCACTAGAGCCAGGCCGACGCTCCAAATACAAGACGTCGCAAGACCTTGAATGAATCTAGCTAGACACAGAAACTCAACCACCGTTCCGAACCAAAGCATCAATGTGCCGGTAAGCAATAAAACCAGCCCGGCCATCAATGGCCACCAGCGGTTTCTATAATGGTCTAGATCACAAGGCCGGAATCAGCATAGCTCCAACATCCTTTTTGATACTCTGACACCATCACATACCAGCGAGCCATCCAAAGGCAGCTAAAACCCCAAACAATAGTTAGCTTTAAAAAAACATCCTGTCCCAAAAGGTAACCAAAGCTAGAAACATACGTGAGCCTAACGAGAATCCCAAGCCGTAGACAGCTAGTAACACCGCAAGCCATCTCTGCACTATAAGGCAATTAGCACAACCTCCTGAAGAGAAAAAACCCCCTAAAAACTGTTAGGGCAGTACCTTGATCTTCAGGAACACCCGACCTCTTCTCCAACGTAAACGGGAACACCCTATTCATCCAAACATTAGCCAATCGACCCTTCCACTAGCTAAAACGAGCTTCAGTAACGTTTTATAGAGCGGACATACGGCACTACAAGCAACACAGAGTTTCGCATTCCGTTAGAAAAATATACCAATCCCAAAATTTAAAAAAAGGGCATTACTCACCGATACATCCATAGAGCAGAACGTCCACAAATATCGCAAAGCAGACGCTGAAGACGATAAACCCATTCGATGACCTAAACTTCCAAAAAGCCGGCGGCCGGTCCTCTTCCTGTCCCATCTTGACGGCTGCCCCCGTAAACTTCGTAAACCGGTATTTTGTATTAAAAATGGAAGAAGGATTGGGAGGAGCCGGTTGAGGATAGTAGTGGAAAAAACTGGAGATTGATAGACCCGCCAGCGTATCTTCTTTTTTTCCTTATTAATTGTTTTTAGGCGGAAAAAAAAAAAAGGTTGGAGGTTTCTTCGGGGCGGCGGCGCTCCAGCCAGACCCGAATGGCGACTTTGGTGTTTTAAATCTTGGGCGGGTTTCGCTAACGAGGGGGGAAGCGGGAATATGATAAGAGCACGCTAAGTCGAAATGGAATATCGATCCCGTGGTTAATATGTTTCGTCGACAAAAAAAGAAGTTGAGTTCCGAGATACCGAAAGAAACAAAAAAGGGTTTCTTTCTCAGAAGAACGTAAAGATTCTTATTTTGGGATAACTGAATTTGCGAAGGTGAAAATGGGATAAGATATTGCGTGTGTAACGATGAAGTCAGGAAGAGGTGTTTGAGGAGAGTTGTCGAAGAAAGTCGTGAGCCGAGTTCCAATCGATATCTAGATATCTGAATCCCAAACTGCGAAAAATACGCAATGCCGTGAGTGAAGTGTTCAGGGGGAGATGTTGAAATAGAGACGCCAGCTTTAATCCGTCGTTATATTACTGCTCAATCCAATTCAAGAACAGTACCAACGGGAAAAACAGAAGGCGATATCTTCAGCCCAATATAAAGAGACTAACTTTAAAACCCTCAATCCAGCTGTCCCAGGGGGGCAAATATTAGTTCACGCTACGAGTATATATTCGTACATTCCCAGCCTCTAACTAGCGCCGACCATCAATCAACTAAACCATCGAAGAAGAAAAGAAAAAAAGGGAATATCAAAGAAAAGAAAAAAGCACGAAATATCCTCCCCTTGCGTAGGAATTCTGAAAGCCTGTTTATCTTTCTGCTCGAACGCGGAAGGGAAAGTGATCACTTACCTCTGTTTAGAAGCTAGGTAAGTAGTTCGACCGACCCTCGTATCGTCCGTACGTATAACCAGATTCGCTCTTTCCGAAGGGGAGGAGCAGCTGCGACGGGGAATTTAACTTCAGACAAGGGAAGCCAGCGGCGGGAGCCAAGCGGCCTGTAACGAGCCTTTATCTGAGAACTTGTGCAATCGTGTTTCGGGAACAGAATCGAGCAATTATAAGATCCTCACCCTAATACCAATGAGGAGAGGATTCAAGTTGATCGCAATCTAGTATTTCTTCAAAAGTTCGGTCAACTAACAGAAAAAAAACATGGCATCATGCAATTCGAACAATCGAATCGCAGAAAAGCCCCCCCCAAAAGAAAGATCAAAGGCCAATGCGATTCAAATCATATATACGTGCATAATGCACTGCGCTGTCCTGCACTTCCCCCCTCATTCTAACGAATCAAACCCGTCCGATCGAACCACAGGTTTTTCTTTCTTTCTCCCGTCCGAAGTTACCTTAGTACTTTACTCAAAAGAACACCCTGCAGGTGCGCGCATATGACGAGGCCTAGATCCACAGTCGATACGCAGGAATAGGAATCCTTGCTCCGGATCTCAAGACCAGCCCCCATTACCGATTCGGTCGCTAGCCTGCCAGCATCATTTCGAAAGGGTGTGGACATGAGCTCTCTTTTGACTTCCAAGGAGCGGGGATTGCGCAAAAGGTTGGCCAGATTCATGCCTTATCAAAAAAAAAAAAAAAAAACTCGCTTACGGTTACCGCTTCTTCAGCCTTCCCTTCCTCAAGGAAAAAAGCAGACAATCCAAAATGATCTTGACACAAATATAGAAGGCGCGGGTGCAAAAAATTGCCGGTATTAAGGTGAAAGTCTAGTTTTAAGCCTGCTATATTCTAAGTAAGTGCTTACTTGCTAACTTTGATAATCACACCACTCGAGTACTCCTTCCATGTCTGAGAATAACTTACTTAGCTCCGGCATATGTATAGATATATCACCGAGTAAAAACAGAAAGTATCTCCATTTCACGCGCACGCTGCATACACATTTCCATTTCAACTCCTTTCGGTATCGAATAGAATATATATAGCTATACCAATACCACAATGTGACAAACTCCACGTGCATAATCACATCCAAGTGTAAGCTCGTGAACAACAAAGCTGAACAATAAACGGCTAATATAAATAATATACTATTGCCTCAAAGGACCTAAACTTCCAACGTAACTATTGGATAATGATGGTGTGAAGCACGAAAGCTTGTGCCGCATCAATCACGTATAGCTGGGGAGTACTAGTAACTACCTGCTATAGCCGGTTATAGGGTTGCATATGCAATAGTATTTGAGCAATAGGTTGTCTCAAGAGTTATCGGGTGTTCGAGTCGCACAGAAACTTTATCCCCGCCTTTCCGGAAAGAGCAGAACCCTTCACGAGTTTTGAAAAAAAAAAAAAAAGGGTTCAAGTTCAGAGAGCTCAAGCACAATAAAGTACCGAAGTAACCAAGTAACTGGTATAACCGGTTCAGCTAGCTATAGCTAGCCTAAAAGCTCCCAAAATGGGACACTAATTTCAACCTCTGAGACCCAAAAAAACGATTTGAACATAAACCAGCTGCACGAAACATTCACACAATACTCAAACTAACTAAGTACTGAGTTACTCGCATACTTCCCGCAAAACCTGACAGTCAAATGGTCTCAACATCCCTGATTGTCAGATGCCAGGCGCAAATATCGTGTTCCATTACTTAAAAAAAGAGAAAAAGGCCAGACCCTGCGTGTATATAAAAAACAAAAAGGGACGGGTACTTCCCTCAAAAAAGTCCCAATCATCCAATCCCTGCATATCAACCAATCCAAACGTAATAGCTTACAATCTCAGAACCGTCGTATGACCTCTGTTAGCCTCGATCGACACCATTCATCTTATATCATTTTATTCCATCAAATACGCAGCGGGTTTGACATCTACCGGATTTCGGAGTCGAAGAACAAATATGAATTTCCTGTAGGTATATCCGACCTTCCTTTTATAATTGTCTAATATACGATCGAGAACTAAAAAAAGGACTCCTTCAACTGCCCCCGACATGGTACGCCAGAAATATAGTCTTGGATATGCACATATTCTCTCTCTCAAAAAAAGCCGTAAAAAGAGACCACCACTTCGTATCATACCGGCCCTCTCTAATGATTAGTTAATAGTGATAACAACAGGCTGCGAATGTTAACATATGAAGAAGTAATAATAGTAATAAAAAAACCTTCATACAGCTAAGCTCCTTGAGTCCACATTTATCTGACCGGTGCCCTTAAAAACGAGCAATAACGCCGTGTATATGCCGCCTGAATGCACTGTCTACTGTCTCTCTGAAAACAAAACCAGATAACAAAAGATACAGGAGACTAAAGGTAAAAAAAAAAAAAAAAAACACCCGGTGTATTCAATAAATGCAAAATAACAGATGGATTCTCACTTGATTTATGATGGAAGAGGAAAGTGAGGGCTGTCGGGCAATCCCTCGTAACTATGTGTATAGGAAAGAGGTGTCTAAGAAGACTTCCTCTTCTTCCCCCCCGTGGATGGGTTCTTCCTCTTCCTTCCTGTAATTTTGGGTGCGTCGTTCTCGACTGTACTGGGCAGGGGACGATGTGCCCCTGCCCGGCTGCCCCCAGAAGAAACCTTTGGAGGACGCCGCGGTGGTGCTCTCATCGCCTCCGCTTATTTACTCTGGCCGGGTGCGAGTCAGTCTCGTCCCTGGACGCGCCAGGGACAGAGACGTCCTCGACGCCCTTAGCCTCCTCGACGCCGTCGTCGCCCCCCCTCCTTCGCTTCTTCGAAGCGTGGGTAGGAGTATCCCCACCCCCCACCCTATGCTTCACAGGCATAGCCTGATCCACACGACTCGTCCGGGATCGTGTTCTCGTAAACCGGCCGGCCTGGGCTGGCGCGGCCTCGGATCCCTGAGTAACGGTGTCCTCCTTCGGCTTTTTGGCCGGTGGAGCCATGGTGGCATCCTCCCCAAGTTTTCGTTTCTTGGGTGAATCAGACTGAGTCTGATTCATACTCGAGCCTTCCGCCTCCTCACTTCCTTGCCCCGCCGCGACTTTCGCTCGCGAGGACCTCTAATCCTCCGCGTTGAAAATCTGCTTCAAGAGCGCATTCTTCACAAAGTCTGCGATCTGTTCACCCTGCTCACCGCTCACGCTAGCGTCTAACATCAGCTTCGTCTTCGCGAGTTGGTCAATGTTCTCTTCGATGGTGCCCTTGGTGATGATGCGGATGACATCCACATCCCTGGTTTGCCCGATCCGCCACGCCCTGTCTTCCGCCTGTAAGTCGTCGAACGGGTTGAACGAGGCGTCGAAAATGACGACCTTGTTCGCGGCCGCCAAGTTCAAGCCCACACCGCCGGCCTTCGTGGAAAGCAAGAAGGCCGTGATATCCTTCTCGTCCTCAAACTGGTCAATCAGTTCCTGTCGTAGGGCGACGTTTGTGCTGCCGTCCAAACGCAGGAACGGCATATCGATCGTTCCCAATACTTTCTCAAGGATATCCAACACCATTGTAAATTGTGAGAAAACAAGCACACGGTCGCCGTTCTCTCTGGCCTTGATTAAAACATCCTTCAGGGCCAAGACCTTCGCTGAATCCATCCATTCATCGTTCTGAAGCTTAAATTTCTTCAAAGTCGCAGGGAAGTCGTGGCAGAGTTTGTCCAGTTCGTAGTCGTTATACTGCAACATCTCTTCCTCAATAACGTTAACATCGTGCTCGTCCGAGCTATACTGCGGCTCCTTTTTGACAGCCCTCGCCATCTTGCGAACGATAGCATCGGTATAAAACCTCCTGCACAACATTGGATGAATGGCAGCTTGCCTGAGCCTCATCAACAAACTAGTTTTCGAGCCGGGCTTGGCGTTTTCTTCACCGGAAGCATTCGCAAGCGCAGAGTCGACAGTCTTCTGATACACTTTCGCCTGAGCCGGGGTAAGTTCGACCTCGGTGACATGCTGATATTTCTTCGGAAGATCGTGTAGGACCTGCACCTTCCTTCTTCTGAGCACAAAGGGGGTCATCATAGCCTTGGCACGCTTGATCCGTTCTAGGGAAAGCAGTTTTGTTGCGGCCGAGATGTTATCGGATGTCTTTGCTTTATACTTGAAGATAGCTGTCAAGTGATCGTACTTGTTCTCGAATAGCCCCGGGAGGATAAAAGCCAGCAAGTTCATCAGCTCCTGCAGATTGTTCTGCAAAGGTGTTCCCGTCAACAAAATACGGCTTCGAACATTCAATCTTGACAGGCTAAGGGCGCGGTCGGAGGTATTGTTTTTGAGCTGATGTCCTTCGTCAAAGATAGCAACCTGCGGAAGTGTGTTAATTTGCGATCCAGATAGAAGGATCTGTTGTAACTTACATTATAAGACCATTTACGAAGGAAATGCTGATCAATCTTGTTATTCCGACTCGTTCCTTGGAACATGTTGTACGTGGTGATTATGACGTGGAAGTCAGGATTCACGTCAAGGGCTTCCCGAATTTCAGCTCTTTCTTCGAGACCTCCATAGTACGGTTCGACCTTGAGCGTGGGGCAGAATCGCTGGAACTCACGGAGCCAGTTTTCAAGTGTAGAAGGGGGAACGACGACAATGTGAGGCCCCTCGTTGCCCTTTTCGAGAAGCAATGCAAGAAAGGCGATGACCTGGCATGTCTTGCCCAGGCCCATCTCATCCGCAAGAATGCATCCAAGCTCGAGCTTGTGAAGAAGCTCCATCCATCTGACTCCTAGCACCTGATATGGCTTGAGTTCAATATCTTCAGCCATCAGCTTGGGCTGACCGTTCATCAGAGATTGCATTCCTTGCGACAATCCGGAATGGCCGGGCTTTGGGCTCCCGCTCTCGCCAGGGACAACAAGGTCTAGTCCTTCGCCAGAACTTTCACTCTTTTCAATATTCCACCCCTTCATCCCATCCGTGATCTGATCGCCAAGCGATTGACATTCTTTCAGAAGGGTATCTACAACTGTGAAGGCCTCCCATGTTTCGATACACTGATCAACCACCCTGTCTCCGATATTCTTCGCCTTGGCGTTCTTGCCGCGTCCCTTCATGATCTTTGGATCGACGACTTCTCGAATATCAGACAAATGGGTGAATGGACGGTGCGAAAGAATGATCTCTGCAGTCTCCTCGTCCGTGAAGGAGAGATCAACGAGTCCGGCGACATCGGTGGAATTAATGAAGCTCAATATATCAGTCTCAGTCTTAGAGGGACTGGTCGAGACGAGGTTATCGCTATCTTCGTCGTCATCATCATCTTCCACGGCTTCCTCCTCTTCTTCAGATGAAACCAAGTCGACTGTCTCAGGTTCCTCCGGAGGCTCCGTCCTCTGTATCTTCTTCCCCTGGACCAATCGACGCCGGGGCTTTTGGATCAAAGAGGGGCCTTCGCTCGTCGCCGATGCGGACTGAGCTTTAATAGGTGATACCAGCGAAGGCGCTTGTGATGCACCTATGTGCGAGAACTTTTCTCTGATTGTCTTGGTCGGGGCCTTCTGCGTGTTTCTTTTGGCCTTTGTCGGCGACTCCTTTTCGTCGTCGAGCACGATGACATCGGGAGGGCTGCGTGGGGCATTCGCTAGATATTTGAGGGCAAGGTCGTACGATCCGCCGTTCTTGATCAGGGCATCTACAGCTCCGGATACCCCTAGCCCCGGGTACACTCGAATGATTCGTGGGATGATAGAGGTTGGGTCGTAGCCCCAATCGCACAGCTGTTGTTTCTGGAGGACGAGCTTTGCTCTCTCGTAAACGTGGTTGCTGTCTCTGACGGCCTTGACGATCTTCTGCATTCCCTGTTCAGGGAACTGCTTCCTAAGCCTTTCGACCAGTGAGCTATCTTCGGAGAGGTCGATGACCGCGTTCGGTCGAGGAACGGCGGACGAACGCTGTGGGACTGAGGGCCGGGTCTGGGCTTTCTTGTGGCTGGCTTTCAGTTTCTGGAGGTCCGCGGCTGCTTGGGTCCAATTGTGAGGTTTACTGGCAGAGTATGCAAACCGGCTGGTAAAGTTTCGCATGTTGGCGACAGAGTCGACCTGTCGGACCGGTGATTCGGGCACGCGAAAGACGCTGGCGCTGTCTCCCTTACTTATAGGGCTAACCTTGGGCCTGGATTGGTAGAAAGCGGTTGCAGAGGTGTTGGTGGCAGACTTTGTTTCTTCGTCTGAGGAAGAACCTGCGTACGGGACTTCCATGTCGTTATTGAGGTCGACCTTGACGACGTAGGGTCGTTTTGTAGGCGGTGTAGGCGTGGTTGAGATGGAGAGAGCTTGGGAGACAGACCGTGGCTGAATCGGGGACTCCTTGATCATGGGTGAGCTCGCAGCTACCTGCACTACGGATGAAGGGATGTTCTGGGTGGGAGTCCTGATTATCTGGGTGGGGGTGTCGATTATCTGGGTCTGAGTCTCAACGTCAATGATCTGAGTGGGGACTGTGGATGGGAGATCGTATTGGAGAGCTGTAGCTGGTAGGTTGTTGCGCAGGGGAGTCTTGATGATCTGGGTTGGGATGGTTGAAGGCAAGTCGCTGCCGCGAGAGGGTGTTGAGAGGATCTGAGTTGCGACGAGCTGGGTGGGGATCGTTGCGGGCGGAGAGGAGGACATGATGTCTTCAAGGTCGTGCTGGGTGGGCAGAGTATAGCTTGGGGGGATGCTGCTGCTGCTGAGAACGAGCGTGTCATCGCTGAGGAGGCCTTGGAGGGCAGGCTCAGCGAACTGCTTGAGCCGCTTGGGAGACCGGCCGTTTGTGTAATGTGATGAATCCATTTTTGTGACTGTGAATTGTCAAGATGGAAGCACAAGAAGGGTATACCAGCGGTTCGGTTCGGTGGTGAACAGGAGGATAAGAGAGTGGAGGTAGAAGCTGACGATTTAAAGTATCGAGAGAGAGATGGAGGAGAGGAGGTGGGTGGAGTGATGAGTATCAACAGCGACCCAAAAGAATAGTAATTTCCTAGGGATCCGCGTTCGGAGGAAGCTATTGATTTGACCGACGAATTGGTAGCGATGGCGAACTCCACAGAAGATGGGAGACGGATAGAACCGGTGATTGGTGATGCTCGGGTTATAGCGAGACGGTTGGATCAATGGAGACTGTGACAAGTGAGGATGAGTAAGTAAGTAAGTACTTGAGTACCTAGCATATGCACGTAGCTAAGATGATGACAGAGAGAAAGAGAGGAGCGAGAAAAGGAGAGGAATACATACTGAAGAATCAATAGCATAGCTTTAAATTCTTCAAGGAAGTGAAGCCGAAGAAATGATGATGGTGATAATCGTGATGATGATAAGAAGGTGAAGGTTGATTCAGTTCAGAAGGAGAGAGAGAGGAGGCCAAAGACGCAGTCCAGACCAATAATCGCCAAACTCCAAAAGAATAAATTATTTTTTTTTTAAAGAAAAAAAAAAAGGAATGGAGAGCGGCCACCACAACACGCGAATCCCTGCCGATCCAGCCGGCCGGTTCCCAATCAGGAGGTCCGAAGTCCCAATCTGGCTGCCCCGGTCAGGCCCAATCAGGCAAACCCCCCCAGGAAAGCGAACAGGAACCCCACCGCGGCAGAACTAACACGCGCGAACCGACGACACGGCCAACATCACGACCTCATACATACATTCGCGGACATCCCAAGAATAATAATAAATATAATACATGTGTACTCAAGTATAAATAAGATACAAAAAGACAACATGGCCACCCGTCGCACCGTCAAATCCTCCGAGAAGTCCGACGACCAGAATGCCGCCCCCCCGGTCCTGCCAAAGGCCATGCAGGCCGAACGTATGAAGGCCAACCCCGGCCCCACCATCCCACGGTACCAATCTCTCTATCTATCATCCTCTCTCCATCTATCGCATGTCGATGCAATCAATGTAATGGATAACTGATCAAAGTATATTTAAACAGGGAGGTCATTCTGAAACTCGCCGGGTTCACCGTCGCCATGCTCTTCGGCCCCATCGGCTGCTACTACATCTCCACAAACTACGTCTTCCCCGGAAGCACGGTCCTCGGTGCATCCATCGCCGCCATCGTTGCAAACGTCGTTCTGGTGCTGTTCATTGTCGTGGCCATGAAAGAGGATGATGACGACAAGGAGACCAAGAAGGACAAGTAGCAGGCTGCTCCTTCTTATACATATATACCTATATATCTAGGTATATAAGTATATAAGTATTTTATATATTTGTGCGACTTGTGTGTATGTGTGTGTGTATATATATGTATACCCTCTTTTCGTCAAGGAACCCGGTCAGCATTCACATTCATAGCTATAGCTACTCTTTTACTCGATCAATAGTTACAGGGGGCGTTCGGCGTTTCACATCAATCAAAGCTTGGAATACCATCAGTATACTGTTAAAAAAAAAAAAAAAAGTCGACACTGCTTATCATCTCAGCTGCATTATACTATCCTATACTATAATACAATTTAAAATCCCCCCCTCTGGAAACAGTCATTACAATCTACCTTCCTCATCCCAATCCATCCATCCATGCCGCTCCTGGGTAGGTAAGTAAGTAAAGGGAAAGTAAGTAAGTGCTTAATGATGGGTCGGCATCTCCGTCTTCGCCCTCGTCGCAACCGCATCCTCCGCCCGCCAATGCGACGTCACCGTCTTCAACTGCGTGTAAAACTGCAATCCATGTCGTCCGTAAAAGTAGTTTGCATTCCCAGCGATCGAAGCCTTGTTACCTATTTTTTACCACAGTCATAATTAGCCCCCATCTCATAACAAAAGTATATATATCTAGATGTAAGAAAGAGGAAAGTATTACTCACCGGTGAACGAAAAGCTCGTCGCCAATGGCACCGGAATAGGCACATTGATACCCACCTGTCCCGCCTCAATATCCTTCTGAAACCTCCCCGCCGTCGCCCCGCTCTGCGTGAACACCGCAACCCCATTGCCGTACTTGTTCTTATTGATCAACTCGATCGCATCGTCCAACGTGTCCACGTTCAAGCAAACCAGCACGGGTCCAAAGATCTCTTCCTTATAACACTCCATCTCCGTCGTCACGTTCGACAGGATCGTTGGCCCCACAAAGTTCCCGTTCGGATACTTCGGCGGCCTGTAACCCCTCCCGTCCAGCAACAACGTCGCCCCCTCGTCAACCCCGCTCTGGATCAACCTCTCAATCTTCTCCCTCGCTTGCGGTGAGATAACAGGGCCGAGGTCAGCTCCCTCCTCGAACCCGCCGTTGACGTTCAACTCGGACGCCCGCTTCGCGATCTCAGGCAACCACTCCTTCGTCTCCCCGACCATCACCAACGTCGACAGCGCCATACACCTCTGCCCAGCAGCTCCGAACGCCGCACCAACGATCGCATTGATAGCATGGTTCCTATTCGCATCCGGCATCACAGCCGCATGATTCTTCGCCCCCAGATTCGCTTGAACCCGTTTCCCCTTCTCAGAACCCCTGGTGTAAATATACTGCCCGGCCTTATCGCTCCCCACGAAGCTGATGGCCTTAATCCTCGGCTCATCGATGATAAAATCCACCGTCTTGGCCGATCCGTGAACGATATTCACAACGCCAGGCGGGAACCCAGCTTCCCTCGCCAACTCAGCCAGGATCATACAAGCTCCGGGATCCCTCTCCGACGGCTTCAAGATGATCGTATTCCCCGTGATCGTTGCGACGGGTAAGCACCACAGCGGGATCATAGCCGGGAAGTTGAACGGACATATCGCCGCCACGACGCCGAGCGGTTCACGGTAACTCCTGGTTTCCATATCCTTACTGACCTCCAACACCTCCCCGGTGAGCTGAGTTGTGATACCGCACGCCGTTTCGGCGACCTGTAAACCTCTGAGAACGTCACCTCGGGCGTCACCCATAGTTTTCCCCTGTTCCAGCGTGATGCTCGCGGCCAGACGGTCCCAATGCTGTCTGATCAGTGCGACGAATTTGAACATGATCTGTTGCCGGGCTAATAAGCTGGTTGCCCTCCACGCCGGGAAGGCCGCGGCCGCGGCGTCGACGGCGGCTTTGAGTTCTTCATCGGTGGACTGTGGCACCCTGGTGACGAGGTTGTTGGTGGCGGGATCGTGCAGATCGATCCATTGAGAGGTTTTGGAGTCGACGAACTCGTTGTTGACGAACCACTTGGTGTTTGACGGGTTTTCGATCTTTTCGTGGGTCATGGGGTAGTCCACTACGACAGGGTCAGATGCGGCAGCAGCAGCAGAAGCAGGTTGGAAGTGCCGGGCGGTGGCGGTCAGACGCCGAACCGCGGTTTGGGTTGCGGATCTCGACAGCGGGGTGGACATTCTCAATGCTACCGGCGACTGGCGACTGGCGACTTGGACAATCGGTGTGCGAAGGGAAGTTGCGAGTGAGCGAGAGAATACACGTCTCGCTGCCATGGTAGTCATTAAAAACCCTCCTTTTTGTTAAGACAGAAAAAGGAGCTCGAATTGAAGGAGGCTGGGGAAAGATAACAGACAGAAAGGAAAGGAAAGGAAAGAAAGACACTTTTTGTTTTTGGGGGAGGAGAATGTCCGATTTGTGGGGAACAGCTAGCTTCTTTAAAAAAGCTGAAGAGAGGCCGCAAGTAACCGCTCTGTCGACTGAGATACCCAACAGCTTTCGAACCAAATCTTCAATCGAGGTGAGCTCTGTAGAATCAAAGAAAAAAAGAGACCGAACTAAGTAACTTGTTAGTCAAAGAAAAAAGGGCCGGAGGACGAATACACCAGCCAACGTAGCTTTCGGTGAGTTCGCCCGTTAGCTAGCATTGATATCGCCAGCTAATCAGGCAGCTCTGGCTTCCTTCCGAAGCTTCGATTGGCATTTCGGACATCGAACGTGGGGCAACCGAGGCAGCCAACGCACAAAATACAACATTTAATTCAACCCGATCTTATTATAAACCTTTTACTCGCACAATCGCGGGGATACAAACTATACGTGATAATCTGCAGGCCATAAATTATGTACTCAGGTACTTGCCTATGTAAAATTTCAAGTAGTGCCTTATATATGCTTGGGCTCTGTCATTTCAATGCCGGGTATTATAAGGATGGCCTACGAATTAGAACAGTCAACGCACTGAAAGTTTAAAAAAAAAATGTAAAAGGTAACCTATCCTATCAAAGATAACGATACACATTCGTGGAACTCCGAAGAAGTCAAGATAATAGAAATACTAGTAATAAAACTTTTTCTTTGGATGAGACGAGAGTAGAAAAAGGGGTGTAGTAAACGCGAAACTTTCGCATTACAGGAAGACGTAGGAAAATAAGAGAAAAAAAATACATTCTCCCCATCGGTCATCACAATACCATGTTATTGTTATAATATTATTCGTCTAACCAAAAAAAAATGAAGGTCTCCTTCGTCCCTTCATATCCCCTTTTTTCTCATGATGCATTAATAATAAAGGTTTTTATAAAAAATAAAAAAATGCACACACAATGCGCCAAAGCGTGACCTCGTTTACTCCTTCTTGCTAGCACGCTTGGTAATCTTGGGCTTCTCAACACCGGTAGCCGAGGCGTCTTCAGTGATCTCCTCAACCTTATCCTTGACGGCCTTGCCAGCGTCCTTGGCCTTGGAGGCGGCCTTGGAAGCAGCTCCCTTGACGGCTGGAGCGGCGGCTGGGGCAAAGATAGCGCTGATAGCACCGATGAGAATAGCCAGGACGACGGCGGCAACAGCTCCGACACCACCAGCGAATTCTGGCATGAAGCGGATGGCCTCAACAGGGTCCTTCTTGAAGAGAGTGATGAAGAGGTCCAAGTTCTCCTGGATGTAAAGGACGGGGTCAGCCTTGAAGTCGAGATCCTTGGGGTTCTTGGCAGCTGGCTTGAGATCATCGGCCTCATCGGCCTTAGGTCTGCCGGCTTCGTCTTCTTCCTGTTCAATGGCCTTCTTGATGTCGAAAGTAGCCTTCTGGAGAGCCTCGGCTTCCTCAACGGAGTGACCGATGTAGATGTTGTCGAAGAGAATACCGTTGCTCATAGTCCAGAGTTCGAAACCGATACCGCCCATTGGTTCAAAGTTGGATGGGGTCTTGTCCTCAAAGTAGGCGGGGTTCTCGATCTTTCTGGGCTCCCAGACGCCCTTGTAGGCCGGGTTGCTCTTCTGGGGACGAACCCATGGGCCCTTGTATTTGGGGTTGATCTTCATTGGCTTCTCCCATGGACCGCAGCCGGAAGCTTCCTGGCACTTGGGGTTGGGGATGGTTGGTGGGATCCAATCGCCATCCTCTTCATCAACCCATCCTTCTGGCTTGGTAGCTTCTGGGTCTGGGATCATCTTAGCCTCATCATCGAGCCAGTCCTCGGGTTTGGTGGCCTCCTCGTCAACGATCTCGTACGGTGCATCCTCATCCCAGTCCTCTGGCTTGGTAGCTTCCTCATCGGGAATCATGGCTTCATCAACCCAATCCTCTGGCTTCTTGTCATCTGGGTCGGAGATTTCCTTTGGTGGCTGAACTGGTGGTTCGAAGCTCTCGTGGAGAGTGCCGTTCTTGACACGCGTTCCATCGATGCGGATCTCAAAGTAGTTGTCCGGCTTGACGACGAGAGTGTAGAGTGTGCTCTGCTTGACGATGCGAGCCATAGGAGCGCCCTGAAGGTGCTTCTCCTCGTATGCACCAGTCTTGGGGTTCTTGTGGTTGAAGATGAAGTGAACCTTGTTGGTACCACCGCACTTGTCGGGTCCGAACATGATGACGTACGGCGAAGTGTTGGAGAACTCCTCGCTATGGAGCTCGCTTCTCTCACGCAACAGCTTCAAGTATGCACCACCGCACTCGAGTCCCTCTGTAATGATGCATTAGTAGCTGATATTGGTGGCTGCGCGGGGAAGAAGCACAGAAAGAGAGGGTGGTTCCATTCATACCCTGCAGTTTGACCTCATACTGAACAATAAGAGGCTTTCCCTTGGGGTCAATTGGCTTCTTAAATTTAGCGGAGATAGCGTGATGGGCGGCCCTGTCCTTGACGACTGGAAGATACCAAGGTTTGTTAGCAACTTGATAGCTTAGGATGGAATATATATAGTGGGGTACGTACCTAGACCCTTGTCCCCGATGATGCCCTGGAGAACGTAGGGCTCTTCGTGGCCCCAATTGCCGACGTAAGCCCACTCCTCTTCACCAGTATTACCCTTCTTGGCGTGACTTGGAGTCCATCTCGATTTCCAGTCATCAGTGAACTGTTCCCAGAATGGAGCTTTGGCGGGGGTTGGCTGTGGTAGTATGTTAGTACTGGTGCAAAAGGACACGTAGACCGTATTTCTCAGAGAAAAACGCGGTGGGTGGAAAAAAAAAAAAAGCTAAAAAAACTTAAAGAAAAAAAACTCCTTACAGTGAACGTCGGCTTTTTTATGGCGGTAGTTGTCGAAGTGGAGGTAGATGTCGTCGAGGATTCGGTGGCATCGTCCTCGAGCTCGTCAGCAACGGCGTTGCCCAAGAAGGCCGCTAAGGGCAGCAAAGCAGCGGTTGCCGCGTTTGTGATACGCATTTTGGAAGTGATTCCAGATCCTGTGAAAAGTAACAATGGGGTTTATGTCAATTGCAGTCCAATTGGTGGCGATTGGTCGATGGGAGATGTGATTTTGAGGGGGACGAAGGGAAAAGTGGAGGGAAGAAACTCAACGATGATGCAATGGAATGTGGGATGCAAGAATTATCAGCAGCTAGCACGTACAGATACCAGACAGTGGACAGACAAGTAAGGCTTCACGACCCGACTTTGACGGTTTACGAAACAAAGAGCCAGAGGAGAAGAAGATGGTGGAGATGGAGAAGGTGAAGATGGATCGGAGACGGAGAAGAGGAAGAAAGGAAGTGTGGTTTATAATTTATCTGACGTCCGGCCTGCCTGCTCGTGTGTGGACGAGCTTCCGTTTGCGAGAGAAATTGACAGGTTGGCCAAAAGACCGACACGCCCGCCCGCCGCCCGCAGAAACACCAAGAACCTTTTGGCCGTCAAGAAACAGTAAACGGGGCACAGCTCCCCACCCCGGCACGCCTCTCCCAAGACGCCAAAGAGAAAACCGTCCCCACAATCCGAGTTAGCGTCGGCGCAAATCGGTAAGGTAAGGCACGTTGCAATTATCCGTGTGATGCTTCGCTCGACAACATACTCAAAGAAGTACTTAAGTAAGTCAGTTATGGCTAATAGGGTGGGTTATATCTAGGCGGCCTGTTGGCGTTCCACCCCCAACATGCTTCCAACAGACGTTGTTGGAAGGTGCCTGGAATATTCTTGCATGCGATATTGCATCTCTCAAACAACCTGTTCCAGACCAGGCGCATGCGGGACAAAGCTCGAAGCATGGACGTAGGGAGAGCCACCAGCCCGGGCATCTGGGCGAGCCTCGATATGTCATGCTGAAGCAAGAAGAGTACAGCCTGGCCACTCACAGGTACGGCCACCCTCGTGTGGATGAGCTTATTATGCGCCCTGCAAAATCACGACACGCGCTAGCCATCTGCGCCGGGCCTGCTACAGGGCTATCCATATCTGCGCAGTTCGAATTCTGACAATTCCCGTAAATCTGTCTCGAAGCGGCCGGGCCTCGATCCAACAATTTACGATTAACATCCATTAGTGCTCGTATTTGAATATTTATCAGCCTGGTCTCCATTGAGTGGCCACATTTCACGATTTCCCGTTTTTCCTCCGATCGATCGTCTTCGAGGTCAGACGGAGCAAGGGTTTGTAGGCACATCAATATCTCAGGGCCGGTGTCTCAGAAAGAGTATTCCTAAAAGGGAATCTTGACTTATCCGTCCCATCCGAGACCGAATAGCAATATCCTCGATCCCAGCTCGACCGTTATTCGGCGCCAAGATAATAACAACCAGTGTACATGCACACATTCGCTCTTTAAGAAAAAAAAAAGTATATCTATCTACCCAAGAGTGTATTTTACTTATATGGATAATTCTACGTATTGCAGGCCGTCGAATTCAACCCCCTCACGCCCCTCTCCGCGACGTTCACACACCTCTCAGGCCCCACAGTCCCCGTCTTCCCATCGATGATATCCAACCCTTCAAAGGCCAAATTATAGCACCGGTTCACCTTCGAACAAGTAATGCTCGCCCTCCTCCCACCGTTCGTATACCCCGTAAAATTCGCCCAAACCACATTGCTGATCAACATCTTGCTCGTCCCCCCATAACTACCATTGTTCCCATTATCTTGCGTGATCGCTGGTCCGTTATCCGCACCCTGGATATCAAAATTCGAGAACAGGACATTACGGACGTAACCCCACCCTCCGCCGCGGGGCTGCCCTTCGGATTCATAACCCGATTGCGGGGCGGGGAAACCGATCCAGGTTTTTATATAAGCACAGTTGTGCATGTCTTCGTTGTACCGCACGATTTTTACATCGTTGATCTTGACGTTTTCGACGCTGCTGTCTTCGAGGTACTGTCCCAGCGAGCCGATTGCGATCCCGTTCCCGCCGCGGCATGTCACGCCGTTGATGTGAATGTTGTAACTCCTCGGTTTGATAGCAATGCAGTCGTCGCCGCCTTGGTACGTGAAATTTTCAAGGTAGATATTCTTAGCGTCCATGGTATCGAACCCGTCGGTGTTTTGAACCCAATTCGACCCCCATGGGGCATTGTAGGCTGTGGCGTTGGCGGTGATGTTTGAAAAGTACATGTCTGTTCCGTTCATGATGTTGATGGCCCACAGAGGGGATTGGACGACCTTGAAGTTTGAGACGGTCACTTGGGAGACGTTCCAGAAGACGAAGGGCATCGGGCGACCCGGTTGAGTTACGCTGTTTTACATTACTACCTTTTCCCCTTTTCACGATGCATCGATGATTGCATATATGAGGAATAGAGGAAGGTTAAAAATGCTCACCCTTTCTCCGCCTCGTACCAGGCGTTCCCGTTCCCGTCTATCCCGCCGGTGCCGAATCCATTGATAGTGATGTCGTCACCCGAGATGGCGAATCCGGCGCGGTGATTTTGAAACCGGACATAGTACGAGTTGTTTCGCCAGTATGTCAGGTCGTCCGAGAACTGTATACGCATATAATTCGTCGGTCGTATCAGTAATCGATATTGGCATTAAAAATACCTCCTGCAGCTGCGTTGGCAATGTTGCAGGGACGCTAATAGCAAGTCTAGTATGCAGGTATATACTAACCGTCCAAGTCCCCATCCAATCAATCTTGACATTGTTCAAGACCCTATCCCATTCTTAGCATGGCACTCCCTTATATAACCAAAATATTTCCGAGGGTAAAAGAGGGTTAATAAGATCATACGGACTCAACCTCTGCCCGATCCAATAGTTTTGTCCTGCGGGGAAGTTTATATACCCGCCGTCGCCGCAGTCCTCGAACGCCTTGAGCAGGTTCGGGACGTCATCTTTGCGTGTCCCGTCCTTTTGTGTTTTGTAGGCGTAGACGGTGCAGGTTTTGCGGCCGTGGGTGGCGCTATAGCTCACTATGCCCTCCGTAGCTAGCGATGTATGGGCTAGGAGGAGGAGCGAAAGGAAGGGATATACTGTAGTTACACGCATATTTGATATTTGATATTGTTGCTATCAGATATATTTGAACCCCTTACCGGCCTGGTATACATGAGTAGGTATATGCAATTTCACGCTTCATGTTCGCAAGACGGTTCACGGACCGTCCTTATATATATCTCAGATATTGACCGTCTAGCTAGTTCACGCCGTAATATCCAGCAATGCATCTTAATATCAAACATCTTCCATAGCCATCAATATACAAATTCAACCGTCTGTCGATCAGAGCCTGCTGAAATAAGTCCGCAGAACAAGCTCTCATCAAGGGAAGACCCTACCAAAATGCATCCTCATTGGAGGCAAAATGTATCTCGAACCGGTTAAACTATTCCATCAGCCGGAACTAGCCCAGCTGTTTACCAGGTAAATTGTAACTGACCATCAGCCTATAAGGGAGATAGATAAAAAAAAAAGGCTTGTGAAGCTTCTATCCCCACAAATACCCCACAGATGCACGCCGCCTTTTGGGAATTCTTGGAATGGATCCCTGGTCGTGCATAAGGACGAATCAAAAGTTAAACCGAGAGGCTGTTTGTGGAGCGAGTGGTTAGGTGCTGGTATTCGAGACAGACTAAACGACTCGGATCGACGGCTTCGTACTTGAACAGGATTCATGCATAGAATTTTGGGAATGCCTTTGAGTCAGAAACATGGTGATATCGCTGGAGCTCTGAAGAGAAATATACTTTCCATGGCTATAATTGATATTGACCATGAATCGATATGCTGGGTCGGCGCCGCTAACTTGGGACTGTCGCTTGGAAGCTTATTCGGCCTGGCTCTGCATCTGCAAGCTTGCATTCGGCGTCTTCCTCATTGGCTGTTCAATTTTCTCGGCCGTCTCGAAGTTTTGAAAGGGTTAACCCTGCATGTATGCATCGATTCCGGTATATTTTTATATATATTTTTATCTAGAAAGTTGGGTCTTGATAGCTAGGATTTCAGCCCTATAATTTTTGTATGGGTATCAAATGTAAGAAATTTAGAGACACTGTTAAAATGTGATAGCGTTTGCCCTGCCCGCTGATGATTCGGCCGCAATGGCACCACCATCCCTCCCCGCCGTGGCGGCGCCGATACACGAAAACCAAATTCAAGCGCTGTACTGCGACATTTTCCTTTCCATCCCGACTTCAAATCTTCATCCAACATATACTAGTAGTATAACACCCCAAACAACCCTCTAAAATATCACCATCGCGGTCGCCATATAAACCCGCACCCAATTGACATCAATATGTCCCTCTCCGAAGAAGAACAGACCGCATTGGTCACATCCGAAGACCCCCACCACCCCGCCAACCTAATATGTCCGTAACTTTATGTCCACACATAACCCGCCCCTCCATAGTCATTTTACATCATCTCACCACTTTATATACTAATTTTAACCGCACCAGGCGAGCTATGCCGTAACTTCTACAATCTCGGCTGGGTCACCGGTACCGGCGGCGGCATCAGCATTCGTAAAGAGTATAAATAAACCCTCAAAATCCTTACTACCTATACCTTCCAAAACGTATAAATAACATTTTTGACCCGGGGAGTGAACACATCTACATCGCCCCCTCCGGCGTCCAAAAAGAGCGCTTGGAACCCCACAACATGTTCATCATGTCCTATCCGTCCCTGACATACCTCCGCCGCCCCGTCGACTTGAAACCCTCAGCCTGCACCCCTCTCTTCCTGGCCGCGTACGACAAGGGCGCCGGAGCATGCATCCACACCCACTCTCAATGGGCGGTTCTGGTGACGCTGATAAATAAGGGTAAAAAGAGCTTCAAGATCGCGAATACGGAGATGATCAAGGGGATTCCGTGCCCGAGTACGGGGAAGTATTATGGGTACCATGATACCCTGGAGATTCCGATTATTGAGAATACGGCGCATGAGGAGGATTTAAGGGATTCGTTGGCGCAAGCTATTCAGGATTACCCGGTGAGGAAATCCCCCATTTGGAAGTTGGGGAGGTCTGAATGGACAATGGATACTGATTGCGGGGCTTTTATAGGATACATCTGCGGTGCTGGTGAGGAGGCATGGAGTGTGAGTTATAAATTCATGCAAATTATATCTTTGATTCTTTTGTTACTAACGGCTTGACGATGTAGTTATGTCTGGGGAGACACCGTCTGGAAGGCAAAGACGCAAGCAGAGTGGTAAAAGTCCAATGATTTATCTCTACATATCTAAATATTTCATTCCACTAACATGGCGACCAAGCTATGACTACTTGTTCCAGCTCGCCGTCGAAATGACAAAACTCGGTCTCGACCCTGCCGGCCCCATCGATCCGGTCGACGAATAGAGTCTTTTCTCTTCCCCGTCCCCACCATCTAAAAGTTATATCCACTTGAAAATTTAAATCTAGACATGCATACCAATATAATACAAGATTAACCAATACAGTATACTCAAACCACGAGCTCATATCTACTCTATCTATCTATCTATCTATCTATCTATCATCCGAAGAACACCGCGAGCACCGTGATATCATCTCTATGCTTTTTGGCCTTATTCATACCCGGCTCCAATCCCAAGGTGAACAGCAACTTATCTTCTCTGGCCCCGCCCAGAGCGTTCCTGATCAGATGGACGCCTACGTTCTTGTCATCGTCTCGGAATACATACGTTTCCTCTTGGCTTGCCGTTAGCTTTGTTTTCCGCCGTGGTTTGTCACTATTACTACCGCTACCACTACCATTACTATTACTACTATGATTATTCTTACTACCCGTGGGTATAGAGGTATTCAGATGATCGTCTGTCCACCGTCCCACCAACGCCGCGGCATCCTCGCTGCTCAAAAAATCCCACAACCCGTCCGTAGCGAGCAGTAGAAAATCCCCATCCTTCACACCTTCGTACACCGTGACCACCGGCTCAGCGGTGATATAAGGTGGACTCCTTAACAACCCGTACTGCCTTCTATTCCTGGTGCTCTTCCCGCCAAACTCATCTGGGATTTTGAACCTCCTGTTACCGAACGCCCTGCTGACGGCTAGATCCCCCACCAAGCGTCCCTGCACGATCACGTCTTTTTCACCGGGGTGTTCAGATTTTACGCGGGTGACTTCCGAGGGGTTTGAGGAGAAGTTTTGGTCGGTGGAGAGGGGTTTGCAAAGCCACCGGGTGTTGAGGGCCGGGCCGAGACGTTTTCCGAGGATGGCGCGGGAATCGCCTGTGCAGGATGTGAAGAGGCGGTTGTGGCGGGCGTCGTGGAAGGTTAGGAGGGCGCAGGAACCTTGGGTTGATGATGGAGAGGAAGTGGAGGTTAGCGCGGCGTCGAGGGTTTTAAAAGTTGTTGAGATAGTAGATGTTATTAGCGGGTCCGGTGGGTGACCTGGAAGGTGGGATTTGTATAGGTCTAAGAGGGAGGTGTAGACAGCCGGTATCAGAGCGGATTTTAAGAATGTTGAAGTCGCCGGTCCGCTGTCAAATATAGAGAAAGAAGCCGAATAAGATGGCAATTCATTAGACATCACGGACAAAAGTCAATGGGATACACAATTAATGTTTTTTCCTCACTAATGTCCGTCATACACGGCGAAGAAGGACCAGTGCATCTCCTCCCCCTTCTGCACACCCACGTCGCAGTATTTGGTTACCGCATCCGGCAGGAAGTCGTACGCATATGCATCTTCGTTGTGCTCGTTCGCAGGCAGAGTCGCAACCTGGACTGATCTGTAGGCTTTAGAATGTTCCAGACTTGGATAATCGGCAGGCGAGACGGTGAATGCCTGCTGGTTGAGGATTTTGGTTGCTTCGGAAGGGGTGATGCTGTGTGATGCTGCTGTTGTGGGTGCATCTTGGAGGATGTGTGATTGCTCTGGTTGAGGTTGCTGCGAATTGGAAGACGAGGATGATGTCGTTGTTGGTATGGAAGTTTCCAGGCGAGAATCGGGTGGGTCGGTGCTGACATTCGATGTTACCGGCGAGGTTTGCATTTGCAGGTTATGCTCATGTTTCCGGCGGGTGGTAGCCGGCATTGCTGGAGCTAGAGAGGGAGAGAAAGCAATCTTTGTCGAACAGAACCGCAGAAGATGCTGTTGATGACGGTGATGACGATGGTGACGATGGTGACGGTGGTGGTGATGATGCTGGCCTGTGGTTTCGTGTAACTAAGCAGGGTCCTAGTTATCGCAAGCTAGGATCCAGCTGCAGGGTTCTTCCGGGCTGCGGTGATGGGATGACGCTTGACAATTGTTGCAAGTTGAACACGCCTTGTGTTGTGGTACCTGCATCATCTCACCCAGCATGCACGGGACTCGGTCTTGCAATTGCAATTGGCCACACGCCTTGGACTTAGGTTATAGGTAGTCTACTGAGTAACCAGTGCCAGCTCATAATATTGAGGATACTACGAGCCTCAGATCAGCTGTCTAGAAAGTGACCAGCTTTTCGGTAGACTCTACATATCCTTGTGAGTAAAGGTATAAAGGACTGTCGAGAATCGCATTTTGTCTCCGAGATGGAAAAGCCCAAAATCGCCATTCTTCATTGCTATTATAATAATAATTCGAACCTCAAAAACTTTTCCATACGAAAGACTATTACTACCATAATCTTCTCCACCGAGTCCCGGTTTAGAAAACAGTTGGAATAGAATAGGCTGTTTGAAAATGTCTGACCGGAGTGCACATGCCAAGTCGAGCCCTCCCCGAAAGTCCGACGACGAGGAACCAAAGGTATCCCAACCGATACACGCTCATGCATATATCACACCGTAGGCACCACAACATGGCGCTATAATTGCCACATTATAAGACCTACCTCCATCAAATCATTTCATCGATTAATTTTTTTTATTGGAAGGGAAATTCCCGAGTCTAAGCGTGAGCTTTACATCTTTTAGAACAGCGACAACGCCAATAACGGGCCCGACCTTCGAAACCCACCCGCACGAAGGGTAAGATAACCCATCTTTTAATTGTCAAAAAAAAACAGACCCGCCGCACGAACCTCAAACACCCAGCCAAAGTTTCAAATATACCCGATGATATTGATATAATGAATTATAATATTATATAGATGAGCATGGTATCGGGTGCCCCGCCAATGATCCAACGGAAGCACAGAAGAACTGGCAGTGACGCCCCATCTTCGGTATGTCTGTCACCTTTTCCCACTTCTGTTTACCGTGCCAGGTTGGTTTTTTCCTTTCCGTCTTGAGTGGATGTTGATATACAAGTCAAATGATGCATTGGCATTGTTTCCGTGCCGCGTTGAATCTAGACCTTCGTTTTCACGGGGAGAGGTGGTCCCGGGTTTGTACCGAATCCAACGACGGAATTTACAAGAAAGGTGAGCCGAGTGAAAGAGGCTCAGAAGGAGGAAGAGGGAGAGGAGGAAAGCAAGGAGTGATCGCTCTGGGTAGCAGCAGCAGCAGCAGCAGCAGCACAGCATCAGGGAGGAGAGTTAGCTGGTGCACGGGCACGTGGGGGTTGCTGAAGGTATTAATATTAGTACACTAAAGAATGAATGAACGAAACGTATCGTTCAAGCAATTGGACATAATCAATTAAAAGAAACAAATCAAATTAGGATCATAGTAGCTAAGAATCCGTAGAGCTAGTCTTGTAATGCCGATCCGGATGGAGATATATATACAGATCACTAGGAATCTGGCTGTTGTGAGGTGACGATCGTGATCGCGCAGGCTGCGGTTGCATGTGTGCATGTGTTGCAGCGGCCGTTGTTGGTTGCCCCCCAACCAGCCAACCAGACCGCCAGCCAGCCCGACCAGCCTGCCAGGCTGTTGCATGGGTAACCACCGCTGACAATGAAGCGAGCCGGTTGTGACCCAGTATCCCATCGGGTATGTAGCTGCTTGTTAGCTCCACTTCCTCTGTGGCTCTCCTTCCCTGTCCCTTCTTTTCCTTCTTTCCTTCTTCCATCTCTCCCTCTCTTATCCATCCATCCACCCATCCAATTCACCTATCCCTCTTCTATATCCCTCCTCTCCGTCCGTCCCATCTCATCATCCCATCCTCCTCCCAGAATCTTCGTGATTTCTAATCTCTCCCGTAATCACCGTCGTCAGCAGTGCAGCGCATTGTCGTCGCCACCTCGCTCCGACCCTTTCCCCTAGCACCACCTTCCCGTTCCTTCCTGATTTTGGGTACCTTATTTTATTTTATTTTTTTCTTTGCCAGTACTTTTTCTTTCAACCCAACAAAAAATTTACATCACACCCCGGCACGAACATCTACCAACAGGGACAGAAGAGAGAGGGGGGGCAAGAAAGAACAGGACGTGTACCTGAGTAAATATCAATTTTAAACGAAACACAAACCGTATTGGAGAAGGGAAGGATCAACTCTCTTATCGAAGACCCGCCAACCGATAGATAAGAAGAGAAAAAAAAAAAAAAGTTAGGATGGCCCACGTCGCGAAACGACCACGTTTGCACGGTCCCAGAAACCCCACCCTCACATTGCCCGCCACGACTCCCAAACTACGCAATCTCCAGCTCGAACACGAAAACTCTTTACGTCAATCCGCCCAACGCTTGAAGACCAGTTGGGAGGACATCTGTCGCCGTTACGGCCGCCCTTTCGATGGCGAAGGCGACGAGATCGATATGAGAACCGGCGAGGTTGTGATCGACAATGGTCATCTGAGAGGCTTGAAGGAGAACCCTGAGGATACTTGGGGTGGGGGTGATGATGATGAGGAAGGAGGTGATGATGCCGGATCTGCGACGTCGAGCTTGGAGATGGAAATCTTGGCGAGACGGCCGATGCTCGCGAGGGACGAAATGGGCGGACCCATGTTACGAGATGACGAAGCCGAGGAAATCGATGTCGACGAGGACCTGGACCGTGACGCTATAGACGACCTTTTTGATGAATTGGAGCTGGCAACAGGGCTATCTGCGAAGGACAAGAGAAGATGGGAGAAGGACCAGAAGTCGCAGGATTCCCAGAGTTCGGTGCAGAAGGAACAAGCCGGGCAGGATAGTATACCATCGCCTGCATCATCGGAGCGAGCTGAGGAGGAGGAGGAGGAAGAGTCAACAGTACCGTCTGTGATGGGAGAAACCGGGAAGGATGCCAGAACTGCACCCTCGCCGGACGAGCTGCCACCGGACGACGTCATGCTGGAGTACGTAACGAAACTGGGTCGGCAACGGCTGTTGGCCTTGGTGCAAACGCTTCAGAGTACAGAAACTCCTGTCGATGCGTTAGATCCTGGAATAGTCGCGCAATTGACGCCGGTATCAGAATGTGGAAAACCGCTTTCAGAACAGCTGAATGAGGCGGTTGAGAAGCTGGCGGCAGCGAAAGAGTCGACTGTTGAATCATTGGTGGAGGATGTACTGAAGGCTGGAGTGGAGGAGATGGAGGAGATAGGGGGAAACGGGCAAGAAAATATTGTTGGGGGGGGAGAAGAGGAGAAAGAGGAGGGGGGAAAAGAGGAGGGGGAAAAAGAGGAGGATGAGAAGAAGGAGCAGGAGAGGGAAGAGGAGGAGGAGGAAGCAAGGGGAGATCCAGAGCCTCCAGCTGCTCCCGAACATGTGGCCGAGCCTGTAGGACGTGCTGAATGCGCCCCCCAAGATGATGTTGAGCCGCTGCCAATACAACCCAGCGAGACAGCGATTGAAGAGGCTCCGACAAATGACGGGGATAGCTTGGAAACTGCTACCAATAGCGTTCCTACTCTGCTTCAGAGGGAGTGGGACTTCACGGTCGACCTTGACTCCGAATCTGAACCTCAACCTAGACCTCAACAACCTACTACCAGTGACCAGGTTTTGCCAGAAGGGCCACCGGTAGAACGGGTCTTCGAGGTCGAGATCATCACAGCGCCGAAGTCTTCCGAAGAAATCAAACCCTCCACCATGGAGAACCAAGAACGAGATCCAAGATTCCTCTACGGAGACATTGACGACCTATCGACGATAGTTGTCCCAAAAACACTGGTGCCTGTCACACCTAAAAATCGCTGCTACGGCACCAAATCATCAAGTTCCTTGAGAAAGGCCATTTCAACTGGAAAGCGAGGCCGAAAGAGCCTTTCTGAAGTTGAAATGCCAAAAAGGGTAAGGACTCCATTGTCTTCTAGACGGAAAGCGCCTCAAACTGTACCGTCAAAACCACAGCCTCCACTCTTATGTTCAACTCCCTCTGGTGTCTCGAAACAAGAATCTGCCGGGTCTAAAGGGGCTCGGAATTTCTGGTCGGCGCTGCCGGATGATCCTTTCTACGACCCACGATGGCAGGATTCTCATCCGGACGGAGAGCCTGCATTCGAGGAGTTCGAGCGGCGGAGGATCCTACTTGAAGGGCATGCGGTTAACGGAATGAAGCAGACAAAGAACGTAAAAGATTGTGGCATGATCCCGGGTTCATCGCCTGTGAGAAAGAAGAGAGGACACAAGGGAACGCCTGGATCTGGGGAACCGGAAACGCCGACGTCAAAACGTGTAAAGTACGCGGATGAAGTCGAGAGGAGGCTTCACACACCACGGTCAGGGAAGTTCCTGGAGTATATCAACAGAAAGGCTGTAGAAGAGAAAGATAGTGTCAAGAGGACCGCTGCTAAAGGACTGCTCGACGTTACGACGGGCGCCGATGACGCTGATCCTAATTCGACGGGTGGCTCACCAACAGAGACCCCGACACGGAAAGTAAGATACGAGTATGGCTTGACCGACAGTGAGGAAGAACCTTTGAAAGGGGGCGATACTTTGGCCGCTGGGGACAAAGAATCGCAGCTATCGACTTCCCAGAAGCAAAAGAGGACGAGGGGTCGCCCTAGAAAGGTACCCATCCCGCTCATTGCGCCAGATCAACAAACAACGTCATCGAAGGGGTCGAGATCCGAGGATGGCTCGCCGAGCAATCCCTTTGCCAGATGCGGCGACTCCGGTTACCGTTGCGAGAAAGCTCTCTGTTTCAGTAAGTCAATAACCCAAATTCAAGCCTGCGAGGATACTCACTGACTCTACCCAACAGAATGTGTCAAAGACACCAGCACATAGTTCCATCCACATAGAAAATAATTTACACTGTTCCACATCTATCATACATCCAAAAGTAATCTACGCACGCTTTAATGCTTTCGCATATTCTACTTCTTTATCCCTGCTTCAAGGATATCTTCGATTTTTGTATCCCATCTCCCGCCAATGTCACCGATTTTTGCCCAGAATTTGGACAAATGCCTGCTTCCGCTATCGCATAGGATCGTCACGATCCTTTTATCCGAATTTTCCCATCCTCGCTCCTTAACAAGCTTAACGACAGCCACACAGTTAACGGCACTGGAGCTACCAACAAAAAGGCCGTCTTGTTCAACGAGATATCGGGCCATCAAGCATGCTATTCCTCCGTTAGTTCGAACTATCCTAAAACAAGACCACGGAAACATACCTTCTTCATCGGAAACCCGAACAGCATCATCAATCAGCGTCCTCCCAGCCTCGAAGTTCGCTGTAACTCTGTTGATTCCGATCCCCTCAACAATCGTATCAACCTGTGCTCTTCTTCTCGTCCCTTCCCTCTCTGTGATTTCATTGAACATCACGCCATATTTCACCTTATTCAGCAACCCCGACCCTTGCGGGTCCGCCAGCACCGCTGTCAAGTTGGGCAGATATTGCTTTAGATATCTAACGACTCCCGAAATCGTTCCACCGGTGCCCGCACCTGCGACAAACGCATCGAGTTTCTTCCCACACTGGCGGTATATCTCAGGCCCAGTTGTTTCAAAATGTGCTTTCCAGTTTGCCTCATTTTCAAATTGATCCGCGAAGAACCCTCTCGCGGGTGTAGAGCGGTCGGCTGTCAACTCGGTCGCTCGAGATTTTGCAAGGTTGACGAATTGTTTGCGGTCCACGATCGATGCCGGGGTGACCCGTTCGACGACGGCACCTAGTTTCAAGAGGAGATTTGATTTTTCAAGGGACTGGTCGGAGGGCATGCATCTTATTGCTCAGATCAATGTCATTTCGTTTTCATTAGCTTCTTATGCACATTTATACGTCTTTTTTGATGTCTTCCTGTTGTCATTTCACGGTGTCTACAATGGCGTACTTTTTGTGCTGTTTCTTATTCTTTCCGGAGTGGAGAATATTGGGCGTAATACTTACATATGGGCTAGGTATCCCCTCGCACGGCAGATATGGGCGAGAGAGACGCCGGTGCTGCCGACGGTTCCTTCGAAAACCTTGTCGCCAGAGAAAGGGCGGAGCCGACCTTCTTCTTCGGCCTAGAACGGTTCTTTTCGTCAGTTACTTATTTCCTAGGTTTCCAAAAATTTTAGACGGGGTGGTCTTTTGAGTGCTTGATTGTCGTCTCTTTCGGTTTATTATTATTTATTTATATTTATCTTTTCATTCCTCCCCTAGGGTATCATTTTTGGGGCTTGTACGATCAATTTATTAGAAGAAGGAGACATCAGATAGGTGCTTTAAGCTTAATGGGCAGGTTGAGGTGTAGGATAGTACACTGCTTGAAGTGTGGAGACTCGGATGCGATGGAACCTATGATAGTGCAGCAATACAAGATAGAGAAGAGCAAACCAAGCCAAAGGAAAAATTAAAGAGGCAACGGGAGTTATATATATTATATCTTTTTATCATTCATACATAACGTACCTTTTGAATTATACTCAACGCTACTCGGTCTTTCGGTGAGCCGCCCGGGTTCAGGAACTATTCGATATCCGTGCCGAGCGCCTTTGTCAGTTTTTTCCCATACTCTCGATCTCCAGTACAGAATTTATGTAACCCCCCTCCCCGGTGTAAAGACTCTGAAATTGAAGTAAAATTTTAACAAACCTCAGCTTTAGCAAGCACCTCACATCCTAAATACTCTGATAAGCTTCTAATCCTGATTAACGGTGTGTTTCCGATACACCCTTCCAACCCGTTTTTTATATCATCTTTGACGGGTTGCAAGAACGATGGAGTCGTTATGCCCGTTTCATATGAAGAAGAAGAGGAAGTAGGGAAGGAAGAAGAAGAAGAGGAAGGACCGATGAGGTTTTGCAAAGCGATAGGAACGAAGGATGACCGGCGGCGGTCGTTGTGTTTGGATCTTTCGTCTTCGTCGGAAGATCTTAAGAGGTGTTGGAGGGAGAGGGTTATGGCGATTCCGGCGGTGAAGCTGAGGGCGGCGAGGGAGATGGGGTGGTGGGGTAGGTAGTAGCCATAGGCGGACATTTTTGCTTCATGGATGAAATGGAAGGAATATATGGGATTGGAGAAGTTGTAGCTGTTGGAAGTTGAGGATTTGTGTGTTGCCGTCTGTGCAATGTATCGATGCGTGATTGGTTTTGCGGGGATTGATGGGATTTACTCAGCCATGGCAGGTACTGAGAGCGTAGGAGTCAAGAATTCAATAATTCACAGTTGATAATTAATGATAAATCGAATCTGGGTGTTTATAAGATATACTTGGGTAAGTATGTAGCTATCTCACGGGTCGGACCTTTGATTTTTTTTTTTCTCCCGTATGTACTTAGGTGTTTATCTACAAGAACCGGGATTCTCCAATATATACATTCTCAAAAGGAATATCTACCAAGCTTCGATATCCTCCTTCCCTCCAAATATCTAATATACAAGATTTCATCATGGTCAGATGAAACTAGCTATTTTGTTGTTCAATGCGTATACATCACCGACGCATTCTTATACCACGTCAACAGCGGATTCTCCTTTGATTTAGTCGTGGTTACGCTGAGCTCCGCCCAGCTCCTCATGAACTTCTCGTGTGTCTCGACTCTTGCGAACTTCCCAGAGAGCAATTCATACATTTTCGCTATCTCTACGAAGTCTGTTGGGAATAGGATGTCAAAGTATCCTTGATGTACCTGTTCATGCACACAGTTAGCGAAATAATCCAATGGGTCTGAGGGAGTTTTGGGATAAAAGACTTACGAATAACTGGGTTACGGCAATGGTCTCCCTCTTGTACCTCGTCTGCACCACTGGGGCATTCATTCCCTCGATTGCATCCGGCAATTGATTGAAATCACTCATCAGCAACCGATGATGTGGAAACCTCGAATTCAACAGCTCCAGAAACTCCATCGCCCTCGTGGGGATAAACTCCGGCGCCGTCAGATTCTCTTGAAACCATATCCGATTCTTCAGACTCCATTTCAACCTGTTCCATGCGCTGCTATTCCGAATCGTATCCGTGAATGATTTCGCAATCATATTGCTAAACTGTCTGTCGTGCTCCGGGTTGTCGATTTTCCGCCTGAGGTCCAGGTATCGCCTTGTCCTCGGCTCCAAATCCGGGGTGTAGAACTCGTGAAACTCTCCTTCCCGATCGATCATCAGATACCCTTGGAGCGGTTGTTGCGTCTGTAAATCGTAGCGCACCATGTCATGCGCAAAGTTATCGAACACTTCTAACGCTAGAAAGAAGCACGGGTTGGCTACGTAGGTGTTGAAGTCGAACATGCTGCTATTGATCACCTCCACGTGATCCGCATGGCCCGATTTCTCAACCGATTTGAGCTGCTGTTGCACCATCCTTTTACTGATCTCGATAATCTTGAATTGCGTGCGGATGTAAACGTCAGGTACGTTGTCGCGCAGCCAGTCGAGAATGTTGACCATCAGCGTCCCGTTTCCGGCACCCATTTCGTACACCATAAGGTCGTATTCCGGGTACAGATCTATAACGTAGTTTTCGTAGAGATACCTCGCAATCGCTTCGCCGTAGTACGGACGGAACAGCTCCGTAGGCGTATGCCACAGCTGCCGTAGATCATTGGGAGACTCGGCATCTAGGTTGTCCTCGAATTCTTTGTACTGTTGGGCGAATTGCTTGTGAAAGGCGGTTTCGTCGCGGATTTTGGGGAACTCGAAGGGTTTTTCGGTATTAAAGATGACGGCTTCTTTGGAGAAGTAGCCGTAGTGGGGATTATATAAGGCGTCTGGGGAATTAATCAATCTACATTAGCCCTCAGATAGATTCAACCAATTCCACTAGGGTATAAGCACCGTCGATGTAGTCCCGCACTAGCATCTTGCACATCGTCGGCCGCTGGTCTAGACTCGCTAACTTTGCGGCAGTCACTAACGGATACCGTTTGAACTCCTCGGACAGGTCTTTACTCGGTAGTCTGTTCCGAGGCAGCCATCCCAGACCCTCTGAATATTCCTGTTCGCGTGGCGTAGGAGATGTATGCAAGCGCCGACGAGGTGGGTGGTAGGCATTGAGAGGGCGCGGCGATAGACGACGTCGTGGGATGGAATGATACTGACGACCGCGAACGGCCGACAGAAGTCTTCGCTGGCAGGCTGGCGTATGGTGGTGGAAGAGCTGCCGGAACAGGCGAGAGAGAAGTGCCTGTGACTGCGAGTCCATCATTGGCTCGGAGAGCAGGTACACTGCTCGAGGCTCGCGTGAGGTTGTCGTCGAATGGTGGGAGGTTTTTGGCTCTGGCTCTTGGAGCTAAGGAAACCCCCACAAATCAAATTAAGCGGATTTTATCGATAACGGCGGGCAGGGCCATCCAACGCACGCGCGCACCCGACATCCGAGAATCAATACGAGTTTGGTCACCGCTTTTTAACAGGATTAGTCAGACAAGTGACCGAACTAGTGTGAGCAGTGCTGGTGTACCTAAGTCTTGATATATCTATCTTTCAGTGGATCAGCTGGCAATTAGCATGAGAATTTATTCAAGCATCTACTTAAAACCCATTGACGAGCTTATCCATTCGCACTATCAGAATGGCCTCTAAATTTTAGTTCAGTAGCAGTTCAGACGATATCGAGACGCACAGGGTATCTCTGACTATTCCAGCATGTTCGTGGCGTTTTCTAGCTGCAAGTATATCAAATAACCTGCATGAAGGTTGTTACACACATCCACAAAAATACAACAAACCTTAGCTGAGCACAACCAAAAGTTTAAAGCAGATTATGACGATTAGATAATACAAAGTCTTTACGCCATGAAAAGCAGGACATAGCCGAACTTGCATGACCACGCATCTCGCGACTCTTCCCTCTTCGCGTTCGATTGGTGGTCAGTCAGCCGGTTGGTGGCTTGAGTGGCTCGACAAGGAGAGTTCCTTGCTTGGGCTAAATATATATCTTTCCGATCAATTGATCAAGTGATGGGAAAAGCAGTTATCTGCGATTTTACGTGTTACATTTTCAACTGAAAGAAATTTCTCATTATGCTGGTTCGAGTTTTTTCATTCTTGGTGACCCCAACGAATACTTCATTGCGGCTGAGTGCTGTCTCTAAAGCTTTTGTTCAGTTGGTAAACTAGATTTTCACGAGGCTGATATATTCCGATAGAACATTATGCAAGTCTAGAACTAGAGATGTATAAAATGAACGTGTTTGGTCTATGTTTTGATTTCCACGCCCATCAAGTGCAAGTTGAACCTCTGTCAGCCGATAGATACTATCTGGATATCTAGATATCTTTCCTACAATAATATACTTTTTTGCATCCTCTACGGATCATACAGCTATGACGTCGCCAATCGTTAACATTTTCGTCGCCCCAGGACTTTACGTAGACCCCCGAGACGGTACTGACCTTCCATTCGAACAATGCGGCAGATCAGACAGGTGGTGCTATTTCGCACCGACAAACCTCACCGGCGTCTGCGGCACCTGGTTGGGCATGCCTGATCAATGCTGCTGGGTCGTAACCAGCTCTATCGAAAATGATACCGAAACCTCTCAAAACTGCGACACTGTCCCCGGCATTCGAGATACCCCTTTAAATCGAATCGGTTCATCGTATGCATTCAATTCCACTTTTGATGGCTGTCCATCCGGAAACCACGAGATTTACGAATACGTCAGGGAGCAGGGCGATAAGTTCTCCGCATGCTGTCCGAACGGTCAGACGGGCCAAGTGTTCCTGTTCGATCCGACTCCAGACTATATGCAGCTTTTTGTCGACTCTATCAGGTGTGGGACTTTCGAAGTCTCGGGCGAAGTACAAAACCCCACTAGTCAACCTGATCTCAGTTCCACCTCGCAAGCTGCTGGCCCGATGTCCACATCTTCAGACACAATGAGCACCGGTAGCGAAACTACTTCTCGGCCACCAAGTTCCATCACCTCGGTTGGCTCAAGATCCACATCTGCTACTGGCGGTCAGACGACCGCGACAACGACTTCAAATTCAGCGATCAATCAACCTTCGAAGCTGGCATACTTCACCGTAGGGTCCATCATTTTCGGTCTCTTTTTTGGAGGAAATATGTAAAGCGGTAGTTAGCTAAGAATGTAAACTCGCGATCGAGATAAAAATTCGATATATGCGCGATATGCGATGCCATATCAGGATATCTATTTATGTATGTTTATGTATTTACTTAGCTCTTATCAACGCTACACTCTTTGCCTCAAGCACCTGGATTCGAGGCTAAACTGCACTGGTCAATATCTGTATGTCTATCACGCATTCCAAGAGGGTCAATCAGACAAGTTAAAATGTCAGGAGGCGGTTTCACCAGACAAATTATAACATTCAAAATACCCGGTCAAATAATGAATTTAAGTTCATCGGACATCATAAAACTTAGGAATTTGCATGTGTATTTGCAATCTTACAAATGTATTTTTTGAGAATAGCGTTGTGATTTAGTTGATAGTCTTCACACAGAATATGATACATATTTTACTTCGATGTACCGGACAATTCCTTAGTTCTCCATCAATTAACATAATTGCCAAGCTTCACTAGAATCAATGTAGCCTATATTCTGGGTGAAAAGTGGGGCACTTAGTCCTGTAAAGTCCTTGTTATAATATCCCAGGCGTTTAGTAGCCACGGCTTGGTATCGATTGTCCGAGTGGTCCTTTCCGCGAATAGCAGTGGACCTCAATTCACCAATTTGACAAGCGCAAGTTTAGTCCAATTTCGCTCACCAGCCTACGGAAATGTGATTTCTAATACAGAATGTTCATTAATATTCGCGTGTATGATCTGTCTGTCCATTTCTACGCGATCGAGAACCTTGATTCTAGTCACAGCGAGCCGTTTGATAAACGAGTGCACACGGCTAGCAATTATAAACACTGTGAGACTTCTACAAGAATCGGTGGACTGTATCAAACACTCTGTTGCTTATATCGCGAAAGTAGCTTGGAATCCGGAAGTGGCCGCTGCCAGCTAGCTATTACGAATTTCGGTGATCAAGGTAGCTCTCCGACTGGCAGGTGCCTAGGCGGGCAGCTTAGTGCTATAGCTCTCGCAATCCTAAGTAAAAACCCTTCCTGATAGTTCACCAGCGAAAGGTCCATGCAACGTTAAGAACTCTTTCCTTTCAATCAATATTCGGAATCCAGGTATGACTATATAGAAATGTACGCATATGCTCTGGTTGAGTATATATTCTCAGTCAAGTAATCAATTAAATGGAACTGCGCTCTATAATGTTACAGAATAGAAATAATCACCAATAGAGCGAATCTCACCATGGGGCTAAAAGATTACTACAACTATATTGATAACATTGATGTTTGTGAACCATATTGTCAGATTGATATTATCACCTCAACTATTAGATGTAGATCATACATCATCGTAAGCGAGATATTATAACGCCAATTAATTCCTACTAGCTTTCATCATGAAGGTGAACCAGAAGAGATACCATTAGGGCCAGTTGCAACACGGCAGGATACATACTTTGTGGTATTTTCTTAAAACCCTTCCGAATTAGGATTCTACCTGATTCAGCACAAACAAGTCGATCGCTATATCATATTTACTGAGTATTCGCACTCGTTAAGGAGCCGGCTGAGAAAATTGGCCAATTGAGACAAAATTTCCCATAGTGATCACAATCTTACAGAAAAGGCGCACAGAAATCGGTTGAGTAATCTGTGTATTCTAAGTAGGACCACAAGGCAAATAAAAGAAACGAAACAACTAAGTTCCAGTCTGAGTTATCAAATATAAAAGACATAGGAAGCTGATAAAATTCAGAGGTTCCTGTGCGATTGATGAGATCGAGGTAATAGCAAATCGCTAGAAACATTCATAGTTAATGTAGGAACAGGGTATGATTGATGCGCCTCAAGGAAGGTTTGCGACCAATCACCAGTGACCAAAATCTAGCAGGTAGATAGTACGAGTGTATCGTAAACAAGACCGATTATATGATGCAATGGATAACGACAAGGTCCCGGTAGTAAAATCTTCACAACAGAAAGGGAATCCGACAGTAAGAGGCATTTACGAAAACTATAAGAGCACAGAGTTAGGGATACATAGGCTCGATTAGTTTGGAAAGTATTGGGACTCACCTTCCAGCGATGACCGCATTGTAAACATTCGCAGAACTGAATATCGTACTTCGTTAACACGCAAACATTTTCCGAGTGTTATTAAGAGTATGAAGGAGTATGCTTACTGTTGTCATCGGTTCGTCGGCAGAACGGGTCTGGGCTTGACTGTAGGAAACATTCTTTTTACCGCACTTACCGCAGCGCAGCTGATCCGTAACACTTGTAGGAGCCTTTGCAACCATGGCTTCTTTCATATTCTCCTGCTCGATCTTCTCATCTTCGCGCCTTCTTTCGGCAGATGCCATCTCCTCTGATGTCATCGTGGCGAGTCTGGACGGCTCAATCCTCCCTGAAATGACATTCTTTCTTAGATTAGGATTTTTAGCGTCCTTTAGATTAAAGAAAAGAGATCTGATCTTGTTTCGATATACTGTATCGGTTTTGTTTCCTTGGTTGCGATAGAGATGGTACTCAGTATCCTTTGCAATTCTGAAAACATCATCGGGAGCTGTGATAAACGGTAGCTATTAGTTTGTCGAACAGTAAATCCTAGGGCGGCAGCAGCAGGCATACTTGCGGAAGATCCGAGAACCAAACCATCATAAAGCATAGCCAATGACTTCTTGCGGACCTCATCACCACCAAAGATATCGCAGTCGACCCCATCCGTTGTATTGTTTCGCTTCATTGGATCTACTGATGAGCCTCCTCCGACTCTCCGGCTTGAAGAGGGCGTCGGAGTAGACTTATTTGGCGTATCCTTCCCTGATGTTCCACCGCTTGTGCTGGGCTCCTTCTTCATAGCCACTCCACCTTTGGTATCGCTTGACGAGCTGGATTTAGGCTTCATACTAACATCCTTCTTCCACTTGTTGACGATTTCCTTTGCAAGCTCAGAGACGCTCTTGTCGGAGTGTGTACGGAGTTTGTTGACAATCATTCCGATCTTTGTCTCCTACAGTAACCCAAAGAGCCCGTCTTGTTAGTATAAAGCACTTTAATTCCATCTCATATCATCACAACCGGTGGCAAGCAAGCTTCCGAGACCTTCCTGCATAAGCTTTGATAGCTCTCCTGCAGGTAGCCATGCAGCAGCTCTCTTACCGTCTATCAACTAGGGCTTTAATCGTTAAAAAAAAGTTTAACCTACCCTCAGATTTTGTTCTGTTGCGACAACATCGCTCTTCAATCTTCCCAAAATGTCGGTGATGTGGCTGGGCGGAAGTTTTTCCCGGACAGCCTTATCCAGACTTGCACCGTGGATCTTAATGTCCTTGGTATCCATCCCCGGCATCTTGGTTTGCCTTAACCGGAGGCTATCGATGTGGAACAGATCGTTGGGCGGAAAGGATGGAAGAAATTTCAAGGTAGATGATGGTGAACCACAGGCGGGGGACGAATACCGGCAGATTCTTCTGGTGGTTGCTGGACGATGACGTTTTGGCGCGCCCAAGGTGTCGGTATAATCGATGACTGAGTCAAAGTCTTGTGCGAGGATGCGAAACGAATATCGGATAAACTCAGTCGGATTAGAGGGATCCTGGAGGTTTCGCGACTACGAGAAAGTAGATTGCTGGGGCGGAGAATTTGAAGGGAGAGAGGTGACGGTTTGTGGAGGGAGAAGACTGTGATGAGATGGGGGTTCTCTGGGATGGACATTTTTCGAGGCCGAAAACTCGCTCAAAAAGATTGGGAGTGCGACAGGTCGCGTGTTCGGCTAAATTAATTCCAACACGAACACCCGACCACATCCCTAATTTATACACGGCAATGCAGGCTCAAGGTGCATACGGACTGTCACTTCCGAAGCTATTAAGCTCTAGGTTACGAGATAAATAATCTGGGGAACCCGTCTGAGGTTCCGGCGGCTATATTGCGGCAATTGCCAGCCGTCCTACGTGTTTGTGTGTGTCTTGTGCTAGACGAATGATATCAGTCGCAAACAGACTACAAGGTGGATTGTCCGGCACGCCTAAGCTACAGTCAACAGAAAAGCAAAAGTTGCAGTCCGAAATACTCTACCGTCTGAGCATGGCTGACATGACTTCCGAGTGCGCAGCTTTCTCCCGGTTGACTTCTGTAAGGTTGCCCACGCTTCTGAGATCGTTGACAACATCCTTGGCTATTGAGGATTGCTCGTGTTAGTATGGGTGTAGCATTTGGTAGGAAGAATCGGGAATATTCACCTTTTCCAAAGTAAACCTCCTCTAAAAACAGATATTCTGATTAGTGGCAGTCATTTCTCGAATATGAACTAATTTAGGGACTTACGCAGCAGGTTCCTCATCTTAAGTTCCATGTCCTCCACGAGCCTACCAATATTCACGATATGCGAGTTATCGTCCTCCACAGGAAGGTCTGCCTCAATCTGTCGAGTCATATTGCCGCTGAGATCCATAGTCCCGATGGCATCCGAGGTGTTTTCCATATTGAGGATGACCGTGCTGGTCAGCTTATAATGCGCCGTCCTAGCCCTGTCGAGGGCTTCAAAGACGTGTATGGAGTCCCAGGTTCCTGTATTCTTCGAGGTGGCGGCGGATGACTTTTTCAGTAGCACCACACCGGCAAAGCCGTTATCCAGATCCCAGAAGTAGACGCTAGAAACACCTCCTTCATAGTACCTGTTATGATGTTAGCCCAACTGGATTCCATTCGAAGGAGTAAATCCAAGGAGTCCTACAATTCTCTGTAGACATCGAAAGCTTGGTTCGCTGCTACTTCGATCTTCCGAACCTTCTCACTGGGAGCAGTCCCGTCGCTCAGTGGTGGGTCGAACTCGTTGCTCCATGGCGATCGATAGCTGTCTCCGTCGCGGTTGTAATCGCAAAGAAGGTAGTCCCTTCCACTCTTCTTACATCTTGAAATCTGTAACGGTTGGTCAACGGACGATAGAAGATCCTCGGTGAGATCCGGAACCAGGCCGATTAAGGCATTTAGGTTCTTTGTGATGTGTTTAGGGTTAAGACGGCGGAGAAGGTCTCTAGTACGTGGCGGGGTAAATGATTAGTGGGAGCTACAGCTAAGAAGCCCAACAATGGGTCTTTAGAATGAATGTCTTACAGAGCTGAATCGTATGGATCGGTCATTGTGATTTTGGTGATTCCTAGGAGTACGACGCCGATAGAGATGTAGAAGGAGGAACAGAGGACGTGGAGCGGCGGGTGAAGTAGCACAACGTAGCTTGAGCTTCTGTCCAACAGCTTATCGCCAAGACAGCCCCTCCAAGCTGGCCGCCCTGGCAACACACTCCTTTGTTGTAGTTTCGAGCCACGAGTCAGTCTCGAAAACTCTACGTGACGTCGTGACTCGACCATGTTACAAAACTCTATGGATGCAAGTTGATGACGGAGTTTGTCTTGTTCAAGATCGAATGATTGGATCTTCTTTATGAGAATACAGCTATGCGTCTACCCTACTATACAATCGCCTTTAATCCCAGCTCCGTAATGTCATGGCGCCCGTTTAGAAGAAAGCTGTAGCATCTTGCAAAAACCATAAATCCTCCCTCAACATCTCCTCCGAAGTCCCGGCCCTCCCTGCCAATTCCTTCCTCCTGCCTGCTCCTAACATCAACCATCTAGCCAGAAGCTTCCCATCTAGAATTGCCCTCATAGGCTCTGAACTAGTATTCCTGAACTTAGCCGCTCGATACGCTCTCGGGTTCAAGCCGGCTACATGTTCACCCGTATTCGTAATTTGTCCTTGAATGACATTGAGACGGCGGTACATGGACTCAGTGATCGATGATACAGTACCGAATACGCCCGTCATTGTGCCGAATAGACAGAGGAACTCCTCATCCTCGTCGTCCTCCATATTATCCTGGTCTGGTTCCGTAAATAGGCTCCTCTTCTTGGGTAAGAGGCATATCGACTTGACCTCGTGGCCACAATATATCTCGCCTTTTGGAAGTAACCGGGTTCCATGAATGGATTTAGGGTCTACCGATTTTGTTATTACGTGGTTTTTGTAGGAGTCGGGGAGGTAGTCGACACTTACTCTCTGGATCGTACTGCAAAACATGGATGTTCGACTGCGCATCCGCTACCACAAAGTAGCATGCATTACCCGCCGGTAAGAAGTCTCCAGCTGTAATGGACAACTGTCTCGGATCTTTCCCGAACAAAATCATCTTATACGGCTCCTCTGAAAAACCAACGAATGATACTCCTTTCAGTATATCACCAAACATAACCATCTTCTCCAGAGTCTTCGCCACTGTAGTGTGCGTATTCATGTCCATAAAAGCGACAGGTAGTAGAGAACCGTCTTCTTTCAAGCCTCTAATCATGCACTTTTGACCATGTGTGATGAGAAGATAGCCGTCCATACCCGCTAGGGTGCTGACGACGCCCTTCACTTCCTCTCTTGAGATCAGTTTAAATTTTTTCCCGGTTTCTGGTTTTCCGATTTCCGGGACGACGTCGATCACATCGAATACATAGACAGCACCCCGTGATGGTGTATTTTCGCCGCGGAGGAGACCAGTTCCAACTGCTATCAAAATCTTCCGTTCCTTGGTGACTTCTGAGATCTCAAGTTCCACAGCCTGTACAACAAAAGGCACCTCATGAAGTGGAAACTCGTATCTAGGCACATCGCAAAGTCAGCCGGTCATCCCGGCGGTAATAGCTTGTCAACTCTTACCTATCAGTTGTCGTCCAAGTCAACGGTGAAATCATTACTAAATGGCCTGCCTCAATATCCGGTAGCATGGTTTCATCAACCAACCCTTCTTCCATCTGAAAATCCTCATCGTCTGCTTCGGGTTTCGAGGTACTAAGAACCGAAACCACATAGACATTCTTAGGGTCATAGTAAGTCAAAGACGTCGGAGTCCTTTCCAGAGGGATTCGCTGAGATAGCCACGTGTGCTCCAGCGACAGTTGAGGGAAATGACAAACACGTGCAGTGCCCTTTCCCGTTGGTGTTAGTATGTTCCATAAGTAATCGTCAGGGCTGGCGTGATTCTACCTTGGAATCGATGTACAAGAAACCTCTCTCGGTCTCTTTCGTATGGAATGGGCTTAAATTCCTCACCACTCCACCTTGCAGCTTGTACAACTTGGGTAGGCTCTTCGAAGACTTGGTGATAAATGTCGGAGTGTCGCCTGCCATAAACGCAACGCTATAGCCTCCTAGGTCATCGACTTTCACTAACGGACCGCTTGGAGATTTCTGCTCCGATAAGCTAACCGTTGGTAGTACTGTATTGTATATCTTTCTGAAGCATATCCCATTACTGATGAAAGGTTCATAGATGATGATATCATCTCTCTTAGTTTTGACCTATGTTCATTGTCAAAAAGCCAGATCCGCCAAACTCTCGGATTATACTTACAATAAGATATGGCTCCTTGCTGATACTATCCCCAAGGTCTGCCACGATGATCTCTTCAATCTCATCTCTTGCAGTGTGAAACCTTAACGCGGTTTCGTCGGGGCTTACAAGTTGTAGACTCATATCGAAATGCTCCAATGTGGCTTTTAGTTCAAAATTAGGCAATGTAAAGACCTAATGTCACGCAGATGTCAGAAACGATCGTCATCAGATATTACGGGGTTAACGGCTGACCTGTAGTGTTCCCTCCTCGGTCAAGAGAAAGCATAGAACCTTTGATTTCGTCCCTGGCCCAAAATCATCACTAGACGATGTGTAGAGGCAACCATTCGTGTATTTTGTACTCTAGTGCGGATGTTATTGGACAGGCAACTAATATCACTTGGGGGGGGGGTATTACCTTTATTGCGGCTGGGAGTTCGATTCTATCCAGTTCCAGCGTCCGCTCGTGGCACTGACATGCTAATATAGAAGAATCACCGCAAATCAAAAGCATGTAGGGATCCGCGAAGCTGGCAGACACAATATGCGGCCCTCTGTCGGGATCCTCGTCATTTGTCGATATGATCTGGATAAGTTGTAGGTCTGTTCACACCAAAACAAAATCAGAATTCCAGAATCCCGTCTTACATCTATATGGGAGAGGAGAGAAAGATATTGAAAAATGGAATTGATTGGCTAGTCTAGGGTACAGACCACTATCATAGACCTTCACGTTGGTCTCGCAAACTTGTGCGATCCGTAATCCATCCTGGAATGTTCCGAACTCCAATGTCGGGCAGACTTCCGTTGTTTCGATGTCAGTTCCCTCCAACGGTTCAAACTTTGTCGCTACCTTGTAAACCAGAGTCTCTGAGAAATTTGAGGCGAAGAGGTATGTGCTATAGTCTTCTGTTGCGCCGATCTGCTCTTCGTATCCCTTGCTAACTGACGACGGGATCATGGATTGTCCTTTCTTGACCTGTTTGGAATGAACTGCCCAGAGGCGTTGGCAGTCTTTGAAATCGAAAGTAGCAGAGACTCTGGGACATATCGAGGTATTAAAGACTGTGACGGCGCCTTCGACACCCCTTCCTGTCGTTGTCATCAATTCGAGTTCGGGAAGGGCGCCTTGATGAAGTTTGAGCTTCTCTGGGAACATGGCCGGTCGCCCAAAAGCCATTTGCCGACAGGGCCCCACATTTTGTAGGCGATCGTGCCGCCGGAACACATATTCACCAGACGCTCCGCGGCCTGTGTTTCCTGATGATGCCTTCCGGGGCGTGATCGGAGTGATAGTCGACTCCCCATAGAGATCATCTTCGTCATCATCTTCAGCATTGTCCTCGACATCGTCCCGCTCTAGCTTGACCTCGGATTTCTGAGATAATAGAACTTTCTCCCCTTTCCTTTTATAACCCCAGAGCACCGCATCAGAATCGAGCGAACCAAGAAAAAACCGTCGGTTTCCAACATCCACCAGCGTCTCGCAAGGAGCAGACATAAACGGATATCCGTCCTTACTTTGGATCCTCCGAACAAACAAGCTGCTGATGCTTCGTCCTTCCGCTTTGAATGACAGAATTGCAAAGTCGCCTGCTATGGTGACAATGAGAATATCGCCATTCTCATTGGGAAGGGAGATCGCCAAACAAGACTCAAGATTCAATTCAAGGTCCGACTGGTCTGTCATATTGAAAGCCGAGTATTGTTGTCCGTAGCTGTTAACTGCGACGGCGGACATCTTTCCAGCCTGATCGACATGTATGATCTCGTGCTCCCCAAGAAGGAGCGTCCCACCGATAGGAGGAGGTAATGCTATCGCTTTCCAGATATCAAATGGCAGGTTCTTTGCGGACATGATGGATGTTGAAGCTCTTTGATCCAGGTCTAGAGTAACGACGATGAAATGAGTTGGGTCCTTCCTCCTTTCCAGCATTCCCACGGAGCCCTGCTGTGGCTGATAGACGATGCCGAAGGTTGGTTCTCGATACTCGTATAAAAACACGATGTCTATGATACGCTCTACACTTTCGTCCAACTGCGACGCCGATAAAACAAAAGATGGGTGGTAGGGTGTGTCGGATGGCTTCCCTTCACCCGTACTATCTTTCATTTCCACGTCCTTCTTTGATTTTTCGGCGCCCTCGTCGTCTTCCAGATCGTAGGTGAAGGAGTCATTATCCGGTATCTCAAGATCTTCGTCTTCAGTCTGTCTAAACGGAAGTATTGCGACTAGGTCGTGGTTGAACTTGAACGCAGCACATCTGCTTTTTGGGTCCGAGATCAAGTAGTTGATCGGGAATTCCGGTATCAAAGGAGACTTGAATTCATCTCCCTCGTAGTAATGCAAACTGATAGTTGATATCGAATGCGCAGTCGGGTCCCATTCCAACAGTGAAATCTTTGCAGAGTCGAACGAAACTAGTAGACAGTCCCCGCCGCTTTTGCTTGTCGGAATACGGATTTTAACCATAGACGTAACACTGCCGTATAAATGGTACTGTGCGACTAGGACCAATTTGGTCGTCTTCTCGATCGTCTCTCGCTGGAGATGCATCCCACTCTCGAGCGTAAACGAGTCTTCATGGTCGCGACCCTCATATACGCGTCTGTCGCTGCCGCCTTCATCCTTCGCTTCATCAAGCGCAAAATCACTCTCTGCGTCCTCATATTCCACCAATCTAAAAATTTGAAGTAGCGACGTTTTGGCGACAACCAAATTTCGTTCCGTCGATGAAATAAAATTCAATGCTAGGGCATTGTTGACCGCGGTTGGGTCAGTGATTTCGTTATAGACCTGCATGCTGCCCATTGTCGTCTCCAGTCGCGAAGCAAACTCGATGCCTAGGATCCTAGCTGGCCTATGGGATGTTGCAGTATTACCGTATGTCTGGTCATGCCGTCGACATAGCAGTCCAGGTTTGGCGCGTGTGGTCTGGTTGGGTGATTTTGTTCAGGTTCAAGTTCGAGAATCCGCCAAGCGAGCTTCGAAGGCAGCTTGTTGACGCCAACCAGCCCGCAGCCAACAAGCATTCCTCCTGCAAGCCCTGCAAGCCGGTCGCTCTCTTCCACTATAACCAATCTCTCCTATTTTATTCTCTGTATGGAGTGTTTTATCATAATGTACGACATCACGCACAGATTACTTGCACCGTCTCCGTCGAATAAGACCGATAACTTTGCGAGGGCGATGGCCATAGTCAATCCCGTCTCCTACTGTACCCGCGACTTCTCCATATCTGCTGCTTCCCACTATCCGGGACCATGAGTACATGTATTCATACAATCCACCGACTCATACTTCGACTGGCCTGAAAAGGCCGGGTGTTTAGCGTGGTAGCGGGGTCTCACAAACCGGCATGGGGTCCGTCGTCATCGTTTGGCCCGCGGTGACGTCTGCGCGTCTCCTTCGTTTAAAGCAATCTGACCCGTCCATCCATGAAATCTAACTTGAAACCCCCAACCACCTCCAACCTTCCAACAACCACAAATCGACGAAGACGATATATCCTCCTGGCGACGATATACCTGATAGATCTCCGTCGAATTCACGAGCTATTCAGCTCTAACCGTTCACGATGGCGTTGTTGCAAACATCACTTATTTGGGTCACCGGCCTCATCGCTCTCGCTATCTTGATCGTCGTTGCTATCACTTTTGTCGCCATATATAGTGCCCCCAGAGACCGTAGTTTATTCGTATCCGTGGTTACCGTCCTCGCTCTTACATCATTACTTGCGACTGTCTGTCTCTTACCGCTGGATATCGCACTTGTGTCGTCAACTACCGATAGCACTACCGGTACTAAAAAGAAATGGGCGGATCCAGACACAGTAAACCACATACTTCTAAGTCTCAAAGTGGTGTACTACTTACTATATTCCCTTGATGCTTTGATGTGTCTGGTGGTTATACCATTTACCTACTTTTGGTAAGTATCTGCTCTCAGGTTCTATTAGTCTCAAAACCAAGTTTTCTTTACCATTCAACGATCTAACATTTCGTACAGGTACGAGGAGTGGGATATCGACTCAACGGCAGGGTCCCGGATTCGAGGCGCTTTCAAATACACCACGGCTTTCATTCTTCTACTTCTTGTCCTATTCCTAGTGGGTTTCTTTATTCCCGTCGCCGCTCAAAGAACTGGAAATGAACACTACGATCTCGACTTCTTCCGTAAACTGCTCCTAGAGAACCGAGGCGAACGAGCCTTGACTTTTATAGTGGGTGTATTGCTGTGCCTTGGTACAGTCCTTTATGTCATCTATACCGCACCTGGTCTTGCTCTTTTCCCGGTCTCTCTCATCAAATCAATCCCAGCCATTTCAATAACATCAGCAGAAGAGGCACGGGATGCGCTCGCAATAAACCGGGAGAGGCAACGGATTATCGAGGCTAAGAATGCAGGAGGAAACGGACTTAATGCCAAAGACAAAAGAGAACTCGAGGCTTTACAACGAGAAGAGAGGACATTAACCAGAAAGCAAAGGCTCGCTGATGAAGGAAAGAATAGATGGTGGTTGAAGCTCCAAGCAGCATTGCGGCCATTCCAACTACTCCTCGGACTTCTTCTCCTAGGAATATCCGCCTTGCTTATTGCATCAATGTTGATTACAGGGTATGCATTTCTCTTCTTTCCACGGCGCAGAAATTTATGCTAACGCTCAGCGTAGAATCGACAAAATCAAATTCTCAAAATGTGGGGCGAGATGTGGCTACATCCTTACGGATGTAAACATTTTAAACCCCATAAACTGGGTCTTTGTTCAATCATCGAAAGTATTCCCCGTCGACTACGTCATTGCCCTACTTCTCGTTCTGTTCTTCTTCATCTCTACTGTCTTCGGGCTCGCTTTTATTGGCATCCGGTTCCTTTGGATTGTTATCTTCAAGATCCGTAGCGGTCATACAAAACCCCAAGCTTTGCTGATGGGCACAACACTCCTCACACTCTCTGTTCTAGCAATAAACTACGGTCTAACCATGTTTGTGGCTCCACAATATTCCCACTTCGGTGGTCAGAAGTACTGCACATGGCCCATGAATGAGCCGGGTGTCGTTCGCGACTGCACCAACCATCCTGACTATCTTATCACATGCTCTGCTAGTGCTACAGGCCCCGCAGCTGAAGTCTGCACGCCGACAGTGGTCTCAACCTTTATCAACAGAATTACCCTGAACTATCCCTTTTTCGGAGTTTTTACATTCTGGTCACAATTTGCGTTTATTGGCTTGTTCATTATTACGGCCTTAACATCTCTTGTAAGAACCCCGAAGATGGACTTCGAGGATCAGTTGGCCGATGAAGACGAGGAAGAAGAGGAGAGCTTGTTGGGCGCAACCGGGAACAGATTTGCAGGTGCGTGGGAGGATGTTCGGGGAAGCACCAGGCATGGCAATAACTACACCAACAACTCGCATTGATCGTGGCCAGCGATTTGTTTCTCTTTTTTTTTTGTCCTAAAAATTCATGGAATCATTCGAGGTCGCATATTTCTACTTAGGGATTTACAGTAGCGTTGAGTTTCGTTATGGGTTTATTCGGTGGACGGGCACATCGATTTTACAACTGTGTGTTTAATTCGGAATGGGACTTTCATCTATCAGTTGTGAGGAATGCATCGCCAATTGGTTCTTCACTGGTATTAAAAGACCTGCCTTTTCTGTCATGGAGGAATTTCGGTGTTTGCTGATATGGATGGTCTTTGTAAATTTATTTTTGCTGTACATCAATTACCATGGAATCGATTGTTCCTTTTTGTCTAAAGTAAAAGAAGCCTTGTTCAAGTATTCTTCGGTACTTCGGAACTCAAAGTCAGCCCAAGACCTCAAAGACGATATTCGCATCCATTTTTGAAGCCGGATTCGAGGCTAATATTATCAACACAAACCTTCCAACATTTCGCATCGCTTTGTCTTGCATCGATTCAAAGTTATTAAATATCATGATATCAATGATTTAAAATTACCCCTAGCTGGATTACTTCGGAATTAAAACTGAATATACAGCGCGGTAAAGGACTCAGCCTTGTACCTAGACTGCAAAGTACTATTGAATGTATAGAAACACCTATTAAACGACTAACACTACAAACTCAGTCTCGGCACTACAAACTTCCTTCAAACGACATCAATGATTGAAGAACACTACACTACTAACGCAGCTCCAGTGTTTGAACCGATGTACCATTCTTCTCTCCGTGCATCACCCCGTACATATAAGTAAATCCTCTGATTAAGAACTTTCCATCCTCCTCCGGTCGTATAATGAGAGGGTAGGTGCTACCCAAAGGAACCGCAACAACGTCACCTACTTTCGTCGAGGACACGCAGCATCCGAGCAACCCACTTTCAGTGACATAGAAGCTCGACTCCGGATATGTGAAGTCCCATACCGGTTTCCCGAACAGCAAACCTTCAGCATCTGCCGACTCATCAGCAAGATCCGCAGGTACGTATTTGGCGAATACCTCTGCAGCTAGCACTATTTTCAGGTATGCCACGAACCGAAGGAGAAGAAGTTGCTCATCTGCTGGAAGACTCTTCTCGTTTAGTCCAAATGAGAAAGTATTTCCTGCCGCGTTCAAGATATCTTTTGTAAACGGGGTAGTTTGCTCGGTTGTTCGCTCTATGATCTCTAAAATCTCCTTCCAAACTTGTTGAAGTTTCACACCGCCTCCTTCGGAATTCAGCATCGTTGTTCCAAAGTACATTTCATTGTACGGTTGTGAGCTTTTGATTTTATCCGCAATGAAACCATCTATGGACAAGATATTTTCGTCTTTGTCAATACTCCAGACTACCTTGGTGTCGCCAGCGGGCTTCCAGGGCACCCGGTTTCCAAACCTGAATGGATTTCGGAACAACATCGGGATATTCCACGCTGGAATCCATGATGGACTTTCGACACCGGTCAAGTGCAGTAGGACGTCTGTATTCTCAAAATTCACTAGGGCAGCCTCTACTGAGTCCCGGTAAACTTGAAGAATAGTTTTGGTGTAGTCCGGTATCAAGAGCTCAGCACCTTTAGAAAATTTCATGAGGCCTCTCAAGCCATAGATCACATCCCTAGCGTCTAGGCACCCGTAGTTTGATGCTAGATATAACATAGAGAGCCAGTTCTCAGGGCGCTTGAGCTCAGTAGTGGTAGCAGCCCACCAAACATTTGTCTTGGAGAAGCCCCATCGCTTCGAGAAATCGGTCTCCATGATTATATACCCGGCAACAAGCTCGACTAAATCCCAGGGAATGGTCTCATAGCCGCAATGTGCTGTTCTCTCTCTGTTTGCGTTTAAATCTTGGATAGCCCATAATTGAGTGAAATATGGGAACGAATAGAACCACACTAGGGTTTTCCATAGTGCCTCAGAGCTGAAATCGCACTCGTCTGGGTTAGGAAGGGTCTCCCGGTGTTTGAAGACGAACTCTGTCATATTGTTCATTGTCTTGAGATCAACAATTGTAACCTTGAGTTCTTTGCAAAGGAAATCCGAGACCGTTCGAACAGCACTGATGGCCGGAGCCGCTTTGTGATCATCAGTGTCGGGACCGAGCCAGGAGATGACACCCTGAGCGCCCTCATAAATTCTCTTCATTTGTTGGATTTGTTTTCCTTTCTCGACGTTATGCCCTTGATCGATACTATGCAATTTTCGTCCCAATTAGTCTTTATCGTTCAGAGCTTCCTATGAATATTGCAACCATGATCATGAACCTACCAAATAATGTCTGCCCACAGGAATCGGGCTCGATCCGGGTACCGCAAATGATTGATGGCCGTCCAAAGGCTTCGGGTAACCTCAAGCCGCTTTCCATCGACAAAGACAGGGGATCCTAGTTTAGCATCTCCCCAGACATATGAGATAGCTTCATATGGAAGTGTATTCTCCCAGTCTGTTAAGTGAAGTTTGCAATAGATTGGACTATCTTTCTCCCCGGGCAGAATTTCAACGACTCGGAATGCCGTTTCCTCTGGTAGTCGTACGAAGACATAGTCTTCTGACGTAATTTCGTCCATATCCATAGAGAATTTTACAAGTTATGAGATGGTAAGTGTGGTATAGTATCTGACTTGGGAGACTTCTTATCACAAATCCCCAATGATATAGGTTCGTGTTTGTATACTGATAGGATCGTGAGCTACGCCTATATTAGCTAGAAACATCGGCTTCAATTAGTCCATGTGGCACAGGCAGCGGGATCTAATGAAGGATCCTTACTAGCCCCGCAAACCGCTCACTCCTGGCCAATTGCCATCTCTTCCTACCGAAGCTAGCCAAACCCCGCTCGACATCTGCCATTCCGAATTTAATGCACACCTCCAACTCAGTTCCGTGCCACATTCTCACCGATTGATTACAACTCATGCTTTTGCCCCTTTTCAAGTATATAATCTTGGGTAAAACCCCTCCTCTTTACCTCCTAAGGCCTCCTACTCAATTCCATCATCTTCGGTACCCAAAATTCCAATTTTCTACAACGGCTACGATGTCTTCATCATCTTCGGAGCAGAAGTTCAAACTCGTTTATTTTGTCCCCCCCAGCTCTCTCGAGAAAACACAGAATGCAATTTTTGCCGCCGGAGCGGGACGGTATCCTGGTCCGGGAAATTATACGGAGTGCGCCTGGGTCAGTTTGGGGACTGGCCAATTTAGACCTGGTGACGCAGCAAAACCTCATATCGGAGCTGTGGGGAACCTCGCAAAAGTGGAGGAGGCGAGGGTTGAGGCACTTGTTATTGGCGAGGAGCTTACGCGCAAAGTTGTGGAAGCACTGAAAAGGTATGTGTAGAATAAGACAGCGCTTACAGGTTTATGGCCGCGATAGGATGTTTTGCAACATTGCTCATGGCACTAGCACTGAATATTATTCGCTAACTTTTGATGCGGTTTTAAGCGCCCATCCATACCAAGTACCCGCGTATGAAGTGTTTAAGCTGGAAGCTTTCTGAAGTACCGAAAGCTATACCAAAATGATCAGAGTTTCAAAGCATGCCAATGCTCGAATCAATTGGGGGTTGGCTTTACCTAGTTCCGTTCGAAGTTTTTTAGTATAAAATTCCTTGTTATATGCTTCGTTTAAATTATAGCACCATTCCTGATGATCAATTTACTTATGTGTCGTTCTGTCGTACCAATTGTATTACCGGTTGCTGATGTAAACCCGTTTGGGTGAACCTGTGCCTAATACAATAATTCTACAAGAAAACCCAACGGCAAAATTCATAATATAGCGGTTTCAACCTTCTCATTTGGGCCTCAAATACATTAGAAAGGTGTATTCGGAACTCTGTATATCATGTTTTAGACTCATAGGTTATCTGACTCTCTGTCTCACAAAAGTTCGTACCTAGCCGCTCGTACCATCCCATAATTGAGGTGGACACCTGGGGCAAACATTCAGGATGCATAATTAAAATCAAATGCTTGTCAGTCAATCTCGATTTCGATTTCGCTTTCAGGAGAAAGAGCCAGTCACAAAATCGATCCCCTAAAAAATATCAGTAACATTAAAACCAACAACTTTATATCGAGTGTCGGGTGCTATACTTTTGCAAGATGCCGCCAATCAATGTTGTTCTCGCCGGAGATGTTGATGTGATGATATATCCGTCCTGACCAACCGAAAATCTACACAATAAACACATGCTCAAGACCTGCAGACAGAGAGGCGCGGCGACTTTAATTTCAAGATTTCTGAGCTGTGTCGCTCATGACTACAATCTCAAAGTTCATGAGTCAGTACATTCCGGCCCAGCAAATATTCAGCACGAATCCGTACGCCCAATTTTAGAATTTGAAATACACGATGACATCGAGCCTTCACATCTCACGTTAAGGCTCAATCGTATTCAGCGATTGGATTATCAATCAGTATGGCAGTCACCATTGCCATCGGGCTCACTCGGACCCATTAGTGCCACTGAAAATGATATCCTAGTTTTCCAGGATACTGAGGGTTCCTTAAGCAATCTCGATGATGCGGTACAATTCCTACGGAATTCTCAGCCTGGTCTTTTAATATATCACATGGCACCTGAACTAGCATCTGGAAGTATTTGGGAAGCTATTCGAAACGGTGTATATACAACAGATAGCACTCAAGATCCAGAGCGGTTGGTCGTCGTCGTGAGCGCGAACGATCTCCGCGCTGAAGGGATACAACTTTCACATGGGCTATCCTGAGAAAAGACATGCGAAGATTTCGTCGAGCAGCTGGGATCTGTAGGCCGCCTGGTTTCTTTGGTAACTTGTGCTCACCTTGTGGTACTGTTCAATTGCGACGGAGTGATATATCATCGTGGGGGACACTTGAATCAACCTATCTTATACTTCGATCCAAAATGCACCGAGGGCGAGTTCTTGCGGCAGAACTTAGGAGACGTGCCGGGTATAACGGAAGCTTTTATTGCGGGTATGGTTACATATCTTAATAGATCGGTCAGAAATCTAGAAGAAGCTATTGAACTAGCGCTTTTGTCTGCAAGACGTCTGGCAGCCTCAGGACTTGTTCGAGGTCCAGCCCCCTACCGATAAGCCGAAACACTTGGGACCTTACATCATGAGCGCTTTGATCTCGTCTGGGAACCCTATTTTCAAATTATTAATTCTGTCAGATGTTATCGGCAGCGGGGCGGGTCATTATTGGTCAATTCTAGACCGAATAGTGGGTGATCCCGCGCAAGTGGCCAGAGACGTCGTCAAAACTGGAATCAGCTCTTCGGGATTAAATGGGATACCTGTAGCACAATTCGGTCGACTTGTTCTTGTGGATCGCCATGAGATCGGATCTTTTAGGATGATTTCGAATGTCCTTAGAGATTATATCGACGGTCCACAGACTAAGCCAATCAGTATAGGGAAAGCCCTACTCAATGGACAAAGGAATTCCCTATTCCGTATGGATCTTACACAAATATCTGCCCCAACAAACTTAATACCAATCTTCCATTCAATAAGAGATAGTAACTTAGAGGGACGTTTCCCTTTAGTGTATATCAATGGATTCGACACGCTAGTGCCTGGGCCTCCACTCCTCTGGTTATTTCACTTGTTGACACGGATGCTCCACGGCCGATTCCTGGATAATGGCGAAAGTCGACCGATAGGACGGGCGGTCTTCTTTCTCGGCTCAATTAACTTTAAAACTTATCAAAAGTTCCAGAACCAAGTCGGGGGGGCTCTCGCGGTCTAACGCCGCCAAGGTTCGAAGAGTTCCTGGGGTTTCTACACGGATATGTAAACATGCTAGGGCCCGATTGTGTCGGCGAGCATGACAGGCTATACCCTGTTCGTCGGGCGGTCATTCTCCGTGAACTGCTTGAAGAGCGGGAACAGAATCTGAAGGTTGATGGAAAGATTTCGACCGATGAGAGCGTTCTTGACGGGTTATTACTTGTACCTTCGTATAGAAGAGGGATACGGCCTCTCAAGTCCATACTCGCGATGAGCAGGCTCAACAAGGCCCGCCAATTTGAAAGATCAGCCCTCCCACCTATAAGCCAGCTTGATTTACATGTCAATAACGACGACTTGTCAAGATATCTGAACGGCAATATTCTCCCTGAGTCTATCAGGGAGCATCTTGCACAAAAACTTCACACAACATACCTTAATAAGAGGTTTTCAATGGGAATGAGCGATGATGATCGGAAAAAACCTGCACACCAGCCTAGGACTCAGTTGCCAAAGGAACTTAGGAAATCGGCTAGAGCGCATGCGGACTATATACCTCGCAAATTACGGCTGATATCGTGCATTCCTGCCGAAAAGCAAGACCATATGCATCGTGAACCAGTTGAGAACTTTAGTATCGACGAAATCGAGTTATTGGCTGAGAATGAGCACGAAAGATGGAACGCAGAAAGGCTCCAGAGGTAACGGACAAAGTCCTCAAAAGCAGATCCTACAGCTGCTCGGACGAGTTCTTTTTTGGTTGCGTGGAGTGACCTTGGTAGAGAATGGCAAGAGGTTGATCGAGTTCTAGTGGCATCATACCCGAGCAGTCTTCCCGAGGACTACCAGATATACCGCATGGGTAGTGTAAGTTAATCGCAGATAGTGATGTCTGTTTCTTATTGCGCTTCATCACGAAACGAGCTATATTATTTAAATGTTGATAGAAACAGAGGTCATTACATACAGATATTGAGAAAAGAAAAAGAAAAAAATATTATGGAATGATAATGCTAATCGCTATGTCGCTGAGACTCCTTGACGCCATGCAATGCATACAAGCAAAGAATCAAATCAAAACCGCTCCTTTGAGCTGTGAATATATATATATGCCTCGACCGCTCCTCTTCAGAACTTCGAAATTGTCTCTTCATATCCTTCGTCAAATGTAAGGAGGTGGTTAAAGAATCTTTCCAGATATCCTCTTGTTATACTCTTTCTCGCTTTTATTGTCCAGATAACCCATAGAACCATTACAATTGCGGTCAGTGGAACAGTGATTGCAAAATACATCCATATATGCTTTGAGACGACGATGCTACCATCTGCTTCCCAATTAAACATCGACATACTAAACACCGCCTTTGCCATTATATATTAGAAAGAGTTCTCCAAGAATAAGTGGCTAGCCAAAACACGGATTTACTTACGGCGACAAATGTTACGGGCAAAAATATCAATATGATCGCTATTGTCTTCATAAATGAATTATCCTTTCGAGCGGCAGTCGCTGCAAATTCGGAGTTCTTTGCGATCATAATACTTATCTGACTATCAATCTAGATATGGAGAGAAGTTATTAGTGCCCGCCGAATAAATCGTTGATCCAAAAGGGATAACTGCAATTAGAAGGTCATTTCACGGTAGATTGTGGTCCATGAACAACACACAGTTAAGAAGCGTTATCGAAGCCCGAAGGATGAGTCGGCACTATAAATCTATAGTTATATAAATATGTGTCTACTGGCTAAGTCTCGTGATAGAAAATTAGTAGTCCCCACAAAGCTCTTTCAGGAAATCCTGCTTGCCAAATCATGGGAAGTATAAGGAGAACGTTGCAGCCTTGACAGACACGTGGCGCAGCCGCGCGGGGTCGTAATTATATATATATCCATATCCCTGTTCACGATGATGAATGGTCCAAAACGCTCTCAGTTTGTGGTTGAGATCCTAATCACTTTTCCCCTCCCTCGTTTTATCTTATCGCCCAATTTTTAACACTTTGCATAAATAAAAATAGATTTATACTGGTCTCGTTCCCAGATTTGTGCATCATTATACTATGCCCACTTGGCAGGTACGAAATTTATAACTCATAACGCCCCAGAATGCCCAACTGTGCGGATTTTACAGTTGGATGGATCTGTGCCATACGAACGGAGTATATCGCTGCGCAGGCCTTCCTCGATGAATGCTTCGAAGCACCTGAGTTCATACCACCTGGTGACAACAACCACTATACACTAGGCAGAATCGGAAAACATAACATTGTTATTGTTGTTCTGCCCGATGGAGAATATGGCTCATCTTCAGCAACAGCTGTTTTGAAAGATATGTTGCGTAGTTTTACCAATATCAGGATCGGGTTGATGGTTGGTATCGGCGGGGGTGCACCAAGTCGAAAACACGATATTCGTTTAGGCGACGTTGTTGTCAGCTCTCCTCGTGATGGGCATGGTGGCGTCTTCCAGTATGATTTTGGTAAAACCATGCAAACCCAGAGGCTTCAACCTTCGGGAAAGATCTTGGGTACGAAACAGTTCTACGAAACGGGATATTTAGGACCACCGCCAGTATTTCTAAGGACCGCAGTCAACGGTCTCAATGCCAAATACGAACTGCACGGGCACAAAATTGAAGAAATGATAGAGACTGTTCTCAAAAAAAATCGAAGGTTAAAAAAGAAATATACACGTCCGGAGCCGGCCAGCGACAGGTTGTATAGATATGATATCATACACCCCCTCAACGACGAGAGAAGCTGTGAGGAGATCTGCGGTACGTGGGAGCGAGGCGACTCTGAAAAAGAAGAGTCAAAATTGATCTTACGGCCTGAGCGAGACGAAGATGAGGACAATCCGGCGATTCATAACGGATTGATCGCTTCCGCAAATCAGCTAATGAGAAATGCCGCCGTTCGGGACAAGCTTGCAACTGAGCGAGGCGTTCTCTGCTTCGAGATGGAAGCAGCAGGCCTTATGAATCAGTTCCCTTGCTTGATTATTAGAGGTATATGTGATTATTCGGATTCGCATAAAAATAAAGAGTGGCAAGGATATGCATCAATGACAGCGGCCGCGTATGCCAAAGATCTTCTCAGCGAAATTGCTCCTAATAAGATCGAAGCGGAGACACGAATAGCTGAAATCCCGGGGCTTCTCTCGTCAAGTTAGTCTTCTACTAAGTCCTGTTTGACTTCGCTCGGAAACATAACTAATCGGTCGTAAGTCGAGCAAAAAACGATCGAAATACATGCTAGCATTCAATATGCGGAGAAAAACATCGAACATCTCGCCTCTAAGCAGGTCCAATCAGATATAAAAAGTTGGCTCTCCCCTCCAGACTGTTCGACGAACTACAACAGGGCTATCCGGCAACGTTACAAAGGGACGGGGACCTGGTTACTCGAAAGTGACAGCTTCAAAAACTGGAAGGCGGAAAAGAATTCATTTCTATGGATTAATGGTATCATGGGATGTGGTAAGACAGTCCTTAGCTCGACTATTATTGAGAACCTCTCATCTCATAGGCCTTTGCTATACTTCTACTTTGATTTCACTGATGGAAACAAGAAAACATTTGACAAAATGATTCGCGGATTAATTTACCAGCTGTCTTATTCATGTGATGAGGCATCACCACCGCTAGCGGCGCTCTTCCGTTCTTGTGAGAATGGAAGAACGGAACCAATGCTCGCGTCCCTTTTACAGACTTTTCTAACTATGGTAGAACAAACTGAAGAGTTATGGTTGGTTCTAGATGCGCTTGACGAATGTGAGAAAGAGGAGAGAGTGGAATTGCTCTCATGGATAAAAGATATTCGAATAAGCTCAAAGCACAAAAACTTCCACATTTTAGTGATCAGTAGGCCCGAGAACGACATTAAATCTGGAATAGAGAAGTTAAATTGTATCGATCACAGCTCACTCGAGATCCAGAACACGTCCATTGCCGGTGATATCTGTGCGTACGTACGTTGGAGGATTAGGGAGGGTGAAGGCTTGCAGAGATGGCGATTGTACCCAGACGTCCAGGATGAGATCGAGACTAAGATTCTACAGAAATCAGACGGAATGTAAGTATCAAATTGTTCCCTAAAGAAACAATACTAAATATGACTAGGTTTCGATGGGTTGCATGTCAACTCGACGCTTTAGATAATTGTCTGGACCTCCGTCAGTTGCGCCAAGCTCTTAACTCCCTTCCCAAAACTCTGAATGAAACATACGCGAGAACTTTGCGTAAGATACCTGAAGAATACAAGAGAAATGCCATCACGATACTTCAATTCTTAACGTATTCCCAGAGATCTTTGTCGATTCAAGAGATGATTGATGTAATAGCAGTCGATATCGAAGATGATCCACGTTTTCATCCAAATTACCGGATGCCTAATATGGATGAAATCTTTTATTACTGCCCCAGCCTGATAACTACGACTAACGACCCGGAGACAAACTCTACGCGGCTCCATTTAGCGCATGCCTCGGTTAAAGAGTATCTGACGTCGAACAAATTGCCCGAGGACATCGCGCAGGAACTTTCGAGCATCCAAGCGAACACTTCAATAGCGAAGACCTGTCTAGCGTACCTGTTGCATTTGGGCGTGAACTTGGCGTCGGAAAAATCAGGCAGCATGACCTGGAGAAAGGAAATCCAGGAGAGTTTTCCATTCGCAGAATATTGTGCGAGATATTGGATACCATCTGCTCGAGTAGCCAATCCTGGGGACAAAGGTTTAGAAGATCTGCTGAAGAATTTATTTTGCGACAGCAAGAATTCTTATTTAAACTCTTACAATATTTATCGATCAGAAGGGCGCATCCGAACGACAGTACCGGTCACAGTTTCTAGATTATATTACGCATCACTTATCGGGCTGGAAAGCATAGTAGATTACCTGATTGAGAACGGTGCTGACACCAATACCCAAGATCCCCCTGGATATTTCATTAATGCGCTGCAGGCGGCGTCAAGTCTGAGCCACTATACAATTGTCGAGAAACTGTTAGTGAACGGTGCCAGTGTTAACATACAGGGTGGACCTTATGGCAATGCGCTCCAGGCTGCATCATGTTGTGGTCATGCCGAGGTTGTCAAACTGTTATTAAGCTACAATGCGGATGTCAATGCTCCAAGCGCTCTATATGGTAATGCGCTTCAAGCAGCATCATCTCGGGGGCACACACAAGTAGTTGAGGTGCTACTAGCGAACGGAGCCGACGTCAGCGCTCAGGCTCAATGGGAAAATGCCCTCTCGGTGGCTTCAGCCAATGGTTATATCAAGATTGTTGAGTTACTGGTGAGCAAAGGTGCGGATATCAATCAAAGTGGAGCACTCCATGTAGCATCACGCAGGGGCCACGTTGAAGTCGTTGAGTTACTCCTAGCAAAAGGTGCTGATGTTAATGCACCAAATGGACCGTGGGGTGGTGCGCTTCAAGCAGCCTCACAAAATGGGCACTACAAGGTCGTCGAGTTACTATTGATCAGTGGCGCCAATGTGAATGCGCAAAGTAGCGATATCAGGGTAGCTAAGAATGCACTTGAGGTCGCCGTATCTCGCGGTCATGGTAATATTGTTACATTGTTATTGGAAAACGGTGCCGATATTAGCCAGGACCAATATTTCAGAAATTTACTGGAGATAGCATCACGACGTGGTCACGGTGAAATCGTGGGCATCCTATCAACTAAAAGGACATCTTGAACCAACCATGTTAACTACGAGCAGAATGTTTGAAACTTCGAAGGCAATGTCACCATTCTATCATTTAGAGTTGTTTTTGTGTTGTTTTTTTTGGCTCTAGAATGTGTATTACACTCCAGCAGTCTCGGCACTAGACTAGCCAGTAGTTCTCAATTGGTAGTATTGATAATCTTGACACTGAACTTGTATTAATCCTACTCTTATATTGCAAGCTCTTACACTATTTTAAAAAGCCTTGACCAAAACCTCATAGCTTTTGGTGGGAAAATTTAGCAATATAACATTTTAGTTTGCATGTGTAAGGCTATAGCCATTGACGTGACACTCTAACCATGACCATCATCTACACCGCATCTCTGAATAGGCCAGCGGGATCATACCCTTACACCTTATGAATCTGAAAACCTTTACTAGATAAATTCATTGAAGCTCTAGTGCTGAGTAAATGTATCGTATTACGATGAGTTTTTACAAGAAGTTCTAAGATTTTTAGCAAGAATCTACATAACATTGTAAAGAGTATTCAATATTAGATTATGTTGATCCATAGATTGCCTCTATACGATTACGTAGTCTTCTTGTAATTCGTTCACGCACTTTCACATATGGGTCATAACTTATAGTCGTATGCCCAAAACTCCGGTACTAGTAAGTACTAGTACTGCCGAAAACTTATTTTAGAATTTTGGTGTGAAATTCCAACAGAGAACGTGGTCCTGCTATGCTTCTAATCTATGATCTTCAAGATGCAATTTTCGTATAAACTCACGCGACGTTCCTCGCGAGCTCGGCATGGAAGAACGCGGATAACCGCTAGCGCTGTATCTACAAACCTTAATATATCATATTACACGCTTAGGAATTATTCTACTAGGTAAATTTTTTTTTTTTAAAAAAAAACACGTTTTGCACCTTCATCTACTAAAAATACATGGTATCCGTATCAAGTTGAATTTGTTAAAGCAATTAGATTATACACTAGAAAGGGAAGGGGGAAAGCTTCGCAGAAGAAGAAAAAGACTAACGAGCCAGTGTACGAAAGTAGCAATGATCCGAGCAGGTAACACTATTCGTTAGTTGGCGTAAAGTTGATTGTATAGGTTGATGGCAATGGCGAGTGCACGACGGTTGGTAGACGATAGCGAGACGAAATTCGGGCTAGGTAGGAGGGGACCCCAAGAAGGTTGAAAGAGAATAGTGCTGCTTCTTTACTAGTTTACACCTTTTCGATACATACACGAATCCATTCCTCCCCTTTCATTAACTTCCTCCCCCCTCGTTTCCATAAAGTCAAAATATGGTTTGTGAGAAAATAAACAATATCGTGGAAGAGAATATGTCCTTTCTCCGCAGGGCATGCAAAAAAAAAATATGTCCTTGGTGAAAGGTGGAAAAGAGATGATTTGGGAGAAGAAAAAAAGACTACGGGGGTTTCCCAAGGAGGTCATTCGTGAAAGATTACTTGAAAAACAATATCAAAAGAAAGAAGCTTTTCCATTTGTCCGGAGATAATCTTACGAAGCGACCTTGAAGTTAGGCATATCAGAAGAGAATCCCTTCTTGATGGTGTCCGTGGTGATGTACTCGGGGAAGTCAAAGTCATCACCGAGCTTCTGGATAGTAATAGTACCGTCGCTGAGATAAGAGACCATACCCGTGAAGGTAGTATCAGTAGGACGCTTGAAGTAGTCGCAGGTACCGCCACCTCCCTTTCCGGTTCCAGGGTTGCCTTGAGCGCTGTGGAGAGTCGAGGTCATATATTCGCAAGCTGGGGCCTGTGGGTAGAGAACCTCCCAGATGTCGAATTCACCGCAGCCGGAATCCCAGCAGGACCAGTCCTTTTCTCGAGGGTATTGTTGAGTGCGACCAATCAAAGAGTTCAAAGACCAGATAGCGGGCATGTTGGAGTTTCCGTAGATGTTGCTGTCATCAGTGTGGCCTGGTGGCATAGTGAACTTGAAAACGAAGACCTTGTTATCACCATCCCATCCACCTGCATAAGTTATGTTAGCATTGGAAACTATGCTGTCAAGCACGAGCTTAACTTACGGTAGCAGACATCATCGCCGTAGGCATATCCGCAGGATCCATCGCAAGTTTGGTTGGTCCAGATAGAGAATTCTTCATTGACACCGAAGAGGGTGTTGTCGGCAAGAATTTGAGGAGTAGCAGAACCGCTCTTTCCATCGGCAGACATGTGTGCAAGAGAGTTGCCGAAGCAACTAGTCCACTTGCCGGAGCCTTGACCACCCTTGTTGTTCAAGAAGGTAGCACCCTCGAGGATCTGCTTGCCAGAGTCGTAGAACCCAGTTCTCTTCCAGAGGTCGCCGTTCTTTGGCTTCTTTGGCTTCTTGCTCTTTCCATGGGCTTTGTAGGCGTTAGCGACAACAGCCGATGGGGCAGCGTCGTAGTCTAGGACCTTGCTGGACGAGGTGGTTGTCGGGGCTGGTGCGTCAACGTATTTTGTGAGAGTGACAACCTCCTCAACAACCTCGGTATGGACCTTCAATTTTCTCTTCTGATGATGATGAAGATGCTCGAACCGGCGGTGATTCTGCGCCGCCTCATCGCGCTTCTGGTAGCCCTCTGGGGTTTCTTCCTCATCTGGTGTGTTATCAATGTAATACGCTGCAAAGTTGTACAACTTGAGCGGGCCTCGGAGATGGAAAGTGATCTTTTGGAGAATTACAATAGCGTTAGATGGTTAATATTATAGACCGAGAATGATCGGCACTGACCTGTTCATTCAAAGGTGCCAATGGGCCACCGTACGATCGCTCGGCGTAGTCGACGGAGCAGGCACCGCTGTTGTCTGACATGATACTCGGGGTCTTGAAGGTACCCGAGCATCCAACATTTGTGTACTGCATCTTTGTAACTTCATTGCAGTACCAGACGTTGTTGATGACTTGCTTCGCTTCGCTCATGCGGCCCATGGCCAACATGGCGCCCAAAAAAACCGTTTTCCCGAACGGCATCGTGTATCTTTGAGTCGGAAAGGTGTCCCAAGTTAGTCTGTTGGAATATCGCTTGAAACTTGAATTTGTCGAAATCAATAAATCGCAAAACTATTAATGAACGTGGTTGGACGATGAAGTCCGTATGAAAAGAAAAAGAATGACTGGAAGTTGAAGAGATTCGTAACGAAGCAGTGTGTTATAGAACACAAAACATGTCGCAAGATATGAGAAGGGAGGAAAAGGGCAGAACAGAGGGGATTTGGCTAGTAATGAAGGCGGAACTTGGTGCGGTCGGGACAAAATCAAAGCATGTGTGCGTGGAAAATTCGAAAAGGGGTGAGCGACCCCAGCAAAACAGAAACAGGCCATCGCTGGAAGCTCCTCCGGAGAGAGAAAAAGTAAAACAGAAAAGAGTGATCCCTGCTAGTCCATCCTGTCCACCCAAACGAGTCGGCGGACCACAGATAGAGGGACATATGGGGCAGGGGTATAGCGCTCAACGGGGGAAATGGTTGGTGATTGGCCAGGAACCGCTTCATTTTGGGCAGCGTGTGCGTTACGCGGTGTAGCCAATCCCGTGCAGGCATTTTTTAAGATTAAGCTTCTTAGTTCTCCCACCAGGAGAACCGTCCAAAAAGCCTAAAGAATGCCAACGAATCCCCTCTTGCATGACAATTTCCACGCCACTTCCCAAGCGACAATCCCAATCCTTGAGTTACAATTGTCGAGATAGAAGTCTCGAATTGTCGAATTTGAAATGCGCTGGGAGAAGCAACATTGGGGGAAGCTGCAACGTCTTTGACCGATTTGATTCACACAGGCAGGCTAGGCCGAGCCTGAGATTGTCATTTCGCTTGTCAATCACCAGTGATAAGAAGACCAGTCGATTTCGATCTCGCAATCGAAACCGAGAGGCGCTAGTCAAGTCCATCATTAAATGACAATCACAATTGGGAGACTAGTTGGTCAATGGCATGACCTTTTTTTTTTTTTCCTCGAAATATCGAACTGGACTTCCCATAATGATTTTGACAGCGGCAGAGGGCGTCAAGAGGGTTTGAGGACCCCTTGGATTCAGGGATAGGAAAAGCAGCTTACCAGCGGGGAGGACCACTTTGCACCAAATATAGCACTATCAATGATGGCGTTAGCCGACATTCCAGAAGTTAGGAAGTGTCAATTTTAACGTGAAATGTCATCAACGGGTCTCAGAAAACCGTCAATTGGTATATCTGCATTTCTCTGGACTTACCGTTTTCCGGGGTTACAGTGGGACAGGACGAGCTTTTAAGTCTCCGCGTCCCAGAAGAGAATCCTTCCTTCCTGTTTCGCTGTTACAACGAATAAGATAAAGAGCACCTCTAATGGAAGGCAGCTAGCTTCTCAAACCTGCGAACGGATACCCGAAAGGAGCGTGAATATCACCAGGATCAGACGAAATTTAACGACCAATCGTGAAGAAAGGAAGGGGGGTTTGATGAAGCAGTCTTTCGCGAGGATGGCGTGGTGATGGTGATGAGAGATCGGGGTATAGAGCTAGGTTGAAGGGAGAGGAAAGAAGAAGAGACGGCTTCTCTCAGCGGTGAAGTTATTAAGCGTCGAAAAGCTGCGTGCAAGAAAGGGCATGGCGCTCCGAATCTTCGTCACCCACATACTGCGACTTTTTCTTTTTCTTTTTCTTTTTTTTTTTTGCTTCTCAGGAACCGCCATCGCTAGAACCCACCGCTCCGCCAAGGGGACAATGCTTGAAACCTCGAGGGCTTGCCGCACGGTGATTTGATAGCTTAGTTATAGTTAGCATCGTCAAATTCCGAACCGAGTCAAGCCCAGACCGGGCTAGCTAGCGCCCTTATTACGCAACATACAACGCGTCCACTCTCCCTCCCTTGAACATGTAACTCACACTCATTTCTTGGATATCTTCGATTCAATAGAACTTTCAAACCACTTCGATAATCCATACAATCGGCACGGTATACTCCGATGATGACAGTCTGCCAGCACTGCGAGCTGTTGCAGGTCGGTACAACGGCATGCAGGTACCGTTTGCAAAGGTTGTGCCACGTTCACATGCATGAGTCTTAGCCAGTCGGCAAGTCAGCTCTGCAGGTCCACAGACGAGACTCGGCTTATCTCATCATCAGCGCAGGAAAAATTTCGTTTCCATCTTTTGACAGCCCAGCTTGACCTTGTCAGACAAACTCCTGAACTCCTTCACATAATTATATCACGCATTCTGCATAATGCAAGAATCTCAGAGTCAGGTGGACGCAATTAGGCGATGCGAACCTTCACTGCTGCTTTCGTTGCCAGGAGAGCTCATCGAAAATATCTGCCAGCAGCTCTACTTTGCCCCCATCCCGGATCCGTTTCACAAGTACAGTGATAGCAGGTCCCTGGCCTTTTTTTGCCGAACATCCAAAACCCTGCACTTGATTGGCACCCGTATTCTCTATTCCGGGTTCTTTGAAAGCAGGAACGTACTCCAGCTTGCCAAGTTTCTCAGAACTCTCTACGAGCGGCCCGAGCTGTGCAAAAACATCCGTGTGCTGTCCCTAAGTGGTGGCGATTCTTGGATACCGCTTCGAAAGGAATATATCGACTTCATTTCTAAGATTGCAAAACGCTTTCACGTTGTAGTGACCCCACCAACAGCACCAAACTATCCCTCCACTAGGGGAACACATGAAGATCCGGAAGACGTGGATGCTCGTTATCAATCTCAACCTACACCGTCTGCGAGACCAACTAAATTTATTTGTCTTGGGCAGTACGGTGAGGAGAGCAGCGATAACAATATAGACAATGAGGACGAGGATGAAGATGTGTTGGTGGAGGAGTTGGATGACGAGGACGGCGACGAGGACGGCGACGACGATGAAAGTGAACATCACCATGATGAATCTCGACTAAGAGAATATCCTTTCGAGACCATCGCCCAACTTATAATCGCATTGTCGCCAAATCTCCAAAAACTTCAGGTGATCGCTAGACAAACAATATGTGACATTGGCGAGGGAGCCTTTACCTTACTGGAGGAGCTGGCTAAACAGTCACCTCCGCCAATTTCTTTACCTCATCTCCATTACTTCGCCTTTGGCCACGATGACTCTCGCCAAACCTCTTTCAAATACTTTGAAGGTGTGATAGCCCTGGCTCCAAACATTCGCAAAGTTCAAGGAGATCCTTGTTTCGACCAACCCGAGTACGCCCGAAACGCCCCGATCAATATCAGAAACGTCACCGACTTGCAATTCAAATCGGGACATCTGTCTGAACGAGGGCTGAGAGCCATCGTATCTTCCTGTGAGAGACTAGAAGTATTCAAATACTACTATCACACTATATACAGCGGGTTAGATGGTGAATGTGTAACTCCTAGAGAGCTAGTCGATGTTATGTCACTACATAAAGACTCTCTTCGTTACCTGGACATCGATCTTGGGAGCCGTGAGGAACATCAAGGACATGAATACTTTGGTCTTTGTATCGAGGGACATCAAATTCTCTCACTCGGAGACTTTTCTCGCCTTGGGACCTTCAAAATCGATGGTTCATCAATTTTATTCCCAGAGATAGGGAGCGAAAAATACCATACCAACGTCCTCGTTGATATGCTTCCCCGATCAATTCGTGCGATATACATGAAGGATATGCAAAAAGAGGCTGCTGCGAACTTACTAACATTGGCAGACTCGCTAGAATGGTTTCCTCATCTTTCTGAAGTCTTTCTAGAAGGTAATGGGATCCACGGCCCTCTAGGGGAATTTGAGGTTATCTTCGAAGAGTCAGAAATACACGCACTTCGCGAGAGATTGACTAGTAGGGGAATTCTATTTCTCAGGAGGGGACCGCGAAGCTATAGGTACAGCTTCTCAGATAATGAAGAAGCAACCGAAAATTGGTGATATCCAAAGTACCTTGTATAGCTTGTTGGATTTTTATCATTCAGCAGATCTACGGAAAATCCGCGTGTGGCACCCGCTTACGCAGCTTATTTGCATCAATTCTTAAGCAACTATTTTAGCCTTTTGATCCACGTTCCCCACAGCGGGTGAAGAGCAAATTAAGCATTATATGTCTCCGTCTTGCAGCGCTTCTTGAAGGTTGTTCGTACCCTAAACTAGCGAGTTCCGATGTGCTCCTGAGCCTCCTGGATTTAAACATTCTCACGCGGATAGAATGCAAAGGTCCTTTTTACCAACGTCTAGATAGTACTATTGATTTTTTTGTTTTCCCTTGATATTTATTTCTATTCTGCTTAAAAAACTATAGCCCCTTTTCCTATGATAACTTGTGCTGGCTCTCTCTCCAAGATCTTAAGTAGGATCACCAAGATATCAAGAATCTTGGAATGTTGCCGCCCAGGCAGGCAGTCAGCCCTGTTAATATTCGAGAGGGATCTTCGGTTGTAAATCTCAAAAGCATTTGGTCGTTTACTTTCTTTTTCCGCTCCAACTCCCGCCGACCCTTACCGGGCACCATACCTATCGATTTCGACCAGGGGCTTTTTGCCTCCACAAAATCGGTTCAAAACCTGTTGAAATGTACGAATCAAGAACTTCCTTCCTTCCTATTGTATCGGAAAACAAAATATTTTTTATTATTATTATCTACGCAAACAAGTATTATATTACCAAACCGTTAGCAGGTAGACAAATAACGATTTCAAGGTTACACAGGTATCGGTCAAGCCAAGGTGAATTTCCTCAAACGAGACAACGCAGCACAAAATGCAACAAGCCCGTCGCAGATAAATAGAATCTCGTATGGAAGAATTGGAAAAAACGTAATTTCCGGTATAACCCTCGCTCACGTCGGCTTAGAGCACTTTTTTTTTNTCACTCGGTAAATTAAAAAAAATAATATATTAATATGAGAATTCTTCTCGATTGCCACTTTCCAGCTGGGATTATTCGTTCTAGAAGACACATGGATCCCAAGGATTTGGGGGCTTGGGGACGTAATTTAGTTTACATGCAAACGTCATGTCATAATAATAAGCTCGTGATCTATATGTTCGTATAATCTAATATACCTTGGCCTGAAGGTTAGTATGGCCTCTGCCAGCATGTAATAAACCTGGTGAAGGTCCCTGCATTCGCATACTCTGTCATGTTATTCTGTTCCCCGCGCCCCAGTGGCTTTCGTGTCCTTATTGGCTTTGACTTTTCATATGCAAAATAACGGGCTTTTTTGGTTGTTCGTATTGATGAAACAACATATAACTATCAAATGTGTCTTCGAAGACTAAATCTTTACGATAGTTAAGGCAGAGATCCTTAGTTTCACCGCTGTAATCGAGGATCTTTGGCAAACTTACCTACATGATGCAAAGCCGAGGCCTTCCGTTTAGATGAATGGCAGCTTTATACCTGGTGGTAGTTTTTTGTTCCTCTAAAAGAGGTATTGACAAAACAGTACAGTATTTGAGATAACGAATCCGAAACATGATAATTCCCGTCAACGTTTACATGAATATTCGGATTCCACTTTACTCACAGTTTCATCGGATAAAGTTTCATTTCATGGATGAGGGACCAACATTTAGAGAGTACACTGAGCGATATATATACATCTGAGCATATGACAGCGAGACTGGCCCGAATGGCTTATTTTGCGGTAATCGCCTGGTATTGCCACATTTTAGTCTCCCTTCCAGTCAGCTGCAACTCTCCACTGGGTTTGATGATGCGTCTTCACTATTCACTAGTATGCATATTTTATAGCTCATGAGTCATCCCAAAGCTCCCGAGAAGCCTTCCTGTACTCAATTACTGAGGCAACTAAGAGGAACAAATCCTAAATCATTACCTACAATTATGATCATGCCGCTACCGGCTTCTGTTTATTATATGCTAATGCTTTGTGTGTCTTCATATCATAGGGGGCATCTTTCCCGCGGTGTCCTGTATTAAAAGGTATAGTTGAATTAGGCGATGCAAGCTCTCGAACCCAACAAAGATTTGACTTACCTTCATTGAAACACTCATTGCAATACAAATCGCCCTCGCATCCTAAGCACTTTACTACGGCGTCCTCATTGCATATGCCTTCAGTTATGTTTGACGGATTAGTTGGATCTCCGGTGAAGTTTCAGAAGCAAAGGCTGCGGGGATTTGTTGATCTTACAGCACCAGTTTTCGATATCATCCATCAGATCATCCACTTTCTGATTCATAGTAGTTTTGCCCTTTAGCTTTGGTCCAGGCTGCGATGTTGGAACGCTTGGGAGGCTTAAGGAGTTCGAAGGTTTATCCGTTGATATCGGTAGCGTATTCAGCGTATTTAGGCCCTCAAGGACTGCGATCTGCTTGGCTCGCTCCTCGTCCGCCTCGTCTTCATCTTCGTTATTCTTTTCAGATCTCTGGTCTTCTTTCTCTTCTACTGTATTCTCTAGACTTAGCGAATCCTGAATCTGCTGTAATAATTCGTCCGCTTCATCGTCCGAATTTGTAGCCTTGTTGTCCTTGTCGTCCACTGTTTCCGACGTTTCAACGATTGGTTTTTTATCATGTGATTCGTCTTGCTCATGGGCTTTTAGCCGCGCTCTCGCTTCCGCAAGTAATTTGCTGACAGAATTAGAGTCGTCGTGATCTAGTTTCCCCGCCTGTTTCCCCTCTATTGCTAGAGATTTTGCATCTTCAATCCACGAAGTGTCTCCCGCGCCGAGCTCTTCCAGTAGATCCTGCAAACATGGTATAAAGATCAGTATTTTTTTGAACGATAAAAATGAAGTACCTGAAGTTTGGTAAAAAGGATTTTTGGAAATGTATCATGTACCTCGAGTGAAGTTTCATCTGTTGCTTGCCAGCTAACATCGGCGTCGTGGCTTGTACTATCGAGTGGAACCGATCTATCCCAGCCGCTATTCGCAACTGGCTTCTTGGAGAAGACGGCCTCGAACCTCTTTGCGAGGTTGTCGTCGTCGCTCATGGTGGGGAATTTGCGGTCGTAGATAGTTATCTTTCTCCCCCTCCCTGTTTTTATATTTTTTTCTCCCTTGTTTCTTTTCTATTTATAAAGAAACACGCTATCTAAAAAAAGTTATAGAGGTGGCGCTGATATTAAGCTTGCAGCCCTGCTATCTAAGTTGCGTCTGGTCTTGTACCTAAGGTTGTGTCGGAAATGCGTCGGGAAATGCAGCGGATGTATCTGCTACGAAAAACCTATATCTATCGCCCTAAATATCACTCGTGAACGCTGGTCGCTTTGTCGGAGCTTATGTTTGCGACGCCTTGATCTTCTGGAGTATCGTAGCTTCTAAACATAGGAGTATCAGCAGGTGCAGGTATAGCTAACTAGCATCCGTGCATTTGTTATTCCAAGGCGGTGGTACTAGTATACTTCGGCAACGTAACTGGAATCGATAGTAGTATCGGGCGCGGGGTGTTGGAGAGTCGAAAAAACCCCGGTCACCCCAGCCCGCTAGAAAAAGCAAAGCGTGCTCTTTTGTGTCTGGTTAGCTCGGTCCAGAAAAATTTCTAGACCGGGGCGACGCTCGCAAATTCAGCATCCACCTCCAATTGCCAAAACAAAAAAAAGACCTGGCGAGATCAAAAAAAGTTCGATTACACTTCGCACTCTATGTCGACCAATTGATATCTCCGACTAGATTCACGATCGCACTGCCATCTCAATCATGGTCAAGAAAGAACTGTACGATTTCACCTACATACTGCTGTTTCAGTCTTCGGTCTGCTAACCCAAAGTCATGCGAACAGAGACAAGCGCATCACGGCGCTGATACGAAATGGAGTCCAAGTACGACCATAAGCCCCATATACTGCCGTATATAAACCAGTTGTGCTAATATCCACACAGGAGAAGAAGCGTTCGTTCTTCATCGTCGTCGGCGACCGTGCCAAAGACGTTATCGTCCATCTCCACTACATCCTCTCCCACGTAGACATCAAGCAGAACCGCTCGGTGCTTTGGGCCTACAAGCGCGATCTCATCGGGTTCACCAGTCACCGAAAGAAACGAGAAGCAAAGATCAAAAAGGAAATCAAACGCGGCATCCGCGAAGCCAATTCCGAAGACCCCTTCGAACTTTTCGTCAGCTCGCAGGATATCCGATATGTCTACTACAAGGAGACTGAGAAAATTTTGGGAAATACGTACGGCATGTGTATTCTCCAGGATTTCGAGGCCATCACGCCGAACTTGCTGGCCAGGACTGTTGAGACCGTGGAAGGTGGTGGGCTGGTCATCATGCTGCTGAAGACCATGACGAGTTTGAAACAGCTTTATACGATGACTATGGACGTTCATTCGCGGTATAGAACAGAGGCACATGGGGATGTGGTCGCGAGGTTTAACGAACGATTTATCTTATCACTGGGGGATTGTCAGAGCTGTCTGGTTATAGACGACGAAATGAACGTGTTACCGATCTCAGGCGCCAGGCATGTCAAGCAGCTACCCCCCGTATCTTCGGACGGCAACAAGGATTCAAAATCTAAGAAGGAACTGGAGGCCGTGAAGGAAGCAGTCGCAGACGTACAACCTACGTCTTCACTAGTCAACCTCGCAAAAACCACCGACCAAGCTCAGGCGCTGTTAACCTTTATCAAGGCAATCACGGACAAGACACTCCGGAGCACGGTTACTCTGACAGCAGCTCGTGGACGAGGAAAGTCTGCAGCGCTAGGCGTCGCCATTGCGGCAGCTGTAGCATACGGCTACTCCAATATCTTCATCACTTCACCCAGCCCTGAAAATTTGAAAACCCTCTTCCAGTTCATCTTCAAGGGCTTCGACGCACTAGGTTACACCGACCACCTCGACTACAACATCGTCCAATCCACAAACCCAGACTTCAACAAAGCCATCGTCAGAGTCAACATCTTCCGCCAGCACAGGCAGACGATCCAGTACATACAACCCGCAGACGCACATGTCCTCGGACAGGCCGAGCTGGTGGTAATCGATGAAGCAGCCGCCATCCCCCTCCCTCTTGTTCGAAATCTCCTGGGTCCTTACCTTGTCTTCATGGCCTCCACAATCAACGGCTACGAAGGCACGGGCCGTTCTCTCTCTCTAAAACTCATCCAACAGCTCCGGGAACAATCCCGCAGCGCCAGCAAATCCGCCAAATCGAAGGATAACGGCGTCACGGGCACCCGCCAACTCCAAGAGATTGTCTTGAACGAACCGATTCGTTACGCCCCCGGAGATTCAGTCGAAGAATGGCTGAACAAGCTACTCTGCTTAAACGCCACGCTTCCTCGGAAATCAAACATTAAGGGCTGTCCTCACCCGGACGAATGCCAGCTGTACAATGTAAACCGAGATACGCTGTTCTCATACAACAAAGTCTGCGAAGCGTTCCTCCAAAACATGATGGCGCTCTACGTCGCAAGTCATTACAAGAACTCCCCGAACGATCTTCAACTGATGAGCGACGCACCGGCGCACCAGCTCTTCGTACTCCTGCCCCCCATCGACCCAAACTCAAAGGAGATCCCAGAACCTCTCTGCGTGATCCAAGTAGCATTGGAGGGTCAGATCTCCAAACAATCAGTTCTAAACCAACTCGGCCGCGGACAACGTGCAGACGGTGATCTGATCCCCTGGCTCGTAACCCAACAATTCCAAGACGACGACTTTGCAACCCTCTCCGGCGCAAGGGTGGTGCGCATCGCCGTGAACCCGGAGTACACGAAAATGGGCTACGGCTCCCGAGCCCTCCAGCTCCTCCAAGACTTCTATGAAGGCAAATTCGCCAGTTTGGACGAAAATGACGGCTACATCGACGAAAAAATGATAAGAGTGACAGACGAGGAACTTGAAGATGCTTCCTTGGCAACCGACAAAGTCACCGTCAGGGAGATGAACGCCATGCCTCCGCTCCTACTCCGTCTCAACGAAAAGAGACCGGACGAGCTAGACTACCTCGGCGTCTCGTACGGTCTAACGAACCAACTCCACCGATTCTGGAAGAGAGCAAATTTCGTCCCCGTGTACCTCCGCCAAACCGCCAACGAGCTGACCGGAGAACACACATGCGTCATGCTCAAAACCCTGGCGGAGAAGGATAAAGAATGGCTCGGCGCCTTCGCGAAGGACTTTCACAAGCGGTTTATCAACCTCCTAGCCTACCAGTTCAGGATATTCCCCTCTGTACAATCGCTTTCGATCATGGAATCCGCCACAGCTGGCTCATCGTTGACGAACACTTCAACGACGCCGTTACGGAAGGAACAGCTGGACGAGCAATTTTCACCGTTCGATATGAAACGACTAGAGTCTTACGCGAATAACATGCTAGATCACCACGTCATCACCGATTTGGTGCCGTTAATAGCGACGTTGTACTTTACCGGGAAACTCCCGGCGTCCGTAAAACTCTCGGGCGTGCAAAGCGCCATCTTGCTGGCTATAGGGTTACAGAAGAAGACCACAGATGACGTGGAGAAGGAACTAAACCTACCGAACCAACAAGTTCTAGCCATGTTTGTAAAGATCATGAGAAAGGTGTCTACCGCCCTAGGAGGGATAGTTTCACAGGCCATAGAGGAGACTTTACCAGCCGAACACCACGGACGAAGGAAAGTCGGTGCTGAAGAAGCTATCGATGGGGGTGATGCCGGGGACGAGGAGATGGCGGACGTAACGAGGAGGCTGAAACCTTTGGAGCAAACCTTAGAGGAGGATTTGGAAGAAGGAGCGGACGAGGTCAAGGTTGCGTTGAGGGAGAAGCAGAGGGAGCTGATCAATGCGCTAGATTTGCAAAAGTGGGTTTTTATCCTTCCTTCGTCGTATATACCCAAGATAGGTTTAGAGTTTGGGAGATACTGATATTCTATGACGGCGGATACAGGTATGAAATCCCATCCGTCAACGGCGGCGACTGGGACGACGCGGAACGACAAGTCACTGGCGGGAACAGTAACGGAAAGAGCACAACCATCAGCGTCAAGTCTTCGAAACAGATAAAACGGAAAGCAGGTGAATCGGCGGCTGAGATTTATGAGAAGGAGATGGGTTCTGTGAAATCCTCCAAGAAGAAGAAGAAATGAATGGGTAAATAAAACCCCCAACGGTGAGAGGGGTAAATTTAAAAAGGGTAAGGGGTTGGAAAGGTCATTTTCGGATTTGCAATTGGTGTAATATGAAAGCATCCTCGCAGGAGTTTTTTTTTCTTCTTCTTCTTCTTTCTTTCCATGTAGAAGAGTGTAGATGTAATGTACGATATTTGTGTAAAGAAATATAGACAGCTATCATACTGAAGGCACTACTAGACAGAATTTTACGAGATTGTAGGAAGGAAATGGTGCATTTCATGAAATTCTATTAACTATTTAAATTCCGTGTGAGACTTCTATAGTTTCAAAAATACTGCCTAGAAACCTTCAAAGTGTCCGTTTGTAATTACCAAGCTCATGACTTTTTTTTATTCAAAAATACTACAGGAAGTTTTATGCATGCCAAATCTAATAAAAATGCATGCAATGACTTAAACCTCAACAGAAGTCGGAGGACCCTCGCCGGCTCCCTCGGTAGGGCGAGCCGCTGCTGTCGCTGAACCACTTCGTGCAGAACGACGCCTCCTACGACGCTCGTTTTCTCGAGGCAGAGGCGGCATCGGACGCATGTACAGAGCGAGGACGTCCTAGATCCTCTCAATGACAATCGCCGTAGCTCCACCACCACCGTTGCAGATACCCGCGCAACCCACTTTCGCATCTTTCGCCTCCAAAACTCCGAGTAATGTAGCTACGATCCTAGCACCCGAAGCGCCCAATGGATGTCCGAGAGCAACAGCGCCACCGTGAACGTTGACCTTCTCAGGATCAATATCCAACAATTTCAGGTTCGCGAGGGCGACGACGGAGAAGGCTTCGTTGATTTCAAAGAATTCGATATCTTCCTTTGTCTTGCCGGCGTGTTTGAGAGCTTTAGGGATCGCGAGGGCTGGAGCGGTGGTGAATTTGCTGGGTTGGTGAGCGGCATCGCCCCAGCCGAGGATTTTGGCGACGGGGGTGAGCTTGAGCTCTCGGAGTTTGGCTTCGGAGACCAAGACGACGGCTGCGGCACCGTCAGAGAGTGGCGAGGCGTTTGGAGCGGTGACGGTTCCGCCGTTAGGCTTGAAGGCTGGTCTCATGGACCTCAGCTTCTCAACAATCAACTATAAAACACTCAATCATCAGTAACCCCCACTTCAAAAAGCCCCACCAAGATTCGAAAATTAAAGACAAATGAGGAGAACCACTCACATTCTTCGCCTCATCATCAGTCGTCACTGTGATCTCTCCCTTTCCACGCGGTCCTGGAACAACAACCGGTGCGATCTCCTTATCAAAAAGCCCCTGCTTCTGTGCCTCTTGAGCCTTCTGATAACTCTTGATAGCGTATTCATCCTGAGCCACGCGGTCGATAGTATGCTCTTCAGCACACTCTTCAGCGGCCAATCCCATATGAAGATCGTCGTAAGCATCGGTCAAGCCGTCTTTGAGGATTCCATCGATCAATGTCTGGTTTCCGAAACGGGCACCTGATCGTAGGTTTGTGGAGTAGTATGGGACGTTGGACATGCTTTCCGTGCCGCCAGCGACAACGATCTAGAAAAAAGAAAAAGAAAAAGATATGTTAATTTTTTCACTTCCGATTTCAATTATATGAACGATGTGTGTGTGAAAGGGCAGAATCCACGTACATCAGCATTTCCAGTCAAGATGGTTTGAGCACCGAGAATGATGGCCTTCATGCCGGATGCGCAGACCTTATTGACGGTGGTGGCGACAACGCTATTGGGAATACCGGCTCCGAGGGCGCATTGTCTAGCGGGGTTCTGGCCGAGGCTTTTGTACACCGTCAGTATACAATACGACAAAGTACGAATGGGGTGTTTCGAACGGGGAAACATACCCAGCGGACAGGACATTTCCGAAGAAAACCTCCTCGACGTCTTCCGGCTTAACAGTGGGGACCCTGGCAAGGGCAGCTGAGAAACCCCGATTTAAGTCAGCAATTCGGCTTTTTCCAAGAAAAAGGTGCTTGACGCCATAGAATCAGATGATTGACGTACTCTTGATGGCGTGCGATCCGAGCTTAATAGCAGAGAGCGAGGATAGGGAACTACATTATCACGCAAGAGGAGGGGATGTTAGCTCGGCCCAGCTCACTATGATGAGAATTCCGGAGCTATATACCCTTGGAACCCGCCAATTGGCGTCCGGGAGGTGGCGACAATGTAAACGACTGGCTTTTCCGACATCTTTGATTCGGTATGACGTGGTAATTGCTGTTTTTTTTCTTGCTGTTGAAGAGGTATCTTGATCGAGGCAGGAGGTTTGTGTGGAGAATTAGTCGGCAAGTCTTGGTCTTGTGGTTTTCTTTTAATGTAGCTAGCTATAGCTTGGGGGGTGGTTGATCACGAGCGAACAAGCTAGCCAGGTCCAATGCTTTATATAGCCCGCCCACATAAAAACCTAAGGAAAAAAAGCCACTCACCTTTTTACAACAGACAGGATACCGGACTCCGAGCCCGGACTGAAGCTATCGCGAACCAGCGAGGACAGAAGACAATTACCAATTTTCCACAAGAGCAAAAATGTTGGCGTTGTTGGGATTTCCTGAGTGCTATCTCTCTCTCTGCACGCGGATTTTCGGTAGCCGAGTTTGTGTGTGCTCAGCCTTCCTTTTTTTTGCATTTCCCAAACGGGTAATAATGAGAGCAGCTACTCCATGCAAGGTACCAGATAATATTATCACTTCGCTATTATAATGAGCCGAAATCGAGGGAGTTTTGTGAGGCAGACCCCACAGTCTCCCGTCGGCTCAGCCGAGCAAGTCCGATTTGAGGAATTGCCAATATCAGCATGTTCCCCATTCTATCTCTTCTTACTCTTCCGCGGTCCTTAAGCTTCCCTCTATCATGCATCACCAAGTACATATACAGGTAGCTATGCATGGCTCAAAGGATTTCACAACTTATAGGCCTCATTCCGAACTCATTCCGAAATTCAAGTCCGTTGAATTATAACTTATCGTCACAAGGTTCTAATAATACATATATACTCCAACAAACTAACAGTTTTGGTTTAGAGAGCCAGAAACAAACGAGAAAGAAAAAAAAAGAACATGATGCGCAGTCCCAGACATATCTTTCTCTCTTTAATCAACCATGCCATCAATAAGGATAACAGGAGCGTATCTCCCTAGAATATTAATTCCTCCTCTCCCACTTCCCAATCCTCCTTCGAAACTATATACCACATAATTATATGCATGCGAAATAAATACACAAAAACACCTTTTTTTTTGGTTTTCAAAAGATACTCCTTAAAGTGAATGTTATGAAATCACTGGTTGGCATACTGCCACGACCGCTTCGTCCCCGCAAACACATGCGCAACCGTATTCTGCCACACATCCGGTGTAACAACTGGTATCGACGGCTGGAAGTACGCACTTGTTGCCGGCATCAGTCCTTCGACCAACCCGTTCTCTGGCACCGTCGGTAACGTGGACGGCGGCAGAGGTGCGGACGCTAGCCCGGGGAATCCATTACTCCAGTGACTGAATGAACAGTTAGAATTTTCCTCTACGGCGGTAATTAAAAGGAGGCTTTTCTGGACGTACTCAAAGATCCTCTGCGGATTCCAACCTTCCTGTTGGGGTCCATGGTGCAAAGACTTCCTAGGCACAGGCTGCATAACCGTCGGCACATTCTGCTGCTGCTGCTGCATCATCATTAGTGTCGGATTCGGCGACTCTCCCCTCTCCGAGTTTGGAGGTGAAATTGTAACCCTTGACGGGTTAATCGGTGCGCTGAGGCTACTCGACAACGGCGACCTAGTAATCTCAACAGGTGAATACGAAGCCGCGGACGCAGCCGGCGACATTTGATGCGTACTCGGTGACGAGTAGAATGGGAAATTCGAATTCAAGACGAAAGGTTGCGTCACATCCTGCGAGAACGCTGCGCGGAGAGCTTCTATTTGAGCTCGTGTTTCCATGCTCGCTGAGATGTCGATGCAGACTTCAAGGACGCGCATCGCGCGGCTAAAGTATTCTCTGGCATCAGAGTTGAACTCTGGATCCGGACATGTCGCCGCAACCTGAACATTCATCGTAAGTACATGAACTAAACAGGCAGAGAAGCCTGTGGGAACGAAAGGGATATTCTCACTTACCAGGTTCACCATGGTACATGTCAACATGGCATAGATCGTAAAATTGATCCCTCGGAGCATGCACTGCAACCCTCGGACCCCATACTGATCCATTACAGCCTCCGTCAACCTACAAGCTTTTCTCGAAGAATCATAACAGGCCCTCAAATGCATTCTCCATTGCCCCGTAGACGTGAAATTCCTTGCAAAGGCAAGCGCAGGACGGTGGAACATAATCCTCGCTAGGTACCCGTATATCAACAAGTTACCAGCGTAATGACTGAGTACCGGCTCCATCGGCATGTTGGGATCAGTGGGCACATCGATCTGGAGGTGCTGCGGCAGAGTGTACAGCCAATTATCAAAACTGGGGCCGCAGGCGAGGAACTCTGGGTCTCCTGCCCAGTTTGCGCCGCTGGCTTTTAACCGGGAGAATACATCGTTTATACGACGAATGAGCTTGAGCAGTTCCACAAAGTATGAGAAATTCATATGAATAGTGAGCTCCTTCTCACTCATGTCCAAAACGGATGATGAGGCGGGGATGTCGATTGTAGTCGGATCACTCGCCATCACATGGCGTCCTGATATACCAGTTAGAAGATGATCCATCATAAGGGGGCATAGAAATGGAAACATGCCTTGTGGTGCGCAAACCATAAACTCGAGCATGAAGCACGCCTGCCAGACTTTAGTCTTTGTAAGACATTCCACAGGTCCGTCAAGACAGTCCGACCCATTCTTATGTAGGTCCGCATGCCTGTCCAGCCCTAGATCTCGAGCCATTGCCATCATTGTGACAATCGAGATGTATGATCTGAAAAAGTACCCGCGCTGTGGTGCACTCTCCCTCGCTTTTAGTAAAAGCAATAGTGCCTGGATGGTACTTATCCGCGGTACATCGAAGAAACAATCCAGATGTTCTAATTAAATCCAATATTAGCGCTATCACCTACATCGTGTTCCGGTAGAGGGTTAAAAAAAAGCTTACTCGAAGCCATATTCAACCACTTCAACCCAACTTTTGGGTTATTAGAGATCCTCCCAGCGCAAGCAAGGATCGCTTCCAATAGCAACGGCGATATCGAATGGCGGGATCCATGCCATTGTCTGTAAAACGCATTCTTATTTACGACGGGGAGATAGGGGTGTACATCGGCGAAGAAAATGTTGAAAAGAGCATCGGCTTCCTCGTCAGTTGGCATCTCTTCTGGCGGTATACGGACAGCATAGTCGTGAGTGCTAGGGTTGAAGATTGGATTCTCCTCATAATCCAGCGATTCGTCTACCGCTGGGCGAGCCGCTATTTCGCGACTTTGCGAGTGTATGTAAGATGCTAAGGGAAAAAACAGGAAAATCAGCATATCTTTCAGCTCACGTAAAGGAAAGTTTTACACACCAACACCAGTATCCTCAATCTTCAATTGACCAAGAACCTCATGTACTCCCGCAGTATTAAACGTCGTAGCGGGACTTTCGGACCGCCAACTCGAATGGGACGCGCCGGTTCCCGGCATCTGCTGGATCGTTGGTGGCGGAGTGGTATACAGATTGCTTGGATCAAAATCCACGGATGTATCCACTGGAAGAGCCTGAGCAGGATTACTATACAGCCCAGGCATAAAGGACGTATGTGGCGCGACCTGTAGCTGCGCTGCAGGCCTTACACCAAAATGATCTCTTCCAACATAATGTGGTAAACTCCCCGTGCTTGTGGATCTCCGAAGAAATCCTTGCGTAGGTAACTGCTGATGAGGGGGCAGGTAATCCTCCTCACTACCATTGGATTGCTCGTCAATATCGTCTCCAAAGTCAATGGTTTGAGTTTGGAAGCCCTTGTCGAATTGCATCGTCGGAGGCACACATGTCAGCTTTAACCTTTTGCAAGCGGAGCAAGGCCATGTGTTCGTTGTTGCGGCATCACATTTTATCTTGCGACGGCGGCAACCTTCGCAGGCTCGCATCACTAGATGAAGCGTCAATAGAAACCTCTACCACGATCCCAAGAAGGTACCGATCAAATACCTTTTAACCGCTTGTGGCGGTTATGTTCGTCCACGAATACATAGTCTACCGAGCGGGAGATGTGTTAGCATAGAGATCCGCCGTATCTGGTACGTCGGACTTTGACCTACTCTTTTGGCTTGAACTAGGGAAGTTCCCCGTAGACGCGAAGGTAATACTCTGCATGATTTGAAAATGATGATCGTAGTAACAAAATATCTACCGGCGATATATTCCGGATCGATATGAAAATGGTGAAAAGAAAGCTTATAAAGCAAGGAGAATCTGGCGAATCAGATCCGAAGATATAAAGGGGGTTCCGGATACTAGGGAATATGAAACCTTTTGTGCTTCCCAATAAGCTTCTGTCGAAATTGATTATATGGTAGCAGCAGAACGTAGCAGATACAGATACCCTTCCAACAGTGAGTTTAAGAACCAGCCCGGGTCTCAAATTGCAAAAGCCCGGAGTCAAGATCGATCCCTCGAGCACGGAGTTTGCGTCAGGCGAACGGGTATCCTTTCTTCCCCGAGTATACCAAACAAGGAGAGTGGTATTATATGACCTTGTCCAGAATCCTAGCTATAGGACCGAATGTTGGCAAAATCTTTTTTTAATCTTTTGTTATATTTTGTTTCTTCGATATTGAGAGATGTTTGCCGACAGGGTCCGATTGAATGTTAAATAGATTAATTGGATACCCACAGGCGTTGGCTACCAATTAATATATTGAAATGAAATGGTGAGTAGCCGACCAAGGAGATTCGTAATGCTCAAAATATTTTTCATGCAAAATAAATTATATTGTACCTGGTAACGGCGGCTGGCAGGTTTTCTTCCGCTTGGAAGGTGTGGTTGTATAGTGTTTTTTTTTTTTAGATGCTGTACAATTTCGCTGAAATCTTCTGGAAAGTGTCCCTTTCAGTTGTGGGTAAATGTGCAAAAATGAGGGGCTGTTACGTTTCACGGCATTGGACTTCCAGTGAGAGAAACGGCGAGATATAGTTTTAGATGTTCTTCAGTGAGTCAACGTGGAGCTATGTAAAAAAAAGTAAGAGGCCGGCCGCAGGGCTTTTTAAAAGGCGAGACAGCTCGGGCAGTTCGATCTGATGGCTAGATAGGGCTGGAGTTAGAGATGGATCCTGGAGGATCGGTAGCAGGACGAAAATTGATAACAGGTCTGATAGTCCGAATCGTGGGGCAACATGCAGAAACGAGAAACGGCTCTAATACCCAGCTCTGTGAGTTAGTCTATGGCAGTAGTTTGGACGAATAACCAGAGCTTGGGGAGCGAAAAAGGTAAATGCTAATACGAAAAAGAAGTGGCGTTTCTCGAAATGCAAGTAACTTCAAGGTTTACCGTTGAGAGCGGTTTGAAGACATGCCTTTTTCGGTACAAATCTTTTCTGAGGGGAAAAGCCTGCGTGACCACAGCGGCTAGATTGTGAACCTCGAAATGCACAGGCTAGCGAGGGGCAGGGCAGTAAAGGTCTGACGATGGTGTCTCCATCAAACGACACAGCATGCACGGCTAATCCAGCGAGCTATAATAGATGAAGGGGGAGAGAATTATGATGGGTGGCAAGCCTAATTTTGCGAGATTGGATCATGACGGCCATTGAGCGAGCCTTTTTTTTTTTTTTTCCCTTCTCTCTCTTCGTAACAGGGCCTGTTTGGTATGATATCGAGAAGAAAGCTACAAAATATTGACGGCTCATGGGGAGCGGGTACCTGATCTAATGGTGGTTCCTGCCAGTAGGCGATTTGCTTCTGTTTGGTATTTGATCGAGCTCGGAACCTAGAATGTTCGCCTGGACTTCCCGCTCTCAAGATGGGTGTATCAGCGTCGTTTCGTCACACAATCAGTGACAGGTGTGCAGGACTGGGAAGATCAGGGCGAAAGGAACATCCGAGATCAGGATGGTCGTTCGAAGATGTGAGCGGGTACAGGCTGGAGTCTGGCTATCTAATCGCTGCGCATAGCCGAGAAGAGACGGGAGGACCGGTGTACTATCTCGAGATAGATCGATCTGTGATCGTGAAATTTGTCGGCGAAGGGAGAGATATAGCTTTTCTTGGTATTTTATTTTATTTTATTTTTCCTTTTCCTTTGCAGGCAAAGGATTACTACCAAGCCGAGGGCTTAGATAAATTTCTCACAACCGGCGGTACGGCGGTCAAGCTTGAGGCCCTGTAAGATTGGCCTTCGTGTGTGGAAAATGCCGCTAGCCAGTAGTCGCTTGTCTTGATTATCAGGCAGCCGACCTGACTAGCAATGCGAGGACGATGCAGGTAAGGCGAATGCCCTGGAAGCTGTCGACAGAGTGGGTACAGGTACAGGTCAGGTACGGGGAACCAAGGGGGGTGGTGTCAGGCTGTGGGTTAGCCGGGTCAACGATGTGGTGATATCAACTTGCAAGAGCACACTCACTGCACGGTTGACGTCGGCGGGCAGGTTTGACTGGAACTAGCGGCTAGTTTTTTTTTCAGCTATGATATCAATATAATAATGCATAGTTATAAAAGTGTATAATATCATATTAATTTCATATAACTTCCGGTGTCCCGCCTTGACTACGTATTTCAGTAGAGGGCATATCTTTCTTTCTCTCTTTCTTTCTTTGAGCGATTGCACACCGCGGTACCGTCGTTCGCTATTTTCGAATTGCACAGCTATGTTTGAAGCTTGAGATGCCGGGCCCCCTTCGCTTTCGGGCACTAGTAAGACCGTACCCGAGGAGAAAAGAACGAGAGAAAAGGAAAGAAGGGGCAAAGGACAAGGGTTGATTGCATACGTATTAGTACGTACGTAAACTTTCCTGCAGAGTATTTCCAAGTGCGATGACCACTTTCGAGCACCCAGGGAGTTTCCAACAAGGTGGGGTCTTTGAGTGGAGTTCATGTCGAGTCGAGTCGCCAATATATTCCGCGGGGTCTGCTCGAGCCTCTCCAGCCCAGCCCGGTTACCAACTTACTTCCTGGCCAGCCTTTGGCCGGGTCGAAAAGGACCCTATTCTTCCGTAGCTCTGGGTAAAACATCTCTCCTGCCAGTTAATCCCTGCTGGGCTGCTACGATGCTGCTACAGTACTAGGACTAATCGTTGGCCAGATGCCTCATCACTGCATCATCTCAGCCTCCAATCACAAACCTGACACTGCTTAACCTTAATCGTGAGTCAAAGCCCACGCCAGCTGCACTGAGAGAAGGAAACAAAGCTGAAGGCCAGAAAAACTCAAGTCTCCTCAAGCTTTTGTTTGTACTGTCTTCTAGATTCCTTCCGACGGCTTCTGGAAGGAGAGCTAGGTCACATCGATTCACATCGATATCTTGATGTCAAGTTCATCTCAATCTTGAGACCCTGGATATCCTCCAGTATCAGTCGAGTACTTCAAGTGCTCTCTCTATCGACTCAGCAATACACATACGGCATCAACTTGGCCTCGTGAACCTCCACGCACTAGTCAGATGTGACACACAACCGTGTATGTCAGATTCCATCGGGAAACGTATCCAAATACCCGTCCTCAGACACACCTACGGATGGCTCCCGGGGTTTAGCATGGATGGGATAGACCCTGCCGAAATCAGCGACTGCCATTATTATTATGATTACCGTGTGGTCGAGATGTCAAAAATCCACTTTAATTACACTGTGGTATTGGGGCCCATGTGATCCCAATATTCAATCTCCACCGCCAACATGATATTATCCTATTAGTCTTCCCTGGAGATTTGCCCTCGATGGATCAATTTGATCAAGATTGGCGAACTATAATACCATGTGAACTATAGCCTTCAACTGCTGCATTTAATTGGGATTTAGAGAGAGGGGAAGGTTTGTTCCAATGGAAGCAAGAAGGGACAAATACAGGCGCCTCATCAGCTCCGATTGCGATTAGCAAACGGAAAGAAAAAGCCCACCGATAATGATTAGGACACAAATGCACAGTCCACCAGCTGCTTTCAAGTCGCTTGGCTGTTACGGAACTATCCAGGTCACGCATTATGCCATCGACACGCCATCGTTCGCTGTGAGACGTTGTTCAAAAACGCCATTGCATTATTGGGACAGCAGCGCATCTGTCGATTTCTGCAGATAATATAATCAGACCAATGGGAAGTCGCATGCCGTACTGTATCACCGGCCTGTCAAAACCAACATTCTGTGTCCCGCAAAAGCCCATGTCAGGACATGGTGCTTGGTGCCCCCAGCCTCTCCCGTCTCCCTAGTTCACCAAAGTTGCCGGAATTACCATATTAAATCCCTTGAAGCTCTCTTAGGAAGGTATGCACATGCGATTCCCTCTATATCCCATTCCCAGGCATCTATATCCCAGACCCCTCTCCTGATATCGTTCCTGCCATTCCATGGTTTCGCATATTCGAATTTGTCGTGGCGGTGAAAATATGTTGCTCCCTTTTTTTTTTTTTTTACCCGGGCACCGCTATAATCTGATCGATTCGAGTACTAAAACATTAGCTGTCTCGCCGCTAGCTTGGTCAACCGGCTTAGCTTGGATTCCAAGACCACGCGAGAGTATCCGAATCGAAGGGCCCTAGTTCGTTTCCCAAAACCAACATGTTTCTCCACGGTTTCTGGAAAGAACAAAAAAGAAGTTTGCGATTGGGCACCTCGCCGAACCAGCGGTTGTCCCCTTAAGCTTTGATCTCGCATGTTGGAAGAACAGACAGATCCGAGTCCTCCAACATTCGTGAAGGGACCATTTCATGGAACTTTCCGTCTCTCGAAAAAGAATCCTTCGATCATCCGTGCCTCTCATGCCATGCCATGCTTCCCGTGTCGCAAATTCACACGTGTCAGCCAAATCCGTGCAAGACATTTGCCATGATCACCTCATTCTTCGCTGCTGCCCTTGTTCAAGGACCGAGCCAACTGTTGATAATGTTACATGAATGTACATCTTTAGCAACATTAATATCAGAATGAGTATCATCGGAGAGTTCGCGATAAATCAGCGCTCCCTGTCATCTAACCTGCAATATGTTAGACACAACGGCCCGAACACAGAGACACTAAACCGGTTTAAAATAAAAAATTAAAATAAAACTAAATAAAAAAACCTGTTGCGGCATGCGGCAAAAGGTTTGCAGGCTTGGTTTTTCAATCCTGCCTCTCTATCGTTCACACTAACACACTCTCCGTTCCCAGTTCGTGAAGCCGATAACCGGGAAATTTCATGGATGTAGAGGGGTGAATTGAATACCTGTGGAACGCTACATCGCATCGATGCATCCTGCACCACCATTTTTAAAATAACGAATAACATCCCCTTGCGCACTTCAGTCACGCAGGGGAGCAACGTCGATTGAGATGGCGAAACGGAATGCACGCTTTTCTTTTGACAAGCCGGGTTCGTACATGCATAATTCTCGACTCGACTATTCTATCGTGTCGGCATCTTCGGTGATGAAGTTCTTTCCAACATGGATCTGCGTTTCAGAAATACCTTCCAACATTCTACACCCAATTCCCTCGGAATCGTATAAGTTTTGTGATATAGACCTGATATCAACAAGAAAACAAGACTCTCTTAATCCCGGACATGGAAATGTGGGCCAGGTGAAAGCTGGAACAAAAAAGGACGGGTTTAAGCATCCATTCGTCGATGTATTCGACCGAACCCGTTGTGGGATATTCCATCCGTCGGTCAGAAAAAAGTACATTTGGGCTTGATGATCAATGATCTCACTTTGTGGGTCTCCCATTGGAACCATTGCATTTGACCCGCTCCCTCGCATGCATTACAGCAACGATTTCCATGAGGCCGAGGTCGGCTAGCACTTACCATTTTGTGGTCATTCGTTTCTTGTTCCTGCAGTAGAAGAGCAAAGAAGTACTTGCTTCCATGAGATCGATTTGCGAAAGGTGTGATATGTAGTTGAGAAGTATTTTATCATTTTGCGCCTGCAGTCGAGAACCATGGTAGAGGGATAAACCACCCATGCCAGTGCCGAGGTCCGTTTTGAGCTCTCCCCCAGGCTAGCGATCCCTTATCGATAAGAGCTCCTGGCTCAACCACAGTTTGTCCCAAAACTTTGCGTTGCCGACAACCTCACGCCACAATTGCATTTCAATACAGCATCGAGCAGCCTCCATCATCTTTACCATCGCGATTGAAATACCATACTCTGTCGAGACCCTAAAAAATAAAATATATCAAATCCTACCCACTCGAATACTTCAGTACCTTCACAGCAAAAAGATGTCCGATATAATAAACGCCAACCCCACAATCCTCAACCCCTCCGACCTCCCCACCCGCCACTCCGAATCTCGCAAGAAACAATCCTCATCGGCTCACATCGCAGACACCATCTCCCGACTACCCACCTCCAAGGCCCTGCTGTACGATCCGTTCTCCTCTTCTGCGGGTGAAGATTCCGCCTACTCGTCCGGTGTATCGGATCAAGATGACGATGAGAGTGGGATGGCAATGGAAGATATCGATGAGCAGGAGATCTATGGTATGCTCCTCCTTCTAAATATTATTTTCCCATATAATAGTCCTGGCTAACGGACCATAAAAATCTATCAAAAAGACTTGATTTCCACAATATCCGACCCAGAACACCCCCTCTCCCTCGGCGAACTCGCCGTCATCAATCTCCCCCACATCTACGTAACTCATACCCCTCCAACCCCGTCAAATCCACATCCAATGTCCCACGTTCTCGTCGAAATCACACCGACGATAAACCACTGCTCCCTAGCGACCGTGATCGGGCTCGGTGTAAGGGTCCGGCTAGAACAGGCGTTACCGCCGAGATTCAGAATCGATGTGAGGATTAGGGAAGGGACGCATCAGACTTCGGATCAGGTCAATAAACAACTGAACGATAAAGAGCGTGTGGCGGCGGCGTGTGAGAATGAGAATTTGATGGGGGTTTTGAGTAACATGTTGTCGACTTGTAAGTAGGGCAGGATGGGGGAGACTGGTTTTAAAGATATATCTATTGGGTTTTGAGATCGATTGCGATTTAGCGGGTTAGAAATTTAATTTGTAGTATTATATTGAACGACGATATCCAATATCAAGATATTGTGGAACCTTCTTATATCGGCTGTCGGTATGCGATCTGTAGCCGTTCTTTTTTTCATCATCATTAAAATGCTTTCGCCCACCATCGAATCCCATAAATATCGTACAATCTAGGTATATACCAACAAGAAATAAGCCGAAACCGAGACTAAAGACTTCAAGTAACTCTCGAAGAGCCTCTAATTAAGCAACCCCGACTCCTGCAGGCTCTTCTGTAGCTCTGGTTCCAAGAACTTCGAAATCGTCACATCCTCGCTCAACCCCTTTCTCCGCCTCGTCTTCAATGTGAAATCTCTCGCTAACGCCTGCGCATTCGCCGGTTCCAGCGGACGCAGTTTGATCTCTTTGTCCAAGGGATCGCCAGGCACTACGCTCCACTTATCGAAGACAAGGGAGACAAACGCTTGACCTTGAGTGTGAATCTAAAGACGGCAATCATGTTAGCAATCGGCTTGGTCATGCGAAGGACTTCCGGGTGACTTACTCTCAGATCAGTCTCAAACCCAAAGGAGTCGATCACGGGGATTAATCCCTTCACAAGATATAAAGCTGCGCCAAACGTTAGTCGGTGATTTTTTTTGTTACATAGAGAATCTAGGACAACTTACGAGTTCCAGCAATCGGCCCATCGGTGAGAACATGTCCTCTCCTCTTCGCCAAAACAGTGTACAGCGGGTTAACGGAGTCTATCGGGCCAGTCATATGGCAAGAGTACATTGGCTCCATGAGTCGGGGTGACGCCATCAGGAAGGAGGAGTAGCATGCTCTTCTCGCTGTAGGGATAATTTGTCCACCCCCACGATAGATGGCCTCTGATGCAAGCGAAGCATCCATCAGTTTGAACTTCGTATTCCGGATAGCTATAAAGAACTCGTTAGTAGATATTATAAACCGCGTGGGAATCGTGGATAACATACGCTCTTCACATAATGGCCCCTCACGGGTTCCCCATGCGAACCCTTGCTTTATCGAGTCCCGTACATTGTTCAGCAGCTTTTTATCCACCTCCGACGGTAGGGTATCATCCTGTAAGATATTCGGACTCATCTCTTCGGGTCCGAATGCCCAAATACTTCGACTGGCGAGTACATCCCACCCGTGTACTTCCTCGAAGAACTTGCCGACCCTGCGGATCGGCCACTTGATGCTGACTTTCCCGGTTTCGATGTCCTTCGCGACATCCTCCTCCAGAGGTTCCGCAACCATTGTGATCTTGTTCTTCTTGTTAGGCGTCATAGCGTAACACTTTAGGGCAGACATTTCCACAACTGTTTCGCAGAATCTTGTGACGGGATCTGAGACTTTAAGTTCCATCTCGGAGTATAATCTCCGTAGGTCGTGGAGGACGCAGTCCATGTAGAGCTCGCCCGTCCCTAGAATGATGTGCTCGCCTGATTCTTCTACCTTTGTGACAACTAGAGGGTACGATTTGTTGATTCTTCGAAGGCCGTCCAGCATCTTTGGAAGTTCGGACGGGTTGACCGGTTCTACAGCGACCTTGAACACAGACTCTGTGAAGTGCTTGATCGGTTTGAAAATGTATGCGTCGTCGTCCATTTTCGGCGGGACCAATGTTGCGGTCTTGACGATGGAATTATCGATCCCACCGAGCAGACACCAGCAACCTGCCGGAATGCCGGACGTGGGGACCTGATACCTCGTCTCAGCCACCCAGACATCGGATATCGTCGCCAGTGTCATATCTTCCTCATCGTCAATTGTATAACCCTCTCCCAGAACCCGAACCTGGTCTCCAGGTTTGATCGTCCCGGACATGACTCTCCCAAAAGCATTGAACCCGGTGGCATCCGTTGTATTGTACAGCTTCGTGATATGCACAACCAACGGCCCGTTTTGGTCACAGGTGAGCATCGCATTCGCAACTTCACTGTCCAGAGGGCCTGTATACGCAGACTCAATCTTTGCCTTGGCCCCATCAACCGGAGAGGGCACATGCTCCACTATCATATCCACGAATCCCGTCGCCGTACCAAAGAACTGCTCGCAAACCGCCTTGAGCAAATCTCCCGCATCCATCTTGTACTGTGCCGGTTTCAGTGTGATCCCTAATCCTGCCAGTGTCGCCTTCAAGCTCGACGCACTTTCACCAATCGTGTGCGCGTAAAGCTTATACAACGGTTCAAGTACGAAGTGTACGAAAGTTCTCTTCGCACCCTTCTCCGCCGCTTTCTGCCTCGTGAACTTCCGACTCTCGGCCCCAAAGTAGATATCCCCCCACATCCTCCTGGCGAACCCATCCACATCGACGCCCGAATAAGTGTCCGCGTACATCTTTGCGAAGGACCTGAGCGAGAAACACCATCCCATCTTTGTCGATGCAAAGCACACGTTCCCTTTCTCCGGCGACAACCTCAAATCATCTCTTCCCGGTGCCGCTTCCGCGATTATTGTGTTAACTTGCTCCACCGCATGCTTCACTTTGAAATAAGCATCCGTCGGCGGAATCTTCAACTCCAGCATCAGCCGGTCCATCTTATTCACCACTAACACCAACGGTAATCCTTCGTTCACCGCATACCGCACAATCTGCTCGGTATTGATCATCAACCCTTCCACCACATCCACCACGAGGACCACACCATCAGCCAATCTCAACGACGCCGCGACTTCGTCCACAAAATTCACATGTCCGGGAGTATCGATGATGTTCACCAAATGCGACTTCCGAGCCGAACTCTGCAATACCAACGACATCGGCGCCGATTTGATCGATACCTCACGTTCGCGTTCCAGCGTATGCACGTCCGTATATCTCAGCTGCACCTCCTCACGCCTACCAATCGCCTTCTTCTGGTCGATTATGTGCGTCTCCAGCACCAGCATATCCATAAACGCCGTCTTTCCGTGGTGTAAATGTCCCGCCAAAGCTACATTTCTAACCTGGTCGGGAAAATTCATCATGTCCATCATGAACTCGCGTGAGAAATGCGTGACCGGCAGCTCCGCTTCTTCCACTATGAATTTCTTGACTTTGATAGGCGCGATGATGGGCTCAGTGAGCGGTTGGGCGTCTTCCTCTTGTACCATTGCTTCGACGTCCGCGCCGTAGACTTGTTCGGCGGTCGGGTAGTATTGTTTGTCTTCGTGGAGGATCACGGCATTGGAAGGACCTGAGTCTACTTCCATCAGTTGCATATCGTTCGATGGGGAGTGAGGTGCCGGTTCGTCGTCCGAGGCAGCATCGAAGTCGACGTAGGCGTCCGCGCCGGTGTCTTCTGCTGCGGAGCCATCGCCATCTGAGGAACCGGCATCGCCGATGTAGTTTCCGAATCTGAGGGAAGGTAGGATATCAGCTTGAGCCTTCTTGTTTTTAAGTCATTACAATCGGTGGTTGGGAGATGCGAGTGTTAACAAAGCTTGTGGATTGATTAAGGTGTAATGCAAATGAGCTACAGTAGAGGTAACTTACTCGTCATAAAGGTCATCCATTGTGGATTGGCGAATAGCAGGAGCAGCAATCTAAGGTTATATAGTGGGAAGGCCGTGCTGTGGGGATATTGGAGCTATGCCGGCCGATTGCTGCTCGAGATGATATGGGTTGGGTGGTGAGGATGTAGCTGGATGAGTCGCGCGAACTCTGCCAGCTTGAATTTTTGGTGTTCAAGTTTCGACGCCACACATCGAAGTTGCCTCGCGTTGTGGCGCCGTGGCTGATTTCCAGCTTCAGGAGAAGTGAGCCGCGAGATCTAAAATTGATGAAGATACTTTCTATAATCTCAAACAAGCACACAGACTATGGTACATAAGTGCAGAGTAACCAGTAACCACCGGCACCCATAACTCATAAATTCATCTTATTCACAACCAACTTTTCCGCCAACCATTTTTGTTACAAATTTATTAGCCCGTACATTTTCATTGCAGTTTCCTCCTCTATCAGCAAAAAAGATAAAAATAAAAAATAAAAAAGTAGAAGCAAATTGAAAGGATATCACGCAAAAGCTCCGATAAATGCCATACCAAATGCGCCTGCAAATACGCACAAAGAAGCATGTATTCTTTTCTTCCCCTTTAAGATCTTCCAGCTCTCGTCTGTCAGGAAGTCTTCAGCAAGAAGCTCGACAAGACCACTGTTGAATCTGACGTTAGCACACATATATAACGCCATAGATTTCGCATTAGATATTCTTACGCAAATAGAAGTAAACCGGAGCTGATAGCGTTCATGACTCCGACCATCAGTAGCCCGACTTCACTGGCTGGGTCATATAGAGTATGTGTCGCGAGGCCGATGGCCTGTCCAATTGGGGTCGTAGTACCACTATTCATCCTCTTTAGCACGGCAAGTCATAATTCTCAGGCTCCATAGCTTCTACTCACTATGCCAGCGCCATTAACCAGGGCTTCATAGACCCTTTTGGAAATATCGTAATAGCAGATATTCTAGCTCCCAACGCTAGCCCCTCAAATGTTTCTACAATGAATCGTTAGTTTAGCTTCGCCGAGAAAATTATTCGAGGAAAGAAACGTACGGTGGAAAGAAATAGCAATAAGAAGAACGATAAAATTAGATCCCGTCGCCACACTCAGTGCCATTCCAATGAATACGCTATGAAACAGAATACCCGCCTCCAGCAGCATCACTTGTAGCAAATTCCTCTTTTGCTGTGCAATCTCCGCAGGTGACATATCTTCGATACTCGGGAGGTGGGCGTCATGTTTTTTCGAATGTCTTTGTTTCGCTGCCCCGTTTGAGGAACTACCTTCGTCATCAGAATCTGATAGAATGGTATCAAGCGCGATACCGTCATCGTCGTCCCTAATTACCCAAGTTTAGCATTCCTGGGGCCCCCAAAGTAATTGCCTTGACAGTTCAATCATACTCCGGCGAAATCCGATTGAGTTGCATGCTGATGCTCCCGCTCCTCGTCCGCTTATGCGTCGACTTTCCGAGCAGACTACTCGCTGCCTCTCCGTTCGTCTGGTACTCCGGATCTTCATTAGGATGAAGGTCCGGCCGTAGGGCAGGCGAAGAAGGCGCGACTATATGTTCAAAGTCACCATGGCTATGTGTCGGTGCACCGAATCCACTAAAGATCATCTCGATTGTGACGACGAAGAACACGGCGGCCAGAGCGATGGCACCAGCCATAGCTGGGTATGTTTCGGTCCAGAATTTGGGAAGACATGGGTCCGTCAGCGATATGAAGGCGGTGGGGAGAAGCTAGAGTCTATAGTTAGCAATCAAGGCGGTGCTAGAGAGATATCAACGTCTCTTACATGTACAAAAGCCGTCGCCAGCAATACTCCGGTTCCAAAATGCCTTGCTAAGAACCTTTCAACAGCCAGTTAGCATTACTACAAGAACTTCAAGATCCGAAAGGCCCAGCAGCTTACAGAAAATGATGCGGCACCTTCAACTGCGGCACTCGTCTGACGAGGATCGGAAAACCACATGCTACCAGCCGGTCAGCCTCCAAAGCTCACAAACTATGTCTGTCCTGCCTGGTGGTTCAATCCCATACCCAGTGTGCTCAACCCCAGCACTATTGCCAACGCGAGGACATGCAGTCCGGTATCATAGGACCCCTTGGTCTTGCTGCCACATGTTGACTGACGTCCAAGATGTATTGAATGGTGTGCCTCCCCTGTGTACCACGTATGGTTAAATAAAATAATGCTAACTCCGATATAAAGGCCAAATAGTACCTTCAAAGATCGTCCTTACGACTAAATTTGCATATCACCATTAGCTCTAAGCTCGACTAGCATCCGACAGCACCCTAGGAAGAAAATATCCTACCATTGCCAGCATGGGTAGCGACAACGTCCGTCATTTCAGGATGCTATCTATCAATAATCGTATCTCCTCCGGGAAAATTCAACCCGGAGTTTGAAGGCTGGTAGGAACCTCGGGATTCGCGAATGCAGAGTTGAGCCAAATATCATCGAGTATCACTGAACTCGGGCATGTCGGAACGGTAAGGAAACGGGCTGTGAGTGAGAAAACCGATCGGTCCGGGGAGGTAAGGTGTGACCTGCAGTGGAGAAAAGCTGTAGAGAGGCGTTAGACTATTTTGGATTGATGCAGAAGCAACGGTGGCTCCTGTGTAGTCGACGGGTCAGGGGAGAGCAATATTGGCAGCTGGCGCATTGAACCGAATCTGGTGCTTGGGTCCTTGCAAATGGTCTTGGTGTTTCTTCCGCCTGGTTTTCTTAAGGCTGGTTTCATTGCTCGATGAAACACGACACCAACACATATTCACACCCATTGACTCCAACCGCGCTTCAACCACAACGAATGTGAGATTTACATGTAGACGTCATCCAATCGAGAATAACTGAAACTGAAATGCTTTTCCGTTTGCTTTTTGACCGAGACTACTGACAGAGTATGATAAGTTGGGGGGCATTTCAGCATTCATACTACAACTTTAAGGATGGCTAGCTACTCTACGTCACTATACTTGTGATATACATAACGATCAATCCGAACCAAGTCCTTCAAACTGAAATTTGCATCTCGAGTTCGATACGAGAAGATACCTTATCCCATATCTAGAACCCCTCATGAGCATCTATCAAATGTAGAGTAAACTCATAATTCAACCCTACCCACCTATTAATACTATTGCCATCGGAACAAATCTACAAGCTCAATTCTAGTATAAGCCGAAAAAGGACCTTCGCGGCTATGCGCAAGAGCCCTGATACTCCGACGCCGGCTACGCTGCGCATGCAGATACATACACCTGCATATTGTAGAAACCTCCCCTTGACGACTGACGTCAAAACACCACGTGTGTTCAGGGCGATCAGGGTCTGTTGCATAGTTATAAGACGTGTCCTGGAACTAAGGAGCTGACAAGGCTGCAGCAAATGCTTAGCACCAGCCGATCTGGTATTTGAGAAGGGTATATCGATAACTTTGAATTCTACCCCACCGACCATCAAACTACGCTTCTAGAAGCTCTCATGTACCGGGCCTAGTATTCTTGACCCTGCAGATACGCACCAGCTCAAGCATCCTCTAAAACCCGGTTCAAACTGGTCACATAATCAAGGTCCAGCCAAGTGAGCTTAAAATTTGTCTCAAAAACCCGGATATCACAATGCCGCATTTGTTAGCTGCGGCAGGGTCCCTAAGGGTGCACCAACCAGATCACTCCTATATAAGGCAGGCCTAAATGCAGTTTCTGATAATAAAATACGTATATAGTGTCCACACGTGCTAATCTTTTTCATAATCGGGCTTTCTAAAGTCGCAATACTAGCGAATATAAGAGTATAAAACTCCCCAATCTTTCAACTTCCTTCCATTCATAGTATAATTGCGGCGATTGCCCAGCAAGCGGACGATGGCGTACCTGCTTCTTATACCCCACGGCCGGACGTTACCAGGTTTCAGAGTCGATCTCTTATCCTCAGCAAAAAGCTTGACGATAAGAAGAAACCGCGGATAACGATGCACCTTCCTAGGATAATATTCCATTTGGCCCCTGGCTGGTCCGATTAAATAGGAGGATAACTAAAGTATAACCCTTGCAAAGGGGAGCGAGAGAAATTATGTCGAGTTAGAGACGTCACTCAGCGCATTCACCCGCTGGGTGTGTCCTCTCGCGAGTCCTGCTCAAAAGGGAAGACCAACCGAAATGGGCAGTCGCAGAGTTTGTCCCACCAGGATATGACAGGCCTTACTGTTAGAGTTTTCGGGCTGCTTACATGTACATGCTTACTTGTCTGACAGGTTTTTTTAAATTGACAGCGAAGAAGGGAAAAAAAAAAAAGGCGAAAATGAGCGAAGGCGCAAAGTGGGTTCCTGCAGATTGGCGTCGGAATCTCGTATCACGTTATTTTTCGGAAAAGGGCTGACCGCTTATCAAACGGGAAATCCTTGCCTCCAAGATTCAAATTTGCGTTTCATAGTTTCGGCTCAGGGAACTGCAAAAAGATATGAAATCGTGAGAGATTTCCGTTGGTGGCACATCCAGGACTTCTAAACAGACGTTTCCTCGGGGTTTGATCATGAAATGAGGTACTTGCTGATGAGCTCCAGAATAGGCATGATATCATCGCTGCCTGGATAAGGAGACCGGCCGGGTAGGGAACCGAATGTCGCTGGGATGCTGGACCAAGATTGGCACAAGTGTGCTTCTCGGAGCTCGGAATCATCGAGTTCTTGCTCGACTGGCCAACCTGCGAACTAATTCGAGGCAGGCCGCTAGAGTAATCAAAGCAATACGAGGGCCAGGAATTTTGCGAACTCCACGGGAGCGCCATCGCGGTTTTGGTAAGAGATCTGTGAATGCATTATCATACAATAGGACTATAACTCTTGGAAGACCGTCGATCTCTTCAAGATAACCTCGTGAGCGGTCGACATTCCCGGAGTCGATTCCGAAAAGACCATATCAGACAGGTTCAAGAATCCGTCTCTTTCGATCCCTGCATCCTCTGAATGCAGGATTTAGAGAGGGAAAGCATGATTGACGGGCTTGCATTCTCCACCTTGGCGTACGTGCTCAAGACCAAAAGCGAGGATGTTTAACATCCTTTCGATTGACTAAGCGAGCAAAATCGGACGCTAGAAGACTTTCTGTCGTGCATGTTACATTCTGGTGCCCGACGCTGCTTGGGTCGGTGATTCTGAAGCTATTGGAGCTGCATGCTACGTTGAATTATCATGGTGGTTGAATCCTTTCGCAGAATATCAACAGTTACGGCGATAGTCTACCGGAAAAGTTGCCTTCAAGCTTCATAATCATCGAAAGGGTTGCTTTCGTTTCTATCATCTGAGATCCGATCGGACGGTCGGATTTCCCTTTCGCTAGTAACTATTTTATATTTTTAGAACTCGATCAGACGAGGAAGCACTCGCCACTCTGGATCTGGTGGGCGCAGCCCTGTTGAGTCCTCGAGTGTCTCTCCGGGGCAGACATCAGAGGAACCGAGTTATGGTAGCTGCCGGTACCGTCTATCGGCATGTCAACCGTTCCAAAACTTGTCGGGACAGTTTTATAGATTCGTTCTGAGCTGTCCCATGTGCCTACCACCGCCCTCCCCAGCCCCACTTTCTCAAGCTAAGTAAGTCCACTGCACAAGCTTGGCTCAGAATCATGAGAATGAAAAAAAAGTTTATTCTTATCGCGCTGGTGGATTTTGGATTCGGCAAGGCTGCATGTCAGTCCGCCCGATCTCTTGAGTACAGCTGAGAGATGTCGGTTTATTCCGCCCATACAATCACTTATACATATATACGTTATAAAGCACGAGACAAGTTATAAAGCAGCTGAATCCTCGCTCGCCGGGTCCGTTGCAGCATTAATACATTGTTATTACTCATAGCCTTTGTATAATATAATTCGCACAGGTCGAGTATATAGGGATAGAAGAAAAATAAGCAGCAGCCTAGATCTTCAGATTCGAAGGCTGGTTCTGGAAGCATACAGCGTTTGAGGCAGCCTCTCCGCGTGCTTATCCACATTATAGTATCTTATGAACGGCCAATCCTGAAGGATTGCGATATACGCCCAAACCCTGAACATTGTCATGACTGCTGTTTCTTCTTCAGCGTAGGATTGTCGTTTTCCCGAACTCCTAAGCCAAACAGAAAGAAGCAAGAGACTGGAGATACATACCCAGCTAGATAGGCGTCAAACGAACGGGCCCCCAAACCCGGACAGGCAGCGCTCTTTTTCCTTGGCACAAAAGCGAAAAGGTAAGAATGAAGGTTTTTTTGGGGGAGTTGACCGGATTCTCTTGGTCATTTTGGTTCGGTTCGTCACAATCACATTATTGTTGACCCACCTGGCTGGTGGGTTCTGGTAGTTGCGGCCTGTCCAGCCTTTCAGATAGAGCTGACGCATGCACCGGGTTCGAGTCTGTTTATATATAAGAAAGCCGACTGGGGACTTTCTGGCAGCCGGTTTATCCGTCCTTCACGAACTACTATTTATTTCAGGCTGCCGCCCACCGTATACATAATAAAGACCGTTGCCGCCGACGACAAGTCACGACAAAGTTGTTTGTGTAGACATCCGTGTGCGAAGACCTCAGGATCAGACCCTCATATCCTTCCCGACTGTTTTTCGTCCGATATTTTGGAGAGAAAAAAAAAGGAATCACCTTCGGCGTCTTCGAATATTCGAATATTCTAAACCCCTAAATCCCGGCAGATTTAAACTTTTTTTGGGTTTAATATTATTTTGCGAGGTGAGTTCAAGGACGGGATGGCTGCCAATCAATATCACACAATATAGCTCTGAGGTTCTGCTCCTCGTGGAGCCCTGGTAGAGGGGTGAGGGGGACCCAATTAAGACAGATGGTGGCCTCGATCTTGGGTGGCACCGGCTGGGTAGGAGCAGACTGGACAGGACCGAACGAACGAGCAATCGATCCAGCCCCCAACTGGCAGCTTCGATGTACAGCAGGCCTGTTCCCATTGTTCAATATGATCAAAATCGTCGGAATCTTGAAATATTCTTCTCTTATTCTTCCTATACTTCCATCCCTTTTCCCGCAGTTGAAGGAAATTTACCCGCCGTCAATCGAAATCTTGTCCCACTTGGCGGGACCCCGATAGCATGCATTAATTGCTTTCCACATCGAGGCGCCCTTTTTAGCCATCGTGTGCCTTGGAACGGGTATTACTCGCAGGGGGTAAGGCTATTGATTCTTAGCGTCTGACCTGCTTTCCCTCAAATAAACTCGGGCTTGCCTTGTTCGCGGACAGTGCTCGAAATATTACACACCTTTGGCTTGCATGTAATTGTTATTTGCCTGACGACGATTATACTTTTGACTTTGGCCGCTGTTTTATATCATGCTGGCTATGATATAATCTGATCTGATATCAAGAGCTCGAGAGTCAGCCCCTATTAGCTTTGAATTCGGCTGGGTATCGGACCAGCTAACGTTAACGGCTTTTGGATCGAAACAGCCTAGTTGAATACAGACGATCACTATACATAACTCCCTGCTCATTTCGCCATCGTCGTCACCGTCGCCCTCTGCCACAGCGGAGGCCAACTAGCCCGTAAGTGAGTTCTGTAGATGTGGTGAAGCAGAAGATATCAATATTCCGTTTGGTGGTGGTCCCTGTGAAATTAGCTGTCGGTGGCCCAATCAGCGGCTGCTGACCCCTTCCCGGCGCATTCCATCAATCTTACTCGCCTGTCCTGTCCTTTTTTTTTTTTTTTTNTTTCTGTGTTTCTCTCCACCATCATTCTCCCTCTTATTCTTCCACTTCCTCCTACTCTTCGACCTCTTCTCCTTTCTTCCCCTTCTATTCTTTTTTATTCTTTTTATTCCATTCCTGTCATTCTCAACTTCACAAAACCAACCGACTGACCGCTGTCTTTGCGCCTTAGCAAGCATCTTCTTCGGTTTCGTCGACAGAGGCTCTGGTTAGCTGTTCACCACACTCGTTTGGTTGCCATTGGAAAAACCCAAGTCTGCCTGATTCATTATAAACATCACTACCATCCCTTTTTCGCCTTCAACGACCACCCAATCTCACTCTCACTCACCTCACCTCATCTCTTCCCTTCACATCATCACCTACCTACATCGGCACAAACACCGACAGCAGCATCGGCAGTGATACAGGATACCCATTTTAATTCACCACTCCTCTTCTCCGTCACTCCTTTTTTTTCTTTTTCCAACGACCGTAGAATTTAATCCACGATCCAGGGATACATTTTTGTACCAGCCTCCGACGGCCAAGCGAACAACACCGTACGCAGCCGCAAACACTCCATCCGACTCCTCGTGCTTGGAACACCTCACACGTTTCCCCATCCGCCGCCTGTCACCTCAAATTCGACCTTTCCTCTCTCTCCCTCTCCATACTTCCAACAGACCACCTTCAAACTGGATCGATTCCTGAGGCACTCGCGCTCGTTCTCCGATTCGAGCAACATGTCTATGAACACTGAGCAGGAGAAGCCTCTCCTCCCTCTTTACTCGGATATCGAAGAGCAGAAACCCTCACCTCTGCCGCCGCAACAGCGAGAAGACTCGCTAGCGACCAAATATGCATGGCTGGCGGTCTATTTCGGGCTCAATCTGTGCCTAACACTCTATAATAAATCTGTGATGGGCTCGAAGGTGTGTAGAATACACTCTCATACATCTTTCGACAGTATCTCAGAAGTGCTAACTTGACCGGCTAGCCTGACCGTCCTGCATTGTTCCCTTTCCCTTATCTCCTGACAGGTCTGCACGCCCTCTGCGGCTCGATAGGATGCATGTTCTTCTACGCCCGTGGAGCCTTCACATTTACAAGATTATCAGAGTATGAAAACATCATTATGCTGCTGTTCTCTGGCCTGTACACCATCAACATTGCTATTTCCAATGTGTCGCTGTAAGTTGCCTTCCACACACTCTACCAGCTCGGATAGTTTGCTGACGGTTTCTCCAGGAACTTGGTCACCGTTCCCTTTCACCAGGTCGTCCGTGCTATGACCCCTTTCTTCACCGTCATCATCTTCGTTGTCTGCTTCCGAAAGACGTATGGATACATGACCTACATTTCTTTGATCCCCGTGGTTGCTGGTGTCGGTTTCGCTACAGCGGGTGACTACTACTTCACACCTCTCGGTTTCTTCTTGACTCTCCTAGGTGCCTTCCTCGCTGCCCTGAAGACCGTCGTCACCAACAAGGTCCAAACCGGACGACTCCGACTCACCGCATTCGAGCTCCTGGCCCGCATGTCGCCGCTCGCATTTCTCCAAACACTTCTTTACTCCTACTACACTGGTGAAATGGCCAAGGCCCGGGTATGGTTCTTCACATCCTACGACAATCAAAAGGCCATGGTCTTGCTCCTCAATGGTGCTATCGCGTTTGCCCTGAACGTTATCAGCTTCACAGCCAACAAGAAGACCGGCGCCCTGACAATGACAGTGGCTGCCAACGTCAAGCAGATCCTCACCATCGTCATCTCATTCGTTTTCTACGACCTCAGAGTCACATGGCTCAACTCGCTCGGTATACTCCTGACACTGTTCGGTGGAGCCTGGTATGCAAAGGTGGAACTGGAGGCCAAGCAGAGGAACAACCAGCCGAAAGAGGGACCACCTTCGCTACAGCACGTCGTTGTCACCAAGTCGTGAGACATCAGCATCTTTTTGTCTCTTTGAGCGAATTTTCATTTCTTTTTTTCCAACCTTGTGAATTTTTTTTTGTCCGACACATCGAAATCCTATCTGGTTTATAGCGGAACGGAAATGAAACAATTACTTGTTCTTTTTTGGCCTTTCGAGAAACAAAATTTTGTTACCACTACTACTAAAGTCGCATTATAGAGGAGGGGGTTTTTATCATTAAAGCAAGCAAATGGGCACTTTTTGGCATTCTTTTCGAAACTTGCTTCTCTCAATCACCGTTTTATTCATCTACATCTTCGGCAACCCGCTTTATTTTTCGTCCCTATAAGCGAGGTTGGAGCACAAGGGTTATCCTCGTCCCTTTACTATCCATCATCTGTCCACGCATCGATATCGGCATGGAAGCATTCGATTGGAGCGCTTTTTGCGTCAACGTTCAGGTTCAACACATACATAAATCCAAACATTCTGCTCCCGCTGGCATCAGCTCACTTTTTTTACCTCTTCTTGATCTCTTCGGCTCGTCGTCTCGGACGATACTTTTTCCCGGCCCTGCTCTGCGTGTGTTTTCGATGTGTTTCACGACCTTATAAGATTAATGTGGTTGAAAATTTTTTCTTTTTGTCTTGATTCCTTTTGTTTAGCAACCTGTCCTTTTGTTACTGTTCACTTTCGTCTCTCCTCGACCTTCTACTTTTATACCCGCGAAGGTTTTTTTTTTTTTATATTCTCCAAACCTTTTTTTTCCTTCTATAATTTTTTTTTTTTTTTTTTTTAAACAGACGATGGATGGGCGTCGGTAGACGGGGTTGGCCTTTTCAAGCAATCGAAGGCTTTTGTTTCCCCATTTTCTCATTCCAACTTCCTCTTCTTCTACCCACTTCCCTTTAAACCTTCTACACTTTTTATACAAAATCCGATACTTTTCTTGTAAATACCCAATTACTACTACTATTACTACTACTACTACAACAGAGAAAAATTCTAAACTTGATAAACATTTCAACATCAGCAGCTGCCCATCGTAAAACGTGAAATATACAATTGGTTCTAAAATATCATAACAAGCTTCAACCCGATAGGCTCCTCCTATATGCGTTACAGCGTCAACCAGACGCCCCCTTTCCTCGCATCCGCCAACCCCCTTCTTGAGCCTCAAATAGGCTTTTTGCACACATGAAATGTCTTCTAACCGGATACATCACCGCCAAGTCCGCGCGGTACGTAAAACCCTCCGGATTTTTTTGGCATTGGTATATATAACTCTTTTTTGCCGGGTTCCGGGTTGGCGTATGCATAGCTGTGCGGGGAAGGGGTCGGAAGTGTAATATTAAAAAAAATAATTGATAGCTATATTGGTATACTAATATTTACCAAGTCCTCTGTTAGTTGGACTGTTTTAAGATCTTTCGAACGTTGCAGTTGAATGTTGGGTAGTTGGGTAGAAACGTAACTTCGGTTAGTTTACAGCTTACGCATAGCTTCTTCTTCTTCTTCTTCTTTTTTCTGAGAATAGTTAATTATACAATCAAGGTTTGCTCTACTCGGTATATCAGGCCGGCTGTTGCACTGTCGTGCGAAAACCGGGTACGAAGTTTGAGGTCTTTTCAATTCAAAGCTAAGCACGGACGTCCACATACGTACGCACATTCGAAGCTATTCAATCCACTCCTATCAACTTCAATACACTCCAGATCCCAAGCCAGGATCAAGCAATACAAAATCATCCCCCCCCCCAAAAAAAAAATTCCGGAACAAAAATTTTCCGGGGTCGAAAGTACTCAAAATTGAAATTGCATAAATTTATTAAACGGCGTAATGGAAAAAAAAAAAAAAACCACTTAAAAGGTGCTTAACAAAAAAAAAGTCAGTGGCGTTCTTCGTTCAGTGTTCAAACGGGTAAAGGCTCGTTACGCATACGGGCTGAGGCTTGGGATCCCCACCACCACCACCCCCGTAGTGTCTCAAAATGCAACGTCAGTCTGTCGCGGAGAGTGTATGTATATATATATGCATAAACTTTCTACATACAATATCAGTGGAGATGCAAACGTCAACATTATAGGATTCATCTTGACTGGTAAAAAGCATATCCGCAAGTACCATCTTCAACTAAAATAGCTATATAGCTAAGTTCTTAAATAACATGGAATGATCATGGCCAAGAAAATTCGTAATTAATCTCCGTCCGGACACGACGATATATACGACTAAGGAGGCATCTTAAGCTCTCCGTACAACCGATTTGGTATCGTTCACTTATAATTATATAAAATAGGGTAGAAGCGGCAATTAAAAAGGGGGGAGGAAGGGCGGTACTAAGAACGCCGTCGTCGTCACTTTAAATTGCGTTCAATTGGGGGGCCGCTCGAAATCTTGTCCATGATGGTATACGTAAGCGCCCCCCCCTTGGGGCGGTTAGAGGTGATAGATCTGTGCGTATACATGGATATTCTAGGAAATACGATCATAGGGGGATAAATTCAGTCCTAGCTATACGTAATACAATATAACTAGCTATCCTATCCGTAAGGATGTATATGCCCAAAGTGTAGTACCTCCATAGCCTATAAAACGAAATCTACACCTTCAAAATAGCTATAGTCTTACGAAAGTCTTCATATATATAGCTCAGACTAGACCTCACGGCTAATCATAAGCTGGATTATAAACCGGCCAAGGCCAACCTAACTTCATCAAAATACAAACGAACCCACACTCTCTAAATAAATCAGAAAGAGTGAGGTCGATACTGTACAAAACACCAAGTTATATATTATCCTGCACACATGTGCATACCGTCTGAGGCTCCAAAGTTTAACCTACTAGCTAGGTGTATATATCCCAGGACTTCTTCGATATATAATAATCTTGAAATAACAATATTAATAACCAAAGAGGCACTACTAAGATTAGAATTTCGGTCAGTTTTAAAAGATGCTAATTCCAAGTATTTATACCCTGCCTCCTCTTAAATAATTAATCAAAGATTTAAATTTTCAAAAAATTTCCTTCCATTACTCATCTGGCGCATAGATATTTTGAACTTGCCACACTTGCACTAAGCAATCACCACAAGTAGCCTAAGTAAGTAAGTAAGTAAGTGATCATAACTCTCATTCCAATCTGTATGTATGTACAAATCTATATATACCCTATATACCACATTTTTTTATGTATATAAAAAGAGAACTCCAGCCAATGGTACCCTTCATCCCTACAATTCAATCTGAGGACCCCAATATCCAAAAAAAAACTTAAACGCCGTCGCCCTCCAAAACCCGAAATCAAAAACCAACACCTCAAAAAATGCTAGAAAAGAGGCTACCTCGGCCTCAGAACCCTCTTCGACCTCCTAACAACCTCCTCCTTCTTCTTCTTCACCACAACCTCCACAACCTTCTCCTCTGTAACTTGAACTTCCCCCCTCCTCCTCTTTTCCTCCTCAAGGCATTCAAAAACCCCATTCTCAAGACACCACTTTTCAATATCCTCCGCCCCCTCAAACGCCCACCCTTCATCCACCTCCCGATCCAAGATATCATGAATCTTCGTCACCGAGCTCCAACAGGCTAGGTCGAACGCATTCTTCTTCGCCTTGGACGGCTTCCAAAGCCTCAATTTCCCTCCCGCTCGCGTTCCGTTGTCTGATCGGATCAGCTGCTTGATCAAGAAGTGCAGCCAGATCACGTTAGATCGCGGGCAGTACAGCGACCAGTCCGGTTTGTTAATCCTTTCTGACCTGCGACCGCCGTTCGTCGCGTGTCCATTCACATTGGCGACCATTCCCACAACCGCGTCTCTCACTCTGCGTAATCAATCAGCCTTGCCATCCAAAAAACAAAAAAAATAAACATCAAAATGTAGAGGAGATACTCACTTCCGATAAATATCAAACTGATACAACCCTTCCGCCTCAAACATCCCCTCTTCTTGCTCCATATATGCAACACCACCCCCACAAATCTCGTCGGGAATCGTCGCCCTCGAAAGCGTATAATCTATCAACGTGACAATCACATCTTCAAACCCCGCACGCCCCACTTCCAGCGTCCTCCCCACACCGCTTTCGACCTTATCCTTCTCTTCCCTCTCGCGGTTTAAATCCCTGACTAGTAGGTTCCCGCCGTGTAGATCTCTGTGTTCGAATTCCCGGTCCTGCTCGGCCTGCGCGAACGCTCGCACGGTTTGTCGAAAGATCTCAAGTGGGACGTCCCAGGTCGTCCAGGTCACAGCGTCAAGACTGCACCCGCCGTCTTCGAGCGCGATTATGGCGTGAAACTCCGTGCTGCCGAAGACGCGGTTCTTCGGGTTGTAGTCTTTGTTGTGTTCTTCCTCCCAGATACGCCAGGAGGCTTCGAGCTCGGCGGGAACGTCGGAGGAGACGACCTGGCAGCCTAGGTATTTTATAAACCCTGGGATTGGGGAGAGAGCCCGGGTCGTCTTGAGCTCTTGCAGGACTTCGGACTATTCTTTGTTAGCACAAAATTCCTACCTCCACCTTTAAGAAACAGAGAAAGGGAAATGAGAGAAAAACGGAGGGGTCGAATAAACTTACAGCGTTATCCTCCATGGTCAGCGGTACGAGTTTCAAAACCACAGACCGTCCATCGTCCCGCTTGTGAATGTACACCTCCGCAAAACTGGACTCCCCTATCTTCTTGATATGGGAAAAATCCGTTGAGATGGTTTTAAGGTACTCTGTGTACGACACGATCCTCGGCTGGTCGCAGACCGGTAGGAGATTGAAGACTTTACTATCAGGATGTAGGGCGGGGATCTCTGGCGGTGGAGTGACAAGCCCCACGTCTTTCTTGGCCGGTGATGGTAAATCCCTCTTGGCCGGTGACGGCGTGAACGGGAGAGTGTTATTGAAATGGTTAGTGGGCGTGCGTTCCGGTGTGGTGCAAGCTAAGATCGACGGGTCGGGGAGGTCAGTGATTAGGGTTTTGAAAATGATGAACGGGGTGGGCATACGAGAGTTGAGGTTCAGGGCGCGGATACCGCGGACGAGGGGGTCGTTGAAGGCGAGAGCGGGACCGCCGTGGGCGCGGCCTCTACGCCTGGCTTCGTTGTGGAGCTCGCCGCGCTTTTCGGGGCTGACCCAGGTGGATTCGTCGAATACTTCGATGTTCTGCTCTTCTTCCTCAGATTCATCTTCGGATTCAGATTGGGCGGTGTCGGATTCGATTGCGTCTGTTTCTGTTTCTGTTTCTGGTGGCGGAGTAATGCTGTGTCTTGAGGATGTGATCTCGACGGCGAATGTCTCTGTGATTCTGACAGGAGATGGAGCGAAGTCCTCCTCGACGACGACTTCTTCTTGGACCTCGACTTCAACTTCAACTTCCGTACACTTCCCATTCTTTAATGTCTCTGATTGAACGGTCTGGTAAACCAGGACTTCTTCAACCAGAGCGATGACATCGTGCTCCTCGTCTTCGCCTGCCGGAGGTGTTCCGTGTTTACTCTCCCGCCTACTCTCCCGTCTGGCATATGACTTTCTGTTCTTCGGAGTTGATGGTGGTATTGAAGCGAGTTGGTTTAGACGGGCGTCCAGAGTGTGGGCGAGTGGCTGGCGAGATCTGGTCTCTACGGGCATGGTCGATGCATTCTGTGTCTCTTCTTCTTCTCCTGCTTCTTGTTCGTCGGGAGTGGATTGCCTTATAGATACTACTCTATTGTTAGTAAAATATACCTATATACGCGCCTATGGAGGGTTAAAGTACACACCAACTCTCTCAATCAACGGCGACTCAGGCGGCGACTCGAGCATAAAGCTATCGTCCGAATCCTCGTCGTCTTTATTACTATCATTGACCCTAGCAACAGCAGGAACCGGCTGCTGCTGCTGCTGCTGCTGGGAGGGGTTGTTCATTAGCAGACCCTGGGATTTCCGCTGGGAGTCCCAGACTCTGGCCGAGCCGCGGAAGGCCTTTGTGAGGGTTCCTGAGCGACGGGCTGTGCCGTACTTTTTGGGCCGGTGAAGGGCGGACGGCATCTTTTACACTCTCTGATAACTAAGATACCAAAAAAGATGTTGAAAATATAGCAAAAGATATTGGACGGGAGTTAGTGAGCGAGATGGGATGTTGTCATTGATACTGGCGTAGTTCGGTGGAGATTGTTGGCGATTAATTGTCGGACGAGGTGGACCTTGGAGACTTGGAGTTTGAAGAGAAGGCGTGGAGGAGGGGTTGGCCGGGACACTTAAAAAGTTGAAAAAAGTAAATAAACAAAAAAGATAAGTGAGTATATATGTATGTATGTATGAGGACGGGGAACCGATAGAAGATGCTTGATTGAAGGTGGTGAGGCCGTGGAGATGCGGGTTGGAATGCGGGTGATCCGCGAACAGCTGCGAGGATGTTGTTGAATTGCCCGTTCGGGAAGCACCGTCAACAAGCACAACGTCAACTGGGAAACCACTTTCTCCTGCTCCTCCTTTGGCCATTTTCCTGTGGCTGAAACACACATTTACATACATGTACGTACATACATACACACACGCCACACAGAGCAACAACAGCAGCAGCACACAGCTGTGGCGTGCCTGTCTTTACTATTTATAGGATAGTTATGTAGTTAGGCCAGAACAGAACACCATCACGGAGAATATGCTTTCGGGAGGGAATGCGCAAAGTTCCGATGGAAGGACCGCCCTCCTCGTCGGCCCCCCCTGTCAGATGCGACTGTCATGTCAAAAGGTTCCGAATGCAAACTGACTGCTGCAGGAACGTTTTTTCCCCCGCGCAATAAAAGTCATTCGATTGTCGTCTTATAACCTTTTTTTATTTTTTATTTTTTCCTAAAATGTATAAAACTGCAATCTGGCCTCTTATATATAGATAGTACACTGTCATACCACTCTCCATCCTCGACATCACTCGAGGTCAGTGAGTGAGTGAGTGAGTGAGTGTACTATGTACTTACTTACTGTGCATTCATTGCTATTACTTTTTGAATGCTACCATAAGCGGCATGGTCTGCTTCGGACCTGACGGCCTTCTTCTTCGAGAAAAGTACACCGTTTCGATTCTGGCTTTCCAGCTGGATTTATAATGGAGCCCCTGGTTTGACTGTGCCCAACTGCGCCGCCGCACCATAAACGGGCCGGAAACCTATAATATCCTCCGCATCTCCTGCTCTCTCTCGAGATATAGACTCCTCTCTTTTCTCTTCTAGAATTGTTCCTTAGAATTGTGTGTTTTTATCTCATCTTATACCAATCTATTCTATTATATTCTACGTCCTAGATTTTATTTTTATTTCTATTTTATTTCCGTTTTATTTCGGCCTGGTCGGTATCTAAGCATCTATTTCTTGCGCCCCCGGGGGAAAAAGGCTATTCTCACGCCACCCGTCGCTATCCTACAAGAGCTTCATTACTTCGTATAAGCTTACTGTGCAGACCGCAGCAGCGCCCGCCGCCGCCGGATGGCCCTCCGATAGTACGAACAAACGAACAGCCTGGCCAGTTAACTCCCTCTCGATATCTTATATTTACACTCTCCATCTCCGTCCATGAATTCATAGTCTCCACCTTAAATCATCTACCATCGCAATTAGACTTGTCTCTCTCTCTCTTTTTTTTTTTTTAATTAAAAAAAAAAAAGAAGGGAAAGCAGAAAAATGACGCCCCGCCGGACTTCCCGTCTGCGACACTCCGCCGGCTGGTTCTTCCTCGGATACCTCGCCACAGCAGCTTACGGAGCCGTCGATAAAGACCTCAGCTACTGTTCCGTAAGTCCTCTCTCCCAGTTCCAATTTTTATCATATCCTTCATAAGGAGAGTATTATTCTAATGAAAAAGAGGGTAAACAGAACGAGCCAAACTCATTGGTCAGCGACGCCTGCGTCTCCTACGCCACCCTCGAGGACATAAACACCCAAGTCCGCCCCGCCATCCAATTCCTCACCACCAACGTCGACTTCTTCACCTACTACCGCCTGGACCTCTACGGCCGCGAATGTCCGTTCTGGTCCGACGACGCCGGCTTCTGCGCAAACCGCGCCTGCGCCGTCGAACTCGCGGACGAAAAGGACCTCCCGGAATCCTGGCGCTCCTCGGAGCTCGGGAAGCTCGAGGGTCCGAAGGCCTCGCAACCTTCCGACGGGGTTAAAAAGGAGGAACCGTCCCCGTTTAAAGGAGAATTGGGCGAGGATACCGTCGAAAGCTGCGTTTTCGAACCATCAGAGGATTACAAGAGAGATTACTGCGTCCCGGAGGATGAGGGCAATGGGAGTAACTGCGTTTACGTCAGTTTGGTCGACAACCCCGAGAGGTTCACGGGGTACGCCGGTACGTCGGCGAATAACGTCTGGAAGGCGGTTTACCAGGAAAACTGCTTCAACACGCAATCTCAATCTGAGAAGCAGAGCAGCAATTCACCGTTCGGTGCCTTTGGCGGCGGTGGTATCCCGATGGCGGATCTGAAGAACGTGATGGATAGGAGGAAGCATGAGGTCGTTCAGCAGAATCTCATCTCGCCGCAACCGGAGGAGCAGTGTCTGGAAAAGCGAGTGTTCTACAGGGTCATCAGCGGGATGCACGCCAGCATCTCCATGCACCTCTGTTACGACTTTTTCAACCAGACCACCGGTCAATGGGTGCGTACATTCTTTCTCTCCCTCTCCTAAAAATACACTACATGCTAGGGAACTTGAACTAATAGAGACACAAAAAAACAGGGCCCCAACCTGCAATGCTACAAATCAAGGCTGCACAACTTCCCAGACCGCATCCAAAACATGTACTTCAACTACGCCATCCTCCTACGGGCCGTCGCCAAGCTGCGCAAGAACCTGAACCACTACACTTTCTGCGCGGGCGACAAGCGCACCAACGAGTTCACACGCAAGAAGCTCTCGGCATTAACAGACAGCATCGCATCGCACCCGAGCGTGTTCGACGAGTCCGTCATGTTCCGTGACGAGAACGCGGCGGTGTTGAAGGAGGATTTCAGGAACAGGTTCAGAAACGTCAGCAGGGTGATGGACTGCGTCGGGTGCGACAAGTGCAGGCTCTGGGGGAAGCTTCAGACGTCCGGTTACGGGACCGCCTTGAAGATCCTTTTCGAGTACGACGAAAACGAGGAGAACGGGAAAAACCCCGTGCTACGGAGGACGGAGCTCGTGGCGCTCATAAACACGCTGGGGAGGCTGTCCAATTCACTCTACGCATTCACGAGATTCAGCGCGATGATTGAGAGGGAACGGGTGATCGAGGAGATGCGGGCGCAGGATGCGTTCGTGCAGCTGGAGAAGGACGGGGAGAAGCTTAAGAAGGAGGCTGAGGAGAAGAGCGAGGAGGAGGTTTTACGGTGGCCGGATCAACCGGATCTGACGGGGAATGAGTCCGTGAAGGAGTTGGTCTTACGGGAGCTGGAGCTGATCTGGTTCGCGATCCGGTTTATCGCGAAGAGTTGGTATGACCTACCTTTGAAAATGTGAGTAAACAACCCCCCCGGCCTCTATATATTACATATGAGCCAAGTACTGATAGGAACGATAGATGGCGGATATACAGATGGGGCAGCGCGGTGATGCTGGACAAGTTCCTGGGGAGGGACAGGTACCACACCCGGATATTCCCTTACAGACACGCCAGGGACGAGCTGTAAACGGGGCATTTAAATATTCAAGAATAAAATTAAAAAAATGAAATAGATCAAGACGAAAGTGATGTCTCTCGGGGAGGGTAAAGTATATCAACCATGTGTATTTTTATTTGTAAGAAACAGAAAAACCACCCGGCGTTTTTGATGGCAGTTTCGTTAGTCCTTTTCCTTATTCTTCCATTCATTCATTCTTGCCTTTCTTTTGATGGTTTATTTTGGAACATGCGGAGGCTTTGTATAACTACCACCTTTTCCCCTTTCATTCTTATTCCCTTTTTTTTTTCTTTTGGCTGTATATATTTGACTTGTTCAATATTTTTTATATATATACGTTTTATACAAGAAAGCGTTACCTGACACACCCGCTTCATCCGAAGTTTCGATGACATAATTGATATCCGAATAGTTGTATATCCGTATAAAAAACACAAAACTTCACCACCTCCAACATTTATAGCACACACACCCACCACAATATTATATTAATCCACAAAATCCAAAAAAAAAAAAAAAAGAGCTATGATACCCCTCCTCCTCCCCGCCCGAATGCGGGTCTTCAAATCCACCATCACCGCCATACCTACCAAAACCACCACCACAATCTTCAAACGCCTCTCCTCCTCATCATCAACACCGCCAAAAACATACTACACCCTCTTCCCCAAAACCCTCCCCCATGGCCCACCCCCCTCGGGTCCCTTCCCCATAAACCTCCGCCACCTCCGCTCTGAATTCCTAAAACTCCAACAATCCACCCATCCGGACCTATTCCCGCCATCCCAGCGCAAACCCGCCGAAACCGCTTCGGCACAACTAAACAAAGCCTACACGACCCTCTCCTCCCCGCTACTCCGCGCAGAGTACATATTAACGCTCAGGGGCCATCAAAACCCATCGGATGACGAGACTTCAAAGATCGCTGATGCTGATCAGGGACTGCTGATGGATGTGTTGGAGGCTAATGAGGTGTTGGAGAACGCGAGGGGTGAGGAGGATTTGAAGGATTTGAAGGCGGAGAATGAGAGAAGGGTTGAGGAGTCTGTTGAGCGGCTGGGGAGGTTATTTGAGGAGGATGATTTGGAGGCGGTTAAGGCGGAGGTTGTCAGGTTGAGGTATTGGGTGAATCTTGCGGAGGGGATCAGGCATTGGGAGCCCGGGAGGGGGGTCACCCTGCAGCATTGAGCTTCTTCTTCTTCTTCTTCTTTTTTTTTTTCAAATATATCTATACAATCTCTGTGCAAGTACACTTACTTGCGTGACTAATTGGGTGGGTGTGAGGGCGGGTTTTTTGTATATATGTAAAAGACTATGTAAGATATGGAAAGGGCGTCATTGGGGATAATTGTATATATATCTCTATATGGAAGATATACGTAAAATAAAAATAAAAATGGTCCTCTCTTAGGATCAAATTACGACATTAATTTATACCATGACAGTCCCGCATCCCATTATAACATCCCTTTTAAAAATCCCATACTGGATACCTATGTATATTAGATAAGAAAAGAAAAAGAAAGAGAAAAGAAGACTATTCGGCAAGCACGTTCTTCAACGCCGCCAAAAAGATGTCCCCCATCTTGTGTAGCTCCTCAATCGTTGGCTTCACGGGCTGTCCCGCAGTCCGCCTCAAGATCTCCGCTTGCCGGGTCCGCCTCTTCTGCTCCATCACTATCAAATCCCCGTCGTCTCCTTCCTCTTCGAACGCCAGATCCTCATCCATCTGTGCGTCGTCGATTGCCAGATCCGCCAGGTCCTCCTGCAGAAAAAATCAAAGCAGATGTCAGTATACATCCTTTCGGTAAATGATGATGGGGGCAAGGATTTCTTTTTGAGACTCACCGGCTCCAGCCCGAAATCCGTCGCACTGAACCCACCGGGCACCGCATCCTGCCAATTATCCCGTGCGCTCGCCATCTTCTGCCTCGTCTTCCCCTCGTGCCACCTCTTCCTATCAAACTGCCACTTGATCAGACTGTCAATCTCCGCCTTCGCCTTCACCGGATCGATAATCTTCTGTTCAACTGCATCCTCGAACAGCTTGTTCATATCTAGCGCCCCGCGTTTGGGCCCGGTACGTAGGAATGCTAGAATATCTTCGATCCACCCCATCAGAGACGAGAAAAGTCCATTGTCGTGGAGGTGCACCTCATGGATGAATTTGAAAAAGTTATCCTCGTGTCGCGCGCAAAGGTCGATGAAAGCCTGCACCGTCTTGTTTGGATCCGATGCTAAATCTGCAAAACACGGTCACATATTCCGTTAGCACCTAGAATCGCACATTTTCAAAAAATAAAAAAGAGAGAGAAAGAAAGAGAATGGACTACCTTGCTTCTGCGCCTTCTCCACAACCACGATGATATCGTCCAAGAAATGCGCAAAGTCCGTAATGCTGTTGTAAACATTCGCAGACTTGTACACCCTCACCAACGGCTCGTAGAAGATGTGGAACAGATCCCTGAACAGCTGCAGCGTCACGGGTTCCTCAATCAAAGTTTGCATCATCATCTTGTCCCGCCGTCTGGTGTACAGCTTCAACAACTGCTTCAGATGCGAGAACAGCACCGCCCCCTGTCGCATCTCGTCGTCCACGTTATTGACAGCGTTCGTCCAGGCGACGTAGGCGTTGAATACCGTGCCGATCTGCTCAGGCGACAGTTCGGGCTCCAGAAGATCAGAACGAAGGATGGACACCAAAATGTCGACGTCGTCGGCCGCTGCGTCTTCCCGAATGATCTCCCGCACATCATCGCTAGCTTCTGCGAACTGTTTGATCTTGTCGCACAGAACCGCATCGCCCACCTTGGGCCACAAAGCATCGATCGCCTTCTGTACCTGATTCACACCGTCGGAGATTGCCATGCTAAACACCCGTTGCATGAGAGAACGCGATTTGAATGGCTGGGCGAGGAACAGATCCAACACTCCAGACATGACGGCGGCGGGATTGGCTATTCGAATAATATTCTTGAGCACGGCGTACGGTATCAGGGAGTGTATCCTCTTCATCTGCGCGAACAGCTCCGGAGAATTGTCCTCCGCCAGGAAGAGATGGTATATTGTCGCCGCCACTTCGATTCTAGCCCATTCCGCGAACTTTTGGTAGTTAGGCGAGAGCTCGGAGATATGGTTCTTCTCCTTGATTTCGGCGAATAGATTCGTCAAGCCGTCTATCATATGTTAGCTCCTACTCCTGTCTGCCGTCTCATGTGTTACTCACTAGCTTCGACGATCTCTCTTCTGAAACCTTCCATATAGGCATCGAGCTCTCGAGCTCTTGCCCTGGCAATCTCAAAGAACCTGATCTGCTCATCCACTCTCGCCTGATCCGCTACCCTTCTCCGCTGCTCGTCCGCCTCCTCTTCCCTATTCAGCTTCACCGGTGAATCCGTCAGGAAGGTTTTCATGGCCGTGGAATTCGCAACCTGCTGGTTCTTTAGCAAGTTGCGAATGTACGCACGCAACGAGACTCGCTGATCCTCCCTCCATAACGGGGCGCTCTCCTGGGGTGGCGAGTCTCCTCGCTCAGAATTCAAGCTATTCCGATTCCTCGATAATGACCTGGAAATCCTACTCGCAGAGGCAGATCGGGAATGGGAGAATGGCGCCGATAATCTGCGGGAGGAGACTTCGGCCGAGGCGGTGGTGGATACAGACGAGATTGAACTAGAATCGTCGTCTTTGATCGCGCCGCTAGGGGTGAGGAGGCCGGTGGAGCCGCCGGTAGATGAGGAGGATTTGGTTTTGATGGGAAGCGGCGGGAAAGTCTTTCCTGGGAACTCTTTCTTCAGCTAGATTTCGAGTCGTAACATTAGTATCCATGGTTTTTTCAAGATAGATTCATAGCCTGGTCACTGTATTGGATATGCAGATGCGGTTGAACTCACGTCTCTCATCAGCTGCTTGAAAGTACCATAACGCCGTCCCACGATGGTCTCTCCGTTCTTTTCATGCTTGCTGCGTATTAAGAATTCCTTCCCGTGAAAAAAAATTAGATTCAATCCCTCCCGCACTTTTTCACTTTCTGAACAAGAACTCACAGCGTGCGTGTGATACCGGACAGTCCTCTTCACGGAGGTCTGCCTCACGCTGACGACGTTGACGTCCCACCCATTGATAACGTGCCCTTCGGGCACGTTGACCATCAAAGATTCATCCCTGGCATCCCGGTCCACGACCTCGATTTCCTCGAAGCTCACACGCTCTTCGTATCCTGAAGCGGTGGGGATGCCGGAGTTCATCATAAGTTCTACTAGCTTCTCGCATTTTTGGGCTAGCTTTCTGCGCTTGGTTTCTTCGAGACGGTCTTCTGACGAGGAAATCTGCTTGGTGGCGAAAGATTCTAAGAACTAATTTTTTTGTCGGTTTTGTTTTGAATTAGCTTTCGAGAAAATTTGGGTGCATATAAATATTTATTTTTTTGTTGAAATCGGTGATATATGACGTACCACCTGCAGCTTGTCCTGCCAAAACTCCTTCTCCTTGGCCTGATCGAGGAACGGGAACTTTCGCACATGGTGGACGAATATGAAGCGGAGAATCGGTAGATCGGAGTCTGTTGGTGCAACCTCGCCGAGTTCTGATTTGAAGGGAGCGCCGAAACGACGGAGGGCGGTTGGGGAGTTTAGTTCCGCGATTTCGGACTTGGTTTGGCGGGAGATGAGTTCACGTTTGAGATCTTTTTTTTTGGTGGTGGCGGGGTGGAAGAGGGGTACACGCTATCGTCAGCGATAATCTTTCAACAGAAAATAAAATAGAATAAAATCAAATAAAAAATCGATGGAAGAATATATCAATACTTAAGAGTATAGATATTGATTTGGAATTGAAGACAGGTTGGAAGAAGGGTAAATTTACAGTGTTCCTGCTTCCCGGTGAGGACGTTCCCAGTATTATCGCCGCCGCCCTTGTTGTAGCGTTTGCTGGTCATTCCCATCATCTTTGTTTCTGGCGGAGTGCCATAAGGCGGCGTGACTGAACCGGCAGACATGGGAATTCGACAAGTAGCACCTGGATGATGTTGATTATGGTGATTGTGATTCTGATGATGATACTGGAAGGAAGAGAGGGAAAGACAGAGAGATGTTGGTTTTGGAGAGAGAAGGGGAATGGATTGGATGGGGAGCAGGCAAGCTTGAGACGGAGAGTTTTTTGGGTGGATCGGATTACTCTAAAGGACTCTCTGCTCTCCACACGAGAGATATATTTGACGATCAACAGTTTTTTGATCAAGCCGAGAGAGGCCGGAGATGCTCAGGAAGAAGAAGAAGAAGAAGGAAAAGGGGAATAAGAAAAAGACGAGAAGAAAGAAAAGATGAGGTCAAAGGAGGAGGAGGCTGTGTTATATTTCTCCCTGACGCGGATGACGCTGACGATGTTTTCTGAAGCAGAGGACGTCAGGGAAGGTCACCGGTTCTTATACATCAATCATTCTGTCTCCCCGTCTGATGCCATCCGAGCAATCAAATAAGTAACGCCGAAATATCATACCAAGCTAGGCAAAGTGCCGCCCCGAGACGAGTTAGTCTGCAGGTCACGATAACTGCAGACAAGACACGGACAAGACACATGCAGACAAGCCCATGGATACGGATGTGGATATGGATTTCTCGAGATCTCTCTTTCTCTCGTACGGCGGGTCTGATAGGGGATGTCTCTGACTAAGGCAACCTTAAACTTCATCGAGATACCGATGGCCCCCCCGCCAGCCGGAATAACGTAACCATCGCACGATATCCCAGGAACGCTACTACTTGAAATTCTCACCAAATCATGTACCTAAGGTATGTAGGTGGAAGTAAGTGGGAAGTAAGTATCTTAGTAAGTACCTATGATGCCATACCGAAAAAGAAAAAAAGCTAAGCTCCAGGCTACGCTATGTCTGGGATATCCTTGGCCAGAGAGAAAGGTGTCCCGTAGACGGTTTAGTCTAGTTCGCTCGGATGCCGGCAAGAGCTTGGTAGTTCTTTTTTTTTTTTTTTTCTCGGCCTCCACCACCACCACCGTATCATCTCATGCACATAAAGGCCGGCATATACCAAAGTGCTTATGCATATGTAGATTGAGTTTTTGCCAATGCTTGAGCTTCGCTCCGACGAGGTCCTTGAGAACATCGAGTATGCCTTGTCCCTGTCTCAGCCTTGGAAGGTCCTAGTCCCACTGCTTGCGCGGCCTCGAGACCGTTGATTATTTTTTTTTCTTTCCCTGTTTCGATTTCTGAATATCCAAGTTCATGTATCCGGTGAGAATTATCAAACCATCAAGTCTAAAGCCTGTTCGGAACTCTTAGGGTTGAGGCATGGGGACAGCACTAGCTTGATTCGAGTATGCTATTTATAATATATCCCATCCGCCTGATAAGATCCGCCATGAAGCTTAAAAATTCCCCACTTCGGCTTCGGCAACTTCGGATAATTGTATAAAATAAAATAAAATAAATAAAAAAAAAATACTAAAGGAGAATAACAAAGAAGAGGGCCTGTCAGGGTTGCTCCAGCCAGACACTCCGTGTTTGATTGAAAAACGTTGTAATCTAATACTCTAATAAATTGTTATGTATCTTTGTGTAATCATGCAAGCCTTAGATCACTCCCACCGCACTGTGCGACAGACATGCGCCCACTCTGGACGCCACGGAATCCTCGTCAAAGGGAGGCCTGGGGGAGGCTTTTCCGGTGTTACATATGTTGTTTTCTTCTTCTTCTTCTTGATCTTCCTTGCATGCAGACTAACATATGCAAGTTTGGGAAGGAGAAAAAAAACCTACGCCACTGCCTCATCAGCCGCACTCTTCCCGTCCCACTCCTGACCTTCGGACGACATATGCAATGCATAGGCACATACATACACCCCATGTTCAAAATGTCACAATCCAATGGCGGTGTGTCTCACAACTGCCAATGCGACCATTGAAAGCAAAACTCCCAAGTTGACGACCCGACAGCCCCATAGAACACGCAACATCCCTCAGTCGGAATATGAAATCAAATCCCCGGAATTCTTCGTTCGTTCGTTCCTTTCCTTTTTGGGTTTTTTTTTTTGCAGGAAGTAGCAAAGACAGAGGGAAATGATTATCAAGATTTCTTAGACCTTGTAGCTCTCCCTGCTGACCTGCCCTGATCATCACCATCTTCATCCTCATCCGGCTTATCTATTCTCAGCTCCTGCTTTGCCACTGCTCCCAACGATGGTCTACCCTTGTTGGTGCTCTTATTCTTCTTGTCGTGCATCTTCGTCTCCTTCTTTTTCCTGCTTAACCTCGCTCGTTTCGATGCATGTTCTGGATTATATCCCGCATTGTCGTCGTCATCAGTTCCATCGTTACTTATAACAATGCTCGTCTCAGCTCCCGTTCCCGTCTCACCGTCGCCATCATCATCTCTTGCCTGCCTAATTCTTTCTCCTCCTCCTCCTCCTCCTCCTGCTTCCTGTGCATTCGATGGATCCATCGATTCCGCCTGACGAGGTTGAGATCTCGCGACTCGAGCCTTTCGGGTTTTCGGATTCGTACTCCTGGATATCGTGTCTTCTTTGTGTTCGCCAATTGGCTCTTCCGATACGGGAGGTGACAGATTCTGCCGTCGCTGCTGCGCGAGATTGACAGGGGGGTTGGGGGATAAAGATCGATGCCGTCTCTTCACAGGTATTTCAACGATTACTCTGCTCCTGCGGGATATATTATCATCAGCTCGTTGAGGATTTCCGTGCAGTGAATCCCGGCCCTGATTCTCGAGAATCAATTGGAGAGCGGATTCCAAAGCCGTAAGGCGGTTTTGCACAGACGACTCGACGGCCGTCAGGCGTTGTTCGAACGTTTTAAATGTGGATTTCAAGCTCGCGAGGTCCCCCTTCAGGTCCTTGATGGGTTTCTGGGGGACACGGAGCTTCGTGATTTGCCTAGACATCGTCTCTTGATCTTCTTCGAGGATGAGGCAGAATCGTTTCAAGCTTAGAATGTCTTTTGCGATTTCCCCGGAGTTAGGTGCGGCTGGAGGTTGGCTTCCAAGTTGCTCTTCTGGGGTATGGTTAACTTGGGGCTGCTCCTTTGAGGCTTGGTTATCCTGGGGCTGCTCATCAGTGGGGACGATTGAGTTTTGTCCTCCAGATTCGGCGGAAGATTCGTCCAAGTTGTCCACGTCTAAGATTTCCACGCGGTCTTTGAATAAAGACACTTTTCCTCTTTGATCCGAGTCAGACACTCCATATGATATTGTATTGAATGCAGGGTTCATACTCAAGCTGAGGGTGTGATGGAATGGAGATATATCGCCGCCCAACAAGTCCTGCACATTCGATACAACTAATATCGCGGTATTTCCTAAAAACATGGACCATGCGATTAGCCCCTTCTCTTATATTCCATTTTATCCTCTTTTGAAGGCCTAGACATATCAAAACGAGTGAGTACGAACCACACTTCGCCATCGGTGTTTTTGGTCCTGGTTTTATCGGAAACAGACAGAGATTTCCTGCTCCCGTGGGATAGAATCATCAATTCCTGACCCTGCACGGTGCACGTATCTTCGACAGCCGAGGAGTTTTCCAGTTTTAGAGGCCGGTCGTGGTTGTTCTTGCAGTTGATCTGGTATAGCCGTTTAGCGGTGTCGGATCGTGACACGGCTACGGCCGCGGCCGCAGCTGCCGGTTTTCGAGGCATTGTGGGATATGATAGAGTAAATGGTAGTATCGTAGTAGCTAGTATGCTCTAAAAGCTACCTGGAAGGGGTGGTTGTCGTGATCATTGAATCGTGACCTTGAAGCTTGAAGCTCGCGGCTGTCGTTGAAGAATGTAGAACTGTTCGGTGTCAGCGCGAGCACAGGTCAGGTCGTAACGGGAGCGTGTAGAGGCAAGAATCTCCTGTTGACACCCTAGATTCTCATCAATCCCTCCAAAACCTCCACATTCCGTGTATCTCGTACAGGCGACCCAGAATATCCATATTCGATATCGAAATCTGCGGTTTCGGAAGAGTAATTGAAAGGCTGGTTCGGATCAGCCGCGTGGTTGGACACTGACTTATCGATAAAACGGGAGCAGTGTGTCTTGGCATTCGACTTTCTGCTCTTTCCTCTGCGCCAAACCTTTCAACCTCGACTCATTTTTATATGCATTCAACTTACAAACACCAACATCAAACAGCTACAGCTTCACCATCGTAAATTATCTACCTCCAGCCACCCAAGAAATGACCCGTTGATAGCATCTGTACCACGGCCTAGCCCTCTTAAAACACCGAATCGGAAATATATAAAACCATGGCTCGGAAGAGCAAGACCAGAAGAAAGACTTCCCGGGGCAAGAAGAAGCCCGATGCACCTGACGAGTTCGAGAAGGCGCTCTCCCCTCTCCCCGCTCTCCCATCATTCACCGACCTTCCGACATTCACTCTCCAATCTCACACCCCTACTTCTGAAAAGTCACCCCTCAAACGGCCCGCCTCTGCCATCTCTGGTGCCGAAGGTTCTTCCACAGAAGCGCAAGAAGACGAGGAAGCCGACGATAGCTCAAATCGCTCGAAACGGCAATGTACCTCCAATGAAGACGAGGATACACCTCAAAAGACCACCAAGGGCGGCGACGACGAAGGTTGGCAGCAAGTCCCCGTGAAAAGGAAGAAGGATGTTTCGAACCGCGGGGATTCGTACCCGGAATTTTCAATATCATCACAGAGGATCAACGTGTGGACTCGCATCGCAGACCTTCAATCGTTGATCCTGCACATTCTATCCCACGACGCACCCCCGCAGTGGATGCTCATCAAGAACAAGTCGGCTATTAGAAGGGTGGTGTGTCTTTTCGTTCCGGGTCTCTCAATGGAACTCTTCGACGGCCGGGTATCCCTCGTTTCAAAATCCGCGGAAGAGGAGGAGGAGGATTCAAAGACGGCAGCCCCACGTTCGGCGCTGGGGGAATACATACCTGTCTCTCTTTCCCAGAAACCTCTCGCACCGCCGTTACTACCGCTTTCCGAGATGTTCACGCACATCCTCCCTGTCCGCGCCGGCGGCGACAATCATAAACTCTTCTCCCCGGTTCACAACATGCTCAACGTCCCCGTCGACACCTCATCATCATCAAACGACAATAAAAAATCCCACAGCAGAAGATCTCCGAAGAAACCTCGTCTAAAGATCTCAGACCTCCTGTTATCAACCGAAGAACTAATCGAAAACGAATACCCCATCCACACCTCCCAGATCCCCGAGGACCACGAACCCTCCTCACCAAAAGAAGACGAGACAGATGAATCAAAAGAAGAAAAAGAATCCTGGTTCGAAACCTCCCTCACCTCCCTCCCTCCCCGCACAATCGAATCCGGTAGCATCCTAGAAGGCTACAAAGTCTTCTCCATGGACTGCGAAATGGTCAAAACCTCCTCGGGCCCCGCCCTGGCCCGCATATCCCTAATCTCCTGGGACGGCACAGTGGCCTTCGACTCGCTCGTAAAACCCACGGAGCCAATCCTCGACTACCTAACCCCCTTCTCCGGCATAACCGAAGCCATGCTCCGGGACATCACAACCACCAGAACCGACGTTCAAGCGAAACTAAAGGAATTGATAGACGGAAACACCATACTTATCGGACAAAGCCTAAACTCCGACTTTAACGCCCTGAAAATGCGTCATCCGTGGATCGTGGACACCTCCGTGCTCTACGACCACCCGCGCGGGAAACACATGAAGCCGAGCTTAAAATGGCTCAGCCAGAAGTACCTAAAGAAGGAAATCCAATCCCACCGATCCAACGGCCACGACTCGATCGAAGACGCCCGCGCGTGTCTGGAGCTTGTAAAGTTAAAACTGGAAAAGGGGAGAGAATTCGGCAGCGCGGCTGCGAACTTTGAAAGCATATTTACAAAGCTCGCGGGGTCCAAACCGCCCAGGACGGGCGGGGTGGTGGATTACGGCGACGTTGAGAAAAAGTACGGCGCGGCGGCGCAGTTCACTAAGAGAGCGACAACGGACGATCAAATCGTCGAGGGGGTCTTGAAAGCCGTCAACGGCGATGTCGTCGCTGGAATCGCACCTGTGGACTTCACGTGGGCGCAGTTCCGGGAGTTGAACGAAACGCGGGGGTGGAACAATTCCTACCAAAAGTTCATAACCCAGATGAACGCCACGATGATCACGGAGACCTCGCCGCCGATTGAAATCCCGGAAAAACCTACAGCATTGCACGGATCAGAACTAGGAACGGTGGTGGAAAACACGGTGGCGAGGATCAAGAGGGTTTACGAGGGGTTGCCGAAGTGTTCGGCGTTGGTGGTTTACAGCGGCACCGGTGATCCAGTGGAGATGGGACGGTTGAACGCGCTGCAGGCGGTGTATAGGAAGGAGTTTAAAGTGAAGAAGTGGGACGAGTGTTCGGTACGGTGGACGGATGATGAAGAACAGGCGTTGAGGAGGGCGGTTGCGGAAGCTAGGAAGGGGATTACGCTGTTGGCTGTTAAGTGATGACCGTGATGTGATTACGCCTGTACATATTATATGTTCATTCCTGACGCTCTTTTTTTTTAAAAAAAAAATAACTTGTATTATTAGTCTGTAATATAGAATTATAAGGAATATAATGGTCTGAATATAACATAAAAGTGGGTTTTATGAGAAGATGATCGTAGTTTTCTTTAAATTGTCAGGATATCATGCGCAGTCTAGAATCCAAAAAAAGCGTCATGTAAATGATGAAACTGCAACAGCTGTGAATGTAAATACTAGTTTTTTGGAGGGTGAATTGGGAAAGAAAAATGGTGAGGACAGGGAGGGGCGAGGGAAGAAGAAGCTCCGGAAGAGTGAAGCGTAGAAGACATGATTAATATGTATATGTGATATCAAAGTCCTCTTACCTCTTTGAAATGCAGCGAAGACGGGAGAATGAAAAGGAAACGAAAAGAGAATATGTTCCAACTTTTTTTTTTTTGTTCTTCTTCGAGGGAATATATAGCATTTCAGTTTGAACTCCCCGACTTTGTACATGACAAAGAGGAAATAGGGCTTCCATTTCTCTATCTTTTGTTTTTTGGGAGTTGGAAATTACTGATCTCACTGAACCTGAGAGTGGGGGAAAAGCCCATCTCTTTCTTTTTCGTGAGAGAGTCTGTGGGGATGCTATGTACACCATCTAGGGATGAGTGTTTTCTTTGTATGTATGAGATTGTAGACTGCGAGACTGGCATTACAGCTATAGTCTGCGAAAATCACTCAACAAACGTGCGGAACTTGGTGATCTGTATGTCACTAACGTTAGTTGGGTGTCCCCAGCATACAGAAACAAAAGGAAGGATAGTAATACTTCGTCGAGAAGCTCTTGTAAATCATCATCCGACTTCTTATCCGCTATGCTGTGAGTTTGAGAGAGGCAAGCGTTAGGGCTGGTGGTTTTTTTTTTTGGTTAATATCACAGACGATTGGGAAATTTTACCTTGGAATAAGAGTCTTTGCTTCTTCAGCAGTCTCGCAGCAGAGGGTTCCTATATGGAGAGTTAAACCCCATATGAATGAGCGGAGAGGTTCCGTAAGGCACTTATCACTTACCAAGCTGCGATTTTTCAAAGGAAGCCAGACCGGTTTCCATCTGCAGCAGCCTTTCGACGGCTGAGACGTTCTCCTTCTTCTTGAATCGGGCGAATTGTTCGAGATAGTCCTTAGTCTTAATAAGAACTCTGCGTGAAGCTGCCATCAGCACGGGATTCGGATCCGAAATTTCACACAGCAAGCGTCATTGTCTCAACAACAACCATCTCCGTCTTCCACAGGGTCTCTTCTACAAATCCCAGCGTAATCCTTTCTTCCTTCAGGTGTAGGGAGAGGAGAAAGAGAGAGAGAGACAGCGAGACAGCGAGGAAAGGGACGTACTCAGTTTCACCAATGTCAGCGTTCGGTCCTTTCGAACGATGGCTCAAGACAGCTTGGATCAACAGACGGGCTTCGGAGTGTGTCAACGAAGTCACGTTCTGGAACTCGCCGAGCTTTAGCTCGGTGCCGGCTTCCTCGTCGCCATGGATCTGTTCCTTTGTACGGGCGATCACAGCGGGCATGATGCCACGCGGTGGGCGGTTGCTCGGTTGGCCGTTCATGGTTTATGTTTTTTTTGGGCGAGAATGGGGATGTTTTCGTGACTCGGAGCGAAGGGAGTAAGGATCGGACGGGAGAGGTGAGTTTCTCCGCGAGAGTTTGTGGGATGGGTATTCGAAGAGAGCAGGGAAGACGGAGAAGGAGAAGTCTGGACGGAGAGGACGGATGTCGAGCCGCCTCAATGTGGAGGAAGAGCCCTCTGAGCTCGGATTATCTTTGTCGTGCGAAGCCCTGTCTCACTTCCAACCTCCCGATCCTCGACTGGTCTTCTTTTTCCCTTCTGATTCGTTCCTTCGAGCTTTGGTTTCCCTTGGCTTTCCTGCGAATATCGACGGGAGAAAGGTGGTCGATTTGGCGCAGACGGGTGCGACTAGGTGTCGGATGAGTTTCGGATGGATAGGGGGAGAGGATGATGTTGGCCGACGATTGACGATTGAAGATTGAAGATTGAAGATTGATGGCTTTGATGATTGCAGGTGGAAGGTGCAAGGTGGAAGGACAGGCGGGCATTTTTTTCGTTTGGGCGGCGCGGCGGACGGGCAACACGTCGGGCCTGCACGCTGCGACAGGGAGCTCTGGACCCGGTCCAGACCGCGTGTTTTCGCTGAACATGATTTAAATACGCCAAATCTAGGCACTCAGGCGGGCATTGAGGTCGCCGGGGCTGCAGGGCTGAATTTGAGGGTGGAGATACTAGTATTCCATCGTCTGATGAGTTTCGTACCGAGAATATGAACTGATGGTCGCTGTAGCTTGGGGAAGTACTTACTTGTATGGCAACGAGAGAGTGCTTTTGATGCATCCCAGGCGCCGGCTGGAACATATATATATATATACGGGGAAACTCACTGGGAGAACACCGAGAAGGAGAGTAAATGCGTGATCGAGTGCCAATGTATCCGGCTTCATACTGTCTGCGAGATCAGAGCAGAGTAGGGCAGTTTGGAGAGTTTGAAACCTGGAGTTTGGAGTTTGGAGTTTGGAGCCGGCGGGGGGGTTTTACAGGAAGAGGTTTTGAATCCGAAGCTTTTGGGGGTTCAGGCTAATGCAGTAATGCAGCTGGCAGCTGGCAGCTGGCAAACCTTCGACCTTCAAACCTTCAACCTCGACATCATCTCCACACATTCTCTCTCTCTCTCTCTCTCTCCACATTCATACATACACTCTCTCCGCATATACTCTCTTCACCTGGTTTTTTATAGGCTGCTCCAAGCTCGGCAAAATGTGAGTATCACTATCATCGTCTTCGTTGTCGTCGTCGCCATTGGAGGGTTGGAGCATTGGTCAGCTAACTGGAGCTTTTCGTGTGTGCGTACATTAGGGTCGTCTACGCCGTCCTCATCCTGAACAAGGCGGGAGGCCTCATCTACCAGCGAGACTTCAATCCGGGCCTGCAAAAGCTCTCCTCCAACGACTACCTCATCCTCGCCGGCACATTCCACGGGTACGCTTTCTCCCCCTCCCTCTTCCTGTCTCCAATTCCCGGTGCATATATACACCCTCATCTGCATTCGGGGTAGAAGCTGCAGTAAAAGAGAATAAGATACAGAACAGATCAGTTAATATGGAAAGCTATGATACCGGAAAAAATCATATAGAGTCCACGCTATCACATCCCAAATCTCCCCCACAAATGAGACCACCTCCACCGGCCTCGAAGTTCTAGAGTCCGAGAACTTTGTCATGCGATGCTTCCAGACCCTCACCGGCACCAAATTCCTCATTTTTGCCGAACCGCGACAGCCCAACCTCGACGTCGTCATACGGAGGGTGTACGAGCTGTACGCGGATTATGTCATGAAGAATCCGTTCTACCAGATCGAGATGCCCATCCGCTCCGAAGGCTTTGACCGGCATCTGACATCCTACATCAAACCACATCAGTGAATATCTCAATGACAAAAAAAGGCCTCCAAAAAAATGACTATACTACTGCAATTTTTTATAAATGAAAAGAAGAAGAATTCACATGACTCCCTGGTCTCGAATATGTGTACATACATACATGTACATACATCGAGATATTCGATCCACTGCGCTGTTGCAGCCACCATCCGATGACATCCAGCCCTGAGACATCTTGCCTGGTCCTACCCATCCGCCCGGGTTTCGAGCTAACCAGCCAACCAGCAAGCTAAGCTACCTGACTAGCTCGGATGGCCAACCGAACAAGGCACATGCATTAATTCCACTGCTGGATTCTTAAAAAATGCTGCAACTTGGCACATTCAACAATTCGCCTGCGCCGCGTACTCCCGTCGGCACTTGCTGAAACCGGTTCTTCTGAGTATCTCTCCACCATGTGGCCTCAACGGTAACATCTTAGCAGCACCCAAGACTTTCGTTTCGTCAGCATCCGTAGTTCCCTGTCTATAGACGGTTTTCCCGCTTCTCTTTCCTTCTTTACTTTTCAACTTCCCCCCCTTTTATTCTTTTAAAGATAGAGGTTTTATATACATCTTATTTTAATTCTACTCAAATTTATTTTATTTTATTTTTTATTTTTTCATTTTCGGAATCACTCCCCTCCGTCCCTCCCTCAGTCTTGTGATTCTGCCTCCTATAACAACTTTTCCTTTAAAAAACACTCTCCGAAAGATCCGAACATCCTCTGTAACCACTACCTCCTACGTCATCGACGACAGCCAACCGAACCCAACCAACCGGCATGTCTACCCGCCTGGTCCCCCCTCCCATCGCGGCCGCCCGCAAAAAGGAATTCGAGGACCCCAAAGCCCGAGCCGCCTATGTAAAAAAGTTCCTCCCCACGGATGACGCCGACGACCCTTCCACCCCACGAACCCGCTCCCGCTCCCGTCCCGTCCGCACATTCGTCCGAATTGGCTTCTACAAATTGATTCTCTGGGTCTTGTACTCCATAACATCGCTGTACTTCCGCGCACGCTACGTCTACAATTTCATCCTGAACCGTTGGTTCTCGGTACTATACTACCACCACAAAACACCGGAACTCATACAGAAGGATGTCAAGCAGCTGGATCGGTTACCGCAGCACGTCAGCGTTATCCTCGAATTCGAGAAGGAAGGAGGCGTGGAACAGTTGATTGACCATGTGGCCGAGATCTCCTGCTGGTGTGCCAGCGCCGGTATTCCAACGTTGTCCGTGTACGAGCAGACAGGTAAGCTATACTTTTTTTATTGTTATTCTTTCTCACGCCCCTTACGTAAACCCATTCCTCCATGGAAGATCCCGTCTAACGCCCGCTGACTTTCTTGCTATCCAACAGGCACCCTGAAGAAATACATCTCCACGTCCCACCGTATCACTACCCAACGTCTACACTCCTACTTTGGCAAAAAACGTCCAACTCTAAGAGTCCTCGCTCCCCAACTCTCATCGTACGCTAACGGCGACACAGAAAGTCTTCCGGACGGCGAATCCCCGGATCTTGAAGTAATCTTCATCTCGTCGGAAGATGGCCGCGAATCCATCGTGGATCTTACAAAGACTCTGTGTGAGATGGCTATCAGGGGTAAAATGACCAAGGACGACGTAACGACCGAATTTATCGATGCGGAGTTGGAGAGAATTACAATCACCGAACCTGATCTGTTGATCCTGTTCAGTCCCAGTGTCAAGCTGTTAGGGTACCCGCCGTGGCAGCTCCGATTGACAGAGATTTTGTAAGGCCTTTCCCTTCCCCATCCCCTTTGTGTTTCTCATTTTTATTCGTATGACCGTAGGCCTAGGGTGTGAAACTAACATTGTTTTTGTAATCTATAGCCATCTTCCGGATAACGATGCAGTAGGATACCAGGTCTTCCTCCGCGCGCTGTATAACTATGCAAAGTGCGAAATGAGGTTTGGAAGGTAGATTATAAACCAAAAAAGGGGAATAGAAATCGCATATATAATGTGTAATTCTTCTTGTTTTTGTCTGTCCGTTCGAGCCGGTTGACTATGATAGCTCAGCGAGCGCTTGAATTTGTTCTGTCTTCCCTACCATCCCCTACCCTCTTTTTTTTTTTGTGTAGAACCATCCTTTGCTTGAGATTTACCGTCGCTGCATATACTAGATAGATGCCGGTTGCATGAGCATTTCTGGCTATCGGAACGATAAAAAAAAGTTTATAGTTTATCAAAAATGTCTAATCCCGCTGGCTTAATGGCGCCCATGCGTGGTACGATGCTGATGTGCGATGTACGCAAATGCAATCCGTACTAATATATATACCGCTGATACGCTCTAACCCATCCCTAAAAACGCCGGCCCCAGAAAACACAAGTTTCTACAAAATATATCTATATATCTATATAGATATATGTATAGATATAATAATCATTGCCAAAATCCACCTCCCCCCGCCACGGCCTCTCCGTTCTCAAACGTCATCCCCTCCGCCGCCGCAAACTCCAAGGCTTCCTCGACCGACACAGCCATGGGATACCGTTCCCTCAACGTCCTATGAAACTCCTGCACCTGCCGTTCAAACGTCCCCCCCACCCCTCCTCTGATCCCCATGATGACCTTCGGACGCTCAACGTACAGCTCCGCCTTCTTCAACGCCTCCAAGTAATCATCCGCATCGTCATGGTTCATCATCCAGTTGTGTATGTCGTACAGAAAGTAATTCGGCGGCTGGTACTCCGCGTCCGAGAATGCGGCTATGATATTTGGGTACCCGGGAGACGGTAGACGTTTCATGTAACTCACGATCCCGGCGTTCAGAGCGCGGGTCAGCGTGTTTGTGGAACTACCGGCCTGATGCGGTTGACGGATCAAAGCGCGAAGGCACTCCAAAGCGTACGCTTCGGTTTCCTCGTCTCGGGCCGTGTAGGCGTCAGTGTCCTTTATTTTCCTGGGTAAAGCGAAGATGCAGGAGTGAACGAGGGTGTGGAAGACGGCCTGGGAGTACAAGATCTGTTCGGATTCCTTGGAGAGGACGTGGTCGTTGTCGTTTTCGTAGTAGTTTTCGGACTTGGATTTCCCGAGGATCAGGAAGCGCAGGGTTTTGAGGGAGGTGTGGCGGGTCGACGGATTGGTTGATAGGGCGTGCCGGAGGAGGGTAGGGAAGGCGGTGTCGGTGAGGGCGCGTTCGGCGATGATGCGGATTGCACTGTATACATTCCCCTCCGCGGATATATGTCAGTCTAAACTACCAATGACGATATATGAAGATATGATATAATGTGTATATATATAACTATGAACATACGCCCGAGAGAGATTATAATTCACCCCACCAGAGAGGGTAGCGAGGGTATCCAGCTTGAGAGCATTCTCCGTAGCTTTATCGACCGTCTCCCGCGACTCCTCAGGCAGGATCTCGCATTGTCGTTTGAACGATTCGAGCTGGTATATCGTGAGCTTGTAGGCGAGGACGCATCCGAGGCCGAGGGTGAACCATAGGACGTGTTCCCTGTTCATGGCGGGCGTTCGTGTGAAAGGTTGTTCATGTGGACGTTACTGGGTATAACATCTCCACCTTGGCCGTGGTGAATAATGATAATAATCGAAAGTCGGTGCTGCTGAAGCTCAGAGGGTTGAAGGATGGTGATGATGCTGTCCTTGGTGGGAGCTATTAAAATGACGTTTTGAGGTCCAAATTATGCGGTCCCTGCCGCAGGACGGGTTTGAAAGTCCGCTCCGAAACCACACGCCGCCGCACACACCCCCTCGACACCAATCAGTACCGGCCTCTCCTCCACTCAACCATGTTCTCCATCGCAGCTTCCGTCTCGCCGCGATAACACCCGAACAAGCCATCCAGTTGGAGGAAGGCTATCTACAACCACTCATTTGTCAATTGGAAATAAGATAGAAAAGTGTTTCGTCTGGTTCAAAGCATTTCACCGTGCCATCCACGTTATACGCGTGACCAAGCCAGAAAGAAAAAAAAAGGTCGCGAGAAGGAGGAAGGAAGCATCGACCGGTCTTCACCAGAACTGAGATATTTTTTTTCAACAAAAAGGAAATAAAGAAAGATTCATCTTGGCTCGCTATCAAACAATGTCGAGTGCTGAAGCAAAGTATATCAAAAGCCAGAAATGGTAAGTCATTTCATTCCATCTTTTTTTTTATAATGATTTACTGCCATCTTCATATCAATTAAACCCATAGCTAAGATGAGATATATAAAAACAGGCCTCCGGAATTTTCCAAGAAAGTGGACATGCGCAAGGTCAATGTAGAGATTATGAAGCAGTACGACGCCCTTTTCACATGCATATTACCTCCAGAGCCTGCACCGTTCTAAATAGCTCGTTATATCAGATGGATCTCAACCAGGATATCCGAACTCCTCAAGGCGGATGACGACGTTCTCATCGAACTGATCTTTGGAATGTTGGAAAGCGAGACATTCGTATGAAACTACCCCCCCTTCACATTCCTGACATTTCCCTCAAAGACTAACAATTTATATGTGAAAAAATAACAGCCCGACCCGAAGAAGTTGCAATGGAGTCTCACCGGCTTCCTAGAACACGATACGTCGTCTTTCTGCAAGGAAATGTGGGAGCTGATGTTGGATGCCCAGAACCAGCCTCAAGGTGTGCCCAAGAAATTGATTGAAGCTAAGAAAGAGGAGTTGAGGAAGGAAAAGGTATAAGCATATATCCTACATACACCCTAAATAAATCTCATGCCGGAATCATTACTAACGAATATCTCATAATATATAGGAAGAAACGGAGCGAGCAGCAAAGCAAGTCCGTGACTCCCGCCAAAGAGAAGACGAGAAGGACCGCAACATTGACGAGATCCGCCAACGGGAGCGCGCGGAACGCGGTGAAACCCGTGGACGAGGTGGCGGCGGCGGTGGCGGGCCAGGTGGCAGAGGTGGCCGTCGCGGGGGTGGTCCTGGTCACAATGCCGGAGGTGACCGCGGTGGGTACCGCAGAGATCGTAGCAGATCCGGTTCACCACCACCCATGCGGGTTCGCGGCGCCGGCGCCGGTCGTGATTCACCCGCAGAACGCGATTCATATCGCGGAAGCGGCGGTGGGAGAGACGATTATTCTTCACGCCCGAAACGCATGCTGGATACGTATATCCCATCATCACGCGGCGGCGGCGGTGGTGGACGGATTGACCGGAGACGAGATTTTGACTACGACGAGGATAGAGACAACAGGCGGAATAATTGGAGGCGACGGGGCGGCGATGAGCCGCCGAGGAGCGCTTCGCCTTATGCACCAAGGAGGGAAAGGTCGAGAACAAGGTCAAAATCTAGATCCAAATCCAGATCCGAATCGTACGATTCCCCACCTAGGCGGTCTGACGATAGATATAGAGGCAAGGGTGGAGCCCGAGCGAAATCCAGGTCGCCGGATAGGTATGATAGACGATCCAAGCGTGGGGAATATAACCGTCGCGACGACCGCCGCAAGCACCGCAGTTCATCCTCAGCGTCCTCAAAGACCGCATCTAGTGAAGCATCCGACAGACGAAAGACGAGAGACGACAAGCGGGATGATCGCCCGCGTTATCGAGACGATACGGACGACGAAGACGATAGAAGGAAGAAGCGTAAGAGCGGTGGAGATAGGCGAGGTTCCTATGACCGAGGTTATGATGAGAGGGACAGAGATAGGGACAGGCAGCGCTCCGGCAGGGACCGGAGACGTCGCTCGAGATCTCCCTCTTCTGATGAACGTTCACGGTCGAGCTCTAGAGCTGATTCAGACGTAGTCAAGGGCAAAACGAACGATCACGGCCGCCTAAAATCGAGGAACGATGACCGCAATAGGCCTTCCCCTGAGAATTCGAGATCGAAGCGCGCTCGCAGACGGTCACCCTCATCATCAAGGTCACCACCGCCGGAGAAAGGTGGACGTGCGAAGTCGTCAAAGAAAGACGACGAGGATGTTGATATGCAAGATGCTGAGAAGGCACGTCATTGACAGGAATGTCCTTTAATATATTTCTTTAAATTCTTTTCGGTGTCGGAGGAGAAGCTGTGAAAATAACCCGGACTAACGGGCATGTGGATACAGGTCACGTCTCCCTCCAAAAGACAACCTACTGAGACTGAGTTACGGGAAGCTGTACTGAGAAATAGGATTAAGAAGATGCGAAAGGATCACAATGCGGACAAGCCACCAAACTGAAAACCAATCTACCGACATTCCTACGTCCTTTTTTATTTTTAGCCGGAACCTCCGATCAAGCTTCTTTCTACCAATTCTTCTTCCTCTTCTTCCTCTTTTTCTTGCGCTTTTTTTTTTTTCGTTGAAATATTCGTGTTTTGAACGAGTGCCCAAAATGTCTAACATTTTCTTTCGGTGTAGATACTGAAGACGCTCTCCCCGATAAGATAGGTAGAAACTGGCAGGGTAGCTAAGAAAGAAGCCAATATCAATCGAAATTGTTCCATGAAATGCTTCGTATACACTTTAGAATCTCCGATTAAGCCCTTTATCTATATCGGATCATAGAACCGTTCCAAATCGACCTCTCCTATAGATATGATCTGCTTCTCCCCTACCGTCCTTCCAACCAGTAACGCCTTCCTCTCCTGCTCCGTCGTGTATTCCCCGCCAAAGCTATTAACACTATCCGCCCTGGCGCAGATGTCATCCCATATACCCAGTGCTATCAGGTCTATGGCCGCACCTTCAATGCCCTTGGGCAGGATTATATCCGCACGGGATTTGGCGGGCTCTATCCTCCCTATTTATGAGAATAGAATTGTTTAATTAGCTGAGAAGTATTAATATCCGTAAAAACGGGGGAGTGGGACGTACCTTCAAACGCTCGCTTTCCATATCTGAGATACTGATCGAAAACTTTATCGAGCGGGATGCCCCGCTCTTCTGTATCCCGTACCACTGTTTTTTACCATAGAACTAATATCAGCAATCGTACACCTCGGCGCTGATCCGGTTGACGTATTAAACAACGTACCTCGCCTCCCTAACCTTTCATCTGCGTTTAGATCCACAAAGACCTTGATATCCGACATTTCCACAAGTCTCTTCTCGGAGAGCATGTAGCAGCCCTCGACGAGGAGGACATCGGTCGGGCCGGTTTCACCTAGGTCGTTCGTGGGGTTCAGAGATACCCCCTCATCTTCGTGCTGGAATTTCAAGATGTCATATTTGGGGATCTTGACGTCTGGTTCGTTGTCTCTGATCTTTCGAATCGTTTGGACGAGCCATTCGAGATCGTATGCTTCTGTAACGTCACCGAAGGATTCTCCATCTTAGCTTTTCCCTTTAAAGAAAAAAAAACACACTCTCCCCCCTCCCCGAAATATAAAAATTACAGATGCAAATAAAGAAGAAAAAAAGATGACATGCATTCGAAACTGAAAACAAAGTGTCTATAAATTTGCATACCAATACAATCCATATCCTTCACCCCAGCTCTCGCCCCTTCCTGCCCGGCCTCATCCAACCTCCTCATAAAATCTCCCATATGCAGACAAACAGTCCGTAATTTTCCCCCGCTGAGATCCTTCAACCTTTTCGCGATCGCAGCTTGCACGGTCTTCTTACCGGCCGCCTGACCGCCTGAGATGCTGACTACGATGCATGCAGGCATATTTTTATTAAAATTTTATCTCTTTCTTTTTTTTGTCGACGCAGATCAGGTGAAAAAGATAAATAAATAATGCCGATGCTGTCGAAAAAGATATTGGGGATTTTGAAAGTAAGTAACTATGCGGCGGTTGTAGAGGGGGGGTTAAAGCCTCGTATAGGCATTTCCATATAGGAAGTACTTAAGTCCTAAGATATTTAAGTACTTACCCACCTAGTAGTTAGTCTTGTGTTCCCACCTAGGTAGGTAGTGGTGATGGTTGTGATGGGTCGGGTGTGGCTGGTATTAGAACTAGCAGCCTGCCGAACACTCTGATCTCACTACCCAGCTGATCCTTTTGAAAATAAAAAACAGCTGCTATTCCTGTATACGTATACGAAAGCAAGCAAGCATGTGGCATCGAATGTAATTGTATCGAGATGTAAAATCCAACACCATCAACGCATCCCTAGATATGCTATGGTCTGTCTTTAATAGACCGTTCAATCTCATTGCACGCCTAACATATGTATAACTAAATTTATAAATGGGTTTCAGTACTTGTACTTAGAGCGAGAAAGACTAAGCACGCATTCCATAGACTAGTTCCAAGGTAAAGTTCTAAAAATTAGATTTTCCAGCTCGATTCTAGGCGTTAACGTATAGCTATCGGATGGCCCACGAATATATCAGATAAATCTACTATATACACTTTGAGGGATAACTTGATTCTCGTCGGTGGTGCAAATCTAGCTAAACGGTATTGATGCCATCAATAACTCCATAATACGCAGGCTTCTTTTGGTAGTCCTCGTCCCACAATAATGGGACACCTTCATCCGGGAAAACTGTAGTAACCCACGATAATCCGTCTGTAACCGTCCAAAGGGTCACACTGGTACACCGCTTATTCTTCATAAATGCACTGACCGCTCTTCCAAAATCCACTCTCTGGTCCGCTAGCTTTTGCGCATCAGGCGGCGTATACATTCTAATGTCTAGCTCTGTAACTTGCAGTTCCACACCAGTTTCGTCAGAAAGGCGGTCCCAGATATTACCTAGAAGCGGGTTATCATCGCTATTGAGCACTAGATGGGCCTGCGTGCCAATGCAATCGATGGGGACACCCTTTGCGCGGAGTGAGTTGACAAGGGCTATAGTACTGTTAACCTTGCCGTTATCCTAATCGAGATTGAAGCTATTGGTCAAAGATTGTTAGTTACGATTGTAAAATTCTTTCATTCTCGGACCTTTAGCACCCGGCTTACTCGTTAATACACAGTTTAGCGCGAGGGTCGCCCACTCTGGCCGCACGAAATGCCAACTCAACGTAGTCTGGTCCAAGGACATTGCAGAATGGAGTCTGACGCCAACTACCATCGTCCTCAAAAACTTCATTGACGACATCCCATGTCTCGATCTTGCCTGCATACCTTGCAACGTACGTAGTTACGAATTCCCAGATAACTTGACGCATATCAGCTGGATCTGTGATCTCAAGAACCCTATATATATGAGAGGTTAGTATATCAAGAGGCGGTTGGTGGCTGACTCAGGAGGGCTTGCGTGTATATACACACCATTTAGGAGACTGGGTATGCCAAACGAAAGTATAACCTCTGATATTCTTGTTGTTTGCAATGCCCCAGTTGACTATGGTATCTACGTAGTCCCAAAAGAACACACCGCGAGACGGTTGGGTGAACTCCCATTTCATACTCCATTCCGCCGTGATGGAGCCAAATTCTTCTTTAACGATAGCCTCATACTCAGGTATAGCGAGAGTGTTCCAGTCAACTGCTACAGCGATATAATTCTTGCATTTTTTCTTAATCAACGCATCAAGGCCTGTGGCAGTGGGTTTCGCGCTGGATATAGTTGTTTTGGCACTAGATGTCTTTGAGGTTTTCGTTGTTTTTGCCGTAGTCGTTTTCGCCGTCTCTGTGGTCTTTGTGGTCTTTGTAGTCGCGGTTTTGGATGTTTTGGTCGTCCTTGTACTTCTAGCTGTTGTCTTCGTCTTTGCAAACGTCGTGGGGTATGCGTCCGCGTCTCGGGGACGGTTAGATTTAGTTGGAACAGGGCCGGTTGATCTAGTTGTTGTAGTTGGGAATACCTAGAGGCATTGTGCCCAATATGCATATATGGGTTTATCTGTTTCCTAGATGTTAGGAACTACACTCTACATTATAGTAGAGGAATAAAGTTTATAGAAGATCGATTGTACGAACTGTTGAGCAAGTATACCCAGAAGCGTAGATCACCGTACGAGTAAAGCCAATTCCACCACCTGGTTATTAATTTAGTTAGCTTGCTGTTTACACCTCTAGCGCTCATTTCAATATTTCCCCTGTTCTGTTTATTTATTTTTATTTTTTTTTAAAAAAAAAAAAACTATATCTTACATTGAGACCAAGAGTCATCGGGTGAGGGCTGCGAAGCAACCAAGGTTGCAACCGTCAAGTATATTAATAGGAGGTTCATTGCAGACTATAGATAGCTGTCGAGAGTCTTCCACTTTTCGGTTTGTGTTCAACGTATACTGGAGTCGGTCTTAATCTTTCGGTGACGAAAAGTACTAGTTTCGTAATCCGAGTAAAGAATACTTGTATGCATTCTACTCCTTTTAAATAGTCGTACTGTTGCAGCTGGTAAATAGCACTGGCAATCATGAACACCATGAGTCATCTGATCTACCGGGGTCTATTCCATTTCCTCCGTCCATGGTTAAATCAACTATTCTGCCGAGCCATATATGTATAAAACCCGTGAGTATAAGATCGCAGAAACTGATGGTATGTTCCTCGGTGGTTATATGAAAGCGAGGCGATGATCTATAAGTAGTAGTATGTAGTAAGCTACGAGGGTACGCGATTACAAGGTACAGAGCCTTACAACCGGTAGAACATGATCTATTGCTTCTAGAACTGGACTCGTGAAAGCCTGCATACACGTATGTGCACTATATCCAGCGCATCATATCATCTGATCAAGTCTATAGTTCTCATTTCTCGGCGCCTAGAGAACAGTGGCATTAGCCTCTAATTACTTTGTGACGTCTGGGAACAAGACCAGCATTAGCTATACTTATGCATATGCTTCAAATCATTACATTGAATCCGCGAATCCACGAAGGTCTAAATTACAGGGCCCCCGTTTTATGCATAAAAGGCCACCGGAAACACCACCGGCTTCACGGAGATGGAAATATCAAATTTTCTCCATAGCTATAGCTATAAATCTATGGCACGATTACAGGGCTGATAGTTATCCATAACGGTTAATATAGTTTTTGGAGTAATCCCAAGTCGCTTGAGCTTTGTAGGCGAGCATGGGCAGCTATGAAACGCTTGATTCCAGTGGATTGAGTATATAGGCTCCATAAAACCTTGCGAGGTGAATAACGTTATAAAGGCTTGGTATGGAGACATATCAAGGTGCACCCTCAGTGTCGCTATGGAGATTGTAGAGCACGGGTTTAGATTCATTGGAACATGGGGCATAGAACTCGATCTCGTGAACATAGGGGTTTTGGATAGTTGGGGTCTGGTTGACATTCTCGTATACTTTGGGGTCTCCAGCTAGGACCGCCACCCGAGAATCTATTCAGAATTTTGTACATGGCAATAGCTCAATCAAATTGATCCCAGCTAGTAGGTCATATGATCATACCACCTAGCTACTTGAACGAGTTGATCCACTATTACAATCCATATGCTTACATATAGACGGATACAAACAGCTGTAAATGTCTAACTAAATATCTAAACGTCTCACATATAGAATATATCGATGACTTGCAAGTGATGCGCAATAACGTGTTTTTAGCTTGTACCCAAGACAGTTTCTTAGTTCTGTCTGTTAAACTGCGAAATCTACCGATGTTGAGAAACATCTACATTCCTAGAGCAGAAGCAAATATTCTTTACCTCGGAACTTGATCTCTGAAAACAATCGACGAGGTTATTATACCCTGTTCATATAAATGAGATAATTGTTCAGATATACTTGGTTCACGACGCAAATGTTGTACTACTAATGATTGGGGAAAGGGTGCTTGCGGGCGGTTTTGTTATCTATCGATTCGTTAGGAATGTTCGACATATTATTCCAACATTGGAGATGGATCGCAAGGCCGCATATGCATTAAATCTTACAGATATACCATATCGGCACGGTCATTATCATGAAGGAAAGCCTTGATGACAGACGCTAGAGATCCCGCAATCTCACGCGAATCCTTGCATTTCAGGATACACAAACTTTTAAATTTTATTCGCCATCGCGCTCTTGATGATTATATTCGTCAGCCTTAGAACTGTGCTACGTTAAACGGCACCAAACGCTTCATATGCACTCTAATTACTTTGTGACGTCTGGGAACGAGACCAGTAAACCCTGCATATTATCGAGCGACCTCTGTAATCTGAAAGAGCTCTTAGATGTAGTCCGAAGAGAAGAATTTTCAACGTAACGTCGTAGAATTGTCTCGCGAGCAGGAACTGGACCATCTCATCACATAACTGCATAGATCAGTGCCGTCAGAGTCCAAGCCGTGCATGAGATGTCGCTCATGATCGATAAATGATGCCAACACGAGTGCTTGTTTTCACCAATGCATAATAGTAGGTGAACCTCGTTGAGATTGGGCAGCTTGGTAATCCCAGGGATATTAATAGGCTGGCATTTTCTGCAAACCGTCCATTGCAGGTTCCGTTGCAATGTCAAACGAGCAAAACCTCCGCCTGGGTTATTATAACTACCATACCTATCCGATGGCCACAAGGCAATACTTTTTTTTCCCGATGTTACCTGGTCTCGTTGATGTTACCTGCGTTGTTCATACACTGCAACAGTTCATACACTGCAACACACCAGCACTTTAATACACGAAGACTATATAACTAGACGGTGATTTATGACAGAGACACCGAATAATTTAGTCGAGACAGTGTCGTGGCGACGGTGGCGAGTGTGGCTGGTGTCTCGGCTGGCCACATGTTCTGACAGCGGCGCCCCGCACGGCGAGGGTGGGATGGACCTGCCTTGTCGTTACTTCAGCCCTTCTTCCTTTCTCCGAGTTAAAACCAACATTTTGAAAGAAACGGGTTCCTTAATTTTATTTGAGCAGGTGACTACATAATACTCCATCACTATGTCTGATCCTAAGAACTACACCGTTGGCTGGATTTGCGCCATAATGACCGAGTGCGTTGCAGCGCGAGCTTTTCTCGACGAAAAGCACGATTCAGTGTGTGTATCCTCCAACGACAACAATATTTATACGCTAGGTAAAGTTGGAAAACACAATGTCGTTATTGCTACCCTACCCGATGGGGAGTACGGCATAGCTGCTGCTGCAAGTGTTGCAAGAGATATGCTACATAGCTTTCCTAACATTAGAATTGGCCTGATGGTCGGCATTGGCGGCGGTGCGCCGAATAAGAAGCATGATATCCGTCTAGGCGATATCGTCGTCAGCGCTCCTCGAGATGGGAAGGGTGGCATATTTCAGTACGACTTTGGCAAAGCGATTCAGAATCAGAAGTTTCAAATAACGGGGTTCTTGAACCAGCCTCCTGTACTCCTGCGAGCGGCTGTGATGAACCTTGCGGTTCAATACGAAGAGGAAGGTCATACGCTTGAAGCTGCAATCAACACTGTTCTCGAGAAAAATCCAAGATTGCGGAATAAATACAAGCGACCGGACCAAAGTAGCGACAGGTTATATCAAAGCAAAGTCATCCATCCTCTAAACGATGAATCAGCCTGTGAGATGGGCTGTGAGGTAAACTGTGGTAATGATCCATCAAACCTAGTATTGCGAACCGAACGAACCGAAGAAGAAGATAATCCAGCAATCCACTATGGCTTAATTGCTTCTGCAAACCAGTTAATGAAGAACGCTTTGGTTCGAGACAAACTTGCCGCAGAAAATGACGTTTTGTGTTTTGAAATGGAAGCGGCAGGGCTTATGAACCATTTCCCCTGTTTGGTTATTCGCGGCATATGCGACTACTCGGATACACACAAGAACAAGAAGTGGCAAGGATACGCAGCGATGGCTGCAGCTGCATACGCGAAAGATCTTCTCTGTCAAATTCCTCCTAACAAGGTTGAGGCTGAGGATACGATCGTCGATATTCTCTCTAGTTAGTCTAAGAGAACCAAATAATTATTCTATCAACGAATATTAACTCTATTCAATTGTGACAGACGTTCAAGAAGAAATTACGAGCATTTCAAGAGGTTTTAACAAACTTCTCCACAGGCAACAAGATCAAGAGCATAAACAAATACTAGAGTGGCTCGCACCAATCGACCACACTTCCCAGCAGAATGACTACCTCAGGAGGCAACAAACAGGAACTGGCCAATGGCTTCTGGGCTCACCGGAATTTAAAAATTGGCTGGAGACCGACGGGCAGACATTGTTCTGTCCAGGCATTCCTGGAGCAGGGAAGACGATCCTTACATCGCTTGTGATCGATTATCTTAATACACGGTTCTCTGACGACCTAACGATTAAAATTATATATATCTACTGTGACTTCCGGCGGAAAAATGAGCAGACGGCCGAAGGCCTGCTTGGGAGTCTTGTAAAGCAGCTGGCTGAAACCCAGTTTTCACTGCCAGAAAGCGTAAAATCTCTCTACGACCAGCACAAACCAAAGGGGACACTGCCATCGTTCGAAGAACTTTCGAAAGTTCTGCAGTCCGTGGCTGCTATATATTCGAGAGTCTTCATCATTATCGACGCTCTTGACGAATGCCAAGAAGCCGATGGGTGCCGTACGAAACTTTTGACTCAGGTTTCTAAACTCCAGTCCAAGTATAAAGTAAACATCTTTACGACTTCAAGAATAATTCCGGAGATCGAAGCGGAGATCGAAGATATGTTCATCGGGCGCATATCAAAGGAGATACGTGCTACTGAAGGCGATGTGCGAAGATATCTGGACAATCATATGCCGCAGTTGCCGGAATTAGTCGGGCGCAGCCCAGGACAACGGAAAATACTGCAAGAGGAACTGCAAGAGGAAATCAAAACTAAAATTGTCACGGCAGTTGACGGAATGTATGTCGCTTTTTATGCATAACCTGAAAGGAAACGTAACTAATTCGACTAGGTTTTTGCTCGCAAAGCTTCAGCTTGATTCCCTGGCTGGAATGAAATCCCCCAAGGCAGTTCGAGATGCTCTTATAAAACTGCCTATCGGTTCTGAAGCGTATGGCATTGCATACAAGGATGCAATGGACCGTATCGAAAGACAGGCACCCAGCCAAGAAAAGCTTGCTAAGGAGGTTCTGTCATGGATCACCTGCGCGAAAAGACCACTGACCACGTCAGAACTTCAGCACGCGCTTGCTGTAGAAGTTGGTACACTAGAACTTGACGAAGAAAACCTCTCCGAAGTTGAATGCATGGTCTCAGTTTGCGCTGGATTGGTTACAGTCGATAAAGACAGTAATATCATTCGCTTAGTTCACAAGACAACACAAGAATACTTCGAGCGAACGCGGACGTTTTGGTTTCCAGATGCAGAGTCAAATATTACAACGACTTGTGTTACTTACCTCTCATTCAGTGTCTTTAACAGCGGATTCTGTCAGACAAATAGCGAGTTTGAAGATCGGCTCAGGTTGAATCCGCTCTATGATTACGCCGCACACAACTGGGGATATCATGCCGGCGTAACTTCGGCAGAGGTGCAGTTGATTTTACGACTTCTTGAGAGCGAAGCCAAAGTATCTAGCTGCAGCCAAGCTATGACGACTTTAAGAAAATATTATGGCGGCTGGAAGGCGCCAAGAAAAGTGACGGGAGTGCATCTTGCGGCATTCTTTGGACTAGAGGAAGCTATAAAAGTCTTGCTCAAGAATCGGCATAGTGCAGACTCCAAAGACACTGATGATCAGACGCCGCTATCATATGCTGCATTGAATGGTCANGAGTATGGTCGAACGCCGTTGTCAGTAGCTGCATCGAATGGTCACGAGGCGGTAGTCAAGCTACTGCTGAAGGAAGGCGCAGAGCTAGAGACTAAGGATCAGTATGGTCGGACGCCGCTGTCATATGCCGTAGAGAATGGTCACGAGGCGGTAGTAGAGCTGCTGCTCGAGGAAGGCGCAGAGCTAGAGACTAAGAGTAAGTATGGCCAGACGCCACTCTTAGTGGCTGCATCGAAAGGTCACGAGGCGGTAGTCAAGCTGCTGCTGAAGGAAGGCGCAGAGCTAGAGACTAAGGATGAGTATGGTTGGACGCCGCTGTCATATGCTGCATCGAATGGTTACGAAGCGGTAGTCAAGCTGCTCCTGGAGGAAGGCGCTCAAACCCATAATAATTCATAATCACGAAATTTCTATATTAATTTATATATTTTATCAAATGACTTTGACCAAGAGGGTCCTAAATACTACTATTATGCGTTAGTGAAAACGAGCGCTCATGCAGGGTTCAATTGGACTGCTGACAGGGATGATGGGTTTTCGAGATATAAAAATCACTGCCCAAGTCAACTATCTGCAGATCTGGCATATGAAATTTCAGGTTTTCAAGAACAGTTTGATTAAAAGTGGTGAAAAGCTCGCGCTAGCTGTTAATGGCTTCCGTACCCGACAATCGTTGTCCGCGTTGGATGTGGTATTTTGTAGTGGCGAGCGTCGAGGCTTGGCTCAAATTGGCCTCCGCAGGCGAGCACAATCGAGCTGCTGATTGTAGCTGCTATAAAATTTTCTCGGGAATCTCAATGTGGTGATATTCTCCGGGATCGTGGTTTACGGGCTTTATATCCCTACTAATTAAACGACCGATTAATTTTCATGCACGAATCGGCCCACGATTAACGCAGGTATGCACATACGGGCACATAGCCCATGCTCATCGTATGTGCACGCTGCAGTAGGAAGATCGATCTCTGTATCGCCTAAAGAATTCAATTGAAGATTGTTTCCTTACCTGCATATTTTGAATTCAGAGAAACGGAGTAATAATTATTCCATAGATTAAAGAAGGTGAGATCGCTTGCTCCAGTCGGCAGGGCTTTAGCTCTCAATCGGAGCATCATGATATGCTAGTGTCGTCCCAAGTCTTAGTCAGAATATTAGTCGCCTGGATAAACCGGGAAGCATTGATCTTCTGTTCTAGTGCCAATGTAAAATGAAACCCCACCCAAAGAAGCTAAAACAATCGAGCATGAAAAAATTTTCCGGCCGACGTTAAACGTTTGCGACGAGATCTCAAAACAACTCTTTGCCGCACTTTACCCTTGCATTACTCAATATTTGCTTCATTTCACCGAATTCGAAGAGCCTTTTTGAATCAATGAAGTGCGATTCTGCCCACCTATTCGAACAAAAAATTTTTTGTTTATGGTCTGATCAATTTTGCTTCAAGAGCCCACCGGAACGAATTGCACCGAGCCTTGAATCCTGTCAGCTCATTTTCGCCCAGGGTAATGCGGTGCGGCACTTTGACTCGTATACGCGTAATCTTATAATATCTCAACGGCACGCTAGATTTAGCCGATCATGGAACCTCGAGAGTTTTTGTCTCATTATTGCATATATGAGAATTCTCTACCAAATTAAAACTTCGCTTGCCTTTAATGTAATTTGGAAAGTCCTCAGAATTAAAGAACCTCAATGAGATGCCGCCGAACGCCGCAGAAGCCGTCCTTGACTCGGCGACCGCTAAAACAGCAGGATGAAGCGGGAGCAGGAAGCTAGGAGTCAAACGAACTCGGACTCGGGTCAAGTGCCGTTGCATGACGCCTCCCCCATATTTATGCAGGGGGGCAAGGGTTCGCCAAAAAGCTTATGAGTGTGGATAAGCAATTGCCCAGCCGGCTGATTTACGACATCCAACGCCAACACCGTAAGTGTCTTGGAACAAATAATGTCCAATCGATTAATGTTCATCTAGGATTTGGTTTCATGGATGTGTGCGAGGAAATTCGACCGTCGTTACGTCCGCAAGCTGACAAAGTCAGATATCATCTGTTGTAACGTGAAGATGATTCTATTGAAGGCAGCTGCCTCCGTCTCGTTGGGGAAAAAAAAAAAAAGACTCTTGCCAGAATCTATTCGAATATAGAAACGAAATTTTTACGAACAGGATACATCCCAGCGCGGCTTTAAAAACTTCTTCGATCTATCGAGCTCGTCTGTGATCCCAGCCGAGGATTCTATCAAAGAGCGACTACTAAGAAACCCGGCCGATCCGCGAAAAAATTTTCTTGGTATTCTAGAACTCGACGACTCATGGTCCTTAGGGCTAGGTAATCGCTTACCCCTGACCTAGGTAGACGAACCAGGAATGTGACGTGAGGCTACCCAGGAACTCCCGAATCGGCTGGGGATATACTCCAGAGGAAGCTGGTAGAATCCTAGCTCACTGGATCATATTGATGTTACTGCTGACAGGGAGAAAGGTCCGAATTTCCCGGATGTAGCCGTAAAGATGGTATCGGACTAATGTGAGAGTTTCGACAAAGGCGCCGCACCGGTTAACATGGTTCAGTATGAGAGATAATATTGCGATTGATAGCAGGATAGCTATAGCCTACGCATTCCTCAAGGGCGGATAATAGCCCTCCCCTTTTCTATATAAGTTCCGGATCTTGGCCCCTCTGGAGACCAATTCATCCAGCATCTGAGTTCCATATCACCAGTTCAATATCCAGACACTCGAGTTTGTTGCATTTGCAAAAATACAACGCACGTTCCCCGATCTACCCAATACTTCTATAATTTTCTTCCCAAATTTAAATTGCCCAGCCTCTGTCTATCGGACTATCATTTCTGAGAGATACTCCCCAATCTCGCGCCTGTAAGGCCTCTCTTCTTTTGAACTCCCCGCGCAGCTATTCCTATAATCAGGGAATCCTCTCCCAGAAATTATATCAATAGTATAGTGAACTAACCTTCGCGGCGCGATATTTCAGAAACTTTAAGTCTATAAAGCTTTATTACCTAAAACAGTAAAAATGTACTTCCCAGTCGTCGCTCTCCTTTCTCTTGCCGGGTAAGTTTCTTCTGGATCATGTTTTGTCTCATACGTTCTTGAATCACCTCGCTTCATCCACCGCGTCTCTCCCTAATTCTAGAGCACCCATCTCCATAACAGCATATATCACAATCATGCATCCTCAGTTTTTATTGCCCATTTGTTCAATATACCCCACTTCACTCTGGGCCCTATACATCCAACTAACATGCAAATCTCTAATTTCCTCAGAACCGCCTTGGCTGTCCCAGTAGCCAGCGTCATCGATCCAGGGCCGCAGTGCACAACCACCCTCCGCATCGCCCCACACTATGATCTCTCTCCAACCACGACTATCTACCACACCACGGTTACCGCCTATAGCCGTGTTGATTGCGAGGGGTGTGTTCTTAAGACGGAATTCTTGCCTTTCGGCCCCGGTCCAGTGAGTATCCAGTATTTTTCGTATAATTCTTTCCCAGTGCTAATTCGGTCAAAATTAGGTCGTCATCAGAACCGCCACCGCCACCGCCGCGACTAGCACTGCGCACGCTTTCAAATGCGCACACACTAAAGCTTAAACTCTACTACTACGCGATCATAATTGCGCCAGGAGAGACAAAGGAGCGGGTGATGGGGAGGTAATGCATAATTAATTCATCCCCATGTTGGGAAAACATTTCTTCGGGGTGCTCTCACCGGTCGCAAACAAAAGAGAAAAGTTTATGGTTGTCTAGTTCGGGGGAAAAAATAAAATTGTTTGATGGGTTGTAAAGGAAAAGTTTAGGATGTAAAGTATGGGAATAGCAGCGAGTAGATAGTTAAAATTACAATAAAATAGTTACTTTAGTGCATCGTCAGATAAACGTCGCAATTGTAATCAAAATCTTAGTCTTTGCACTCCATTTCTCATGAATGATATTGCTAAAATTTAAATTTCTACCGCGCGAACGGCAACATTTTAGAGATATATATGTACCAGCTCTCCGAAGTTTAATGCCGGTTGAAGGCGCCCTTGAGGGAAAAAATAACAGGCCAATATTCCTTGAGCAATATTCCCTGAGATAACGCAAAATGCTCTTTCCAAAATCCGTTCTAGAGAGCCTTAAACAAAAACTGTCTCGCAAAAGCGACAGATATAAGTTGAAGAGGGTTTGGGAATCCTCTAAGCTTGTCTATGGGTCCGGTTCACCAAATTGTCTATCCATTGCGTTTAAATATCGCTTAGATTTACTCGATGCATTTTTGAGTTTGAATGAGGTTTGAAATATTTAGGCTCGAGATGGGCGCATCGGCTGAATAGTCCAAACCATATTCTCAATTTGGGATACGGTCTATCATCAAATAATCACACATTCGTGGTTTGACGTTAGCTAGTTGGTCGAAGCGTGCCCTAGCACATTCTAGCCTTCGGTGATTGTGTTCTAAAGTTCATATATTGTACAACAGCTATGATATTGATGCTTATTAAATTTCAAACCTCGATCAGTTGTATCCAGAATTACTTTTGCATCCAAAGACTAGCCTGGTTGTGAAAAAGGATAACCACCCCCACAAGAAAGAAGGAAAGAAAGAGAAAGAGGAAAGAAAAGGACGAATCTTAAGAACCAAAAGCCAAAGAGATAACATCCATTACATGTAACTCCTTGACTCCCCCATCCGAATTTAAGGATCGGGCAGCTGGCAGTGATTTGACTTATGGCGATGGGATTGAGGAAATTTTGATATATGTCATGAGATACATTGAACCTCGGAAGCAGCGTTCAGGATAGTTGATCATGAATTGGCAGCCCGCAGCCGTTTGAGAATTCCTTGGGTTGCCGTCGATTGGAGCCGTCTCATGCCAGCTTCAGGGAGGCCTAGGGCTTGACGAATATGTCGAAGTCCGATATATTGATCCCATGCCATCGAAATATCGAATATTGCCATATCAGAATGATCAGACAGTAGTTGGAGCAAGATTCGAGCTTTTTGAGGGTCACAGGGCATCCTGGAACCCGATCCCTTTCGTTCCTCCTCCTCTTCTGGTTCTTGGTCTCCGTTTCCGCTTCCTCTTCTTTATCGACCCTAGTTTGACGGGCGTTATGTTACCATCTCATGAATATCAATGCATATGTACACACCTAGGTATATTTGATGTCACCTCTGTACACTAACCGGATAGTAATTAATTTTATGAAGGGCGATCGTTATTTTTGGATATCCGCGTTCTAATCCGCTTGTATAAGATACTCGAGCTATGTATGAGGCCACGTTTCTATATAAATATCTACAACAAGCTCAGCTGCGAACCCAGCAATATAGTTTGACAGCCTATAAACTCGATTTTAAACAACACTTGGATTCGTGAAGGTACTCCACTCAAATTTTAATCAAGAATTTCGAATATTGCTTCCTCGATAGCATTATATTATCTTTACAATATTAGCGGCCATCGGCCTTCCAGATTGTTTATATCAGCGCCAATAATGCATAATGCATAATGCATTCAACTAGTGATGAGATAGGCAAATCCAAGGTCTAAAGTCATCCAGCTCATAGCTCCAGAAAATCGTCAATCTACCCCTTTCTCTGCTCCCTTTGTACGCTACCAGCTTCACCTGGAGAATTGTCCTTGAAATAAAACAATTGAAGCCGCGGATTTCCGATCTCGATCCCTATATGTTTCCATTTCATCATAGAGTCCCAGGTCGATCTGGACGCTCCGTTGACGAGGTTCGCAGGTGTTGGTACGGATTTGCAAGGCATCTTGGGCTTGAGAGTTTGCCATTATATTAAAATACGGGAATTGTTTCCTTCGATAGCTCTGAAGATATAATAGAGTATACGAACCAGTGGGAGTATGCCAGTATCTGCGCAGAAAAGCTTGAGCTTGAGTTCATTTGGGAATCTTGTGCAGTGTTATATCGATGCTAGAGATGCGTCGGTCAAGATAATATACCGACGAACGCGACTTACGTAATTACAACGCATCGTATCCGTCTTCAAGCACTTCATTTTAGGATCCAGTCTCGTAACCAGAGTTTGTCGAGCAGACCAGAAAAGTAGGATCTCGGGATGGGGGTCTCAAATAGGATCCGAGGCTAATTTCAAAGGTAATAAGAAGAAAGATCGTGAGTGGGTCAAGGACATAGTTTCAGTATCAAAACGCTCATTCCGCTTCAAAAACATCTATACAAAGGCGTTAGTGCCTACCACAAAGCTGCGATTCCCCACCACTGAGACAAGTTCGAGATGATCGACATGGCTGGGCTGTAAGCCACTGTCTATATCGTAAATACCATGGGTATATAACTATATGGCATATTGTATCGCGATATCTGTGCGACGAGGACACCCAAGTGCCGGACATCACAGTGAAGAATTTTCTATAGCTAATACACTAGGGCTACATCCGTTTTTCCCTCCGCCGGACTCTCAGCTGGACCTAAGGCCAAAAAGTGGTCCGCTAACATCGGTCGTAGAAATTCTGACTTTTTTTTTAGACGTCGCCAGTAAGTCTATAGATATGTGGCTGTATCAACTTCGTAGTGTTGCCTATATCGAGGTTTTATAGACAATGCGGGTCTGACTTCAAACTCTACTGATACTTGTACAATTGTATAGTTCCTTGATATAAATCAAGACTGTACAAATTTTGAGGATTTCTGTATTCAGGTGCTTTCCGGCCTCTGTCAAGCCTGGATATGCTAAAGTCTCCAACCTTTTTAGCTGCATGCAGCGGTGCATCCTCAAATCGCATAAAGGCATCAATCTGCGTTGGCAACCGATATTCCAACAGACAACCAACTCTGCTACGAAGTTCCAATCTCACGCCCCGGCCCGGCAGTTCATTGACCATTAGATTCCTAGCTGATGTCAGATATTGAGGCCTTTCGTCTTATTCTCCGCTTTTTCTCATTGATATACCGGAGATAAAAGTCAGCAGCAAGCACTATCTGGGTACCGCTATGTCCGATATGTGTATAGATTTTGGTTTGCGGTTTTGGTTAAACGGTAGATGCATCTAGGTGTTATAAACACCATACACCCGATTATAAAAATCACAAATTTCACCAGCGCTCTGGTGTATATATTATCGCAAGAAGTGATCGGACTTTACCACTAAAGGGTTTACTACACGGTGCCTGTATACGCCAGCTTCCATATCAAGATATATTGGTATCCGTCGACGATCGATCTAGATCCATAGACATCACGATAACTCCTCCAAAAAAATGTCCACCGAAAAGGCCCCGGCCCCGGACTCCCTCTCCGTCCAACGGGGAATCTACGCCTCTTCCCTCCCAGGGCCCCTCCTCTTCGTCGGGCTCCGCATCCTGACCGTCCCGGTCCAATACATGATCCTAACTCGTTCTACAACCCTCCTACCCATCAATTCCTTAACCTTCTCCCAAACATTGCTAATCGCAATGCCCTCCTACATCGCCTTCAAACACATAACCTGGTGCCTCTTCCTCATGCGCGAACGCATGACCGTCCCCTTCGCCTTCTTCGGTGGAATCTCAGACATGGCGTTCGAAGCCCTAACATCCTACATGTACACCTTTCACTTCATAAACCCGACATACTCACCATCCCTCCTCATCTCCGGCACGATCTTAAACATCGTCGGCTTATCAACCGAACTTGTTTCGGAAATCCAACGGTACAGGTTCAAGAGCGACCCCAAGAATCAGGGCAAGATATACACCGGCGGACTGTGGGGGTACGTCAGGAATGTAAACTATGCTTGTAACATAATCTTTTCGTTTGGGTACGCGAGCGCGGCGGGCGGGGTGCTGTACGGGATGGCGTACTCGGGGATTTATGTGATGAATTTTGTGTTCAATGCTATCCCCTCGATTGAGACTTATATGAAGGGGAAGTATGGGAGTCAGTGGGATGCGGTGGAGAAGAAAGTGCGGTGGAGGCTGTTCCCGGGGATCTACTAGCTAGTCAATGCGATTTTTAAAATCTCTTATCATTATATCTTTCTCTGAGAAAAAAGACAGAAAACAATAAAATTTTTGGACCTGATTTTTGTATAGCGAACGGTGGTTCCAGGGGAAAAAAAATCAAGGGATTAATACTGGTCGTGTGTAACTTTTTTGAATTCCATCAAGAAACCCATGAAGTAACAGTTGGTGAGATTATAAATCATTGGAGAGCAATGCAAGTTCAAACATACAAGGTATCTTCCCGGAGACCCACCCCACCGCATATCGCGTCTCCGAGTCCGGGATGCCAACCAAACGCTAAGAACTCCAGGTACCAAGTAATAGACAAGCACCTTCTGCCGATTGCATAATCCGCCACGGATCCTTCACCATAGTAGATGTTTAAACAAGAGTTGGTAAGAGGGGAACTCCTGTCAACGGCTCTGTTGGACTGGGTTTAGATTATACAGCGGAGTTAAACGATGGCTATATATATGGGCGGCATTTGGAGCCTGAGTCTCCGTGAAAGCTTTGATCTTTCATAGTTACTGAAATATCGAACTGAACAAGCTTTTTACTCCTCTTTATAAATATATTTTGCTTACAATTCCGCTTTGAATTGATATTGAATGAATCCCGTTGCAAAGTCTGTGGAAGATAGACAACGCACAATATCCAACATGGTCACCAAAGAAATCCTGGGCAGAAGCCTTTCGTCGACGGACAACGTCCTCATCGCTGCTACTTGGGATGAGCCCAAAGAGTGGTTATCCCGTATCAAAGCAGAGCATCCTGGCATCACAGTTACTTACTACCATATAAACCTTGATGCAACTGAGGTATACCTCAGAAACGCTAGCCGTATCCCGAATGGTATTCACCCCCCCTTTGTGCCGAAAATGTATATATTGCTCAAGGACGTACGTTCAATTGAAATCATAAAATGTGATCTAGAGATCTTCAAGGACGTCACTATCTTTGTGACGATGCAGTATCTGCCTCCGCCCGAGTTCGCACCAAAACTCGAAATATGCACCATCCTCAGCGCGGGGATAAATCACATCTCGGACAGCGCGATCTACAAGGACACTGATATCACCATTACTACCAGTAACGGTGTCCACGGGCCTCAGATTGCTGAATGGTACGTTATTAACAACTTTTTCTTTCGAAGTTTCCCCCGCCGCAAATCAATGGTCCAGATAAATACTTAAACTGGGATTCATCGCGGTGCAACGCGCGCAGGGTCACGGGCCATCTCCTCGCGCACACACACCGCTTCCGCCTGATCGAACAATGGCAGAAAGAGCATAGATGGGCAAATAACTGGGGCAGCTTTGTCGGAAAGCCAGTGCGCGATTTGGTTACCCAGAAAATCGGAATCTTCGCCTACGGTTCTATCGGCCGGCAAATCGGCCGGGTGGCTCACGCTTTGGGAATGGAGGTCCACGCCTATACTGCCCACCCAAAGCCTACAGAGGAGAGTAGACGGGATAACGGATACATCGTCCCCAGAACGGGAGATAAAGAGGGAGAGTTCCCGGTAAAGTGGTGGAGTGGAACTGATAAGGCGAGTTTTCACGAGTTTTTGAGGGAAGGATTTGATGTGCTCGTGTTTTCGGTGCCGTTGACGGATGATACGAGGGGTCTGATGGGGAAAGAAGAGTTTGAAATCTTGAAGGAGACGGGGCAGAGCCCATTTTTGGTGAATATCAGTAGGGGCCCGATCGTGGATACTATAGAACTGGAAAAGTCGTTAAGGGAAGGGGTTGAGAATGGAGGATTGAGAGGGGCAGCGCTGGATGTCGTTGATCCGGAGTAAGTGCCAATACACCGAGAATACATTGCTGTTCTGAGCATTTGCTAACTCGAAGGCTTGGATAGACCTCTCCCAAAGGATCATACATTGTGGGATGCACCTAATGTGGTAAGTACTCTATTAGTAATCCCGAGTATTAGGCATTCGGCTTTTCAGCAATACTAACCCGAACCGAACTCCGAAAAAAAAAAAGTACATTTCGCCTCACATCTCTGGCGCTGGCGTCAGCTACTTTGACAGATGCCTCGACATTGTCGGGATTAATTTGCGATTACGCGCGGAGGGGAAGAGGCTGCTCAACGTCGTGGACCGGAAACGCGGCTATTAGCCAGCGAAGGAAATGAAATTATGAATGACTCATTATCGTCGGTGAGATTACACTGCAGTTACCCATATACGTATATCAAAGTATATATTTGAATATAGCGGGGCCGCCGATAGGTTTGGGAAATGTATAGTAATAATATCGATGTTAGAAATTTGTAAATTTCCAGTGTTGCACAGCAGACATCGGGCGCGCGTTCAACAATGCTTTTTCTCCCCCGTTCATTTTCTGTAATTACATAAGGCTATTAATTAACAGACGGATTGGATCGAATTGGCCTGCACAGAGCCTCATGGACGAAAAAAAATGCACTTGTTACTTTTTATTTGGGACTGATGTTCGGCTGAAAGAAAATGTGACAGGACCGGTGGACCCGCTTGGGGACCAAATCCTCGGGGTCGACCAAAAAAACGGCAAGTTCCGTGTTTTTTTTCCTTCTCTCTCTATCTCTTCTTTTTTGCAATTGCAATTGCCAAGCAGATGCACATGACGGAACTCATTTCCTTGGGATTTCCCGGCTCGTGCGTACTTGAATATTCAAGCACTCACGTACGTGATAAGCACATATACAGGGGGGTGGATGCGCGCATGCGGTGTAACTGAAGAGGGTCAAGCTGAGAATGCGAAGGTTTGAGCACTCGAGTAATGGCCCGTGCTGTTGGATTTGTCAGGAGGTTCGGGTGGGCTGTTTCTACCCAGCTGGTTGGCCCGGTCTGGAAGCTCGAGTCATGACAAAGCAACATTTTCATGCATGCGGAGGCACATCCGTAGAAATGGGAATCCCCAGTTGGTTCGATCGGGTGGCTGAATTGATTATTAGTTCTTGAGATCCTTCAACCGACGAAGCGGCTACCATTTTGTCAACTAATTATAACTGGCGGCAGTGACCAGAGTGCTTCTTCTATATAATATGAGTATCAAAGCACAGATGTTCTGGCAATTGGTTAGGTAATATCATACACACGGCGAACAGGACCTGATATAAAAATACAATCACGGCCCTCGAATCCAAATCAATCAATCGAACCAGATCGAAGCAATAATATCACCGTGCATGATTTCACCTGCATCGAGCCCAAGTGCATTGCATCATACAGAGCTGTCCCAGCGTGGGGTCCCCTTTCCAATCCAGAGCCCTGGAACTCGAACCCTCCTGCCGGGCCCGCATCTGATAGCCGCCAGGAAGTACTACCTCCAACAGACTACAGCTAGCTGCTAGCTCGAGGAGGGCCCTGAACCCGCACCGGACCAGCCTCCGAGTGATTTTGTCGGCATTACTTAAGACCTTCCCGTTCCTTCTGGATCTAGGCTTGTCCTTAAGTCCCTAAGCTTAGTATATGTCAGCCTTCCTGTGCGAACTCAGTTAACTCTTTTTTTTTTTTTCCTTCTTCTCTCTTTTTCCTTTTCTTCTCAGATCAGCTACTCTCGATTAGAAACATAAACTGGCACACGATTACGCGGGTAGTCAATTACCAAGCCAGATCGATGAATTAAAGTGCCCAAGCTCGAGCTAGTATTTCAAACTAGTTCTCTTAAGTGAGTATCGTTACTTACTTGCTTGACTTGCTTGCGGGTATATACATACATATATATACCGGATACCTGCCGGGGAGCATCAGAAACAGCTCCTGCATTCGAGTCTGATCTTAGTTAGTGGCAGTCAGTCAATTGCGAGTGGCTAAATCTCTGCAGCAGCTTGGGATCCAGCCGGCATAAAAATATATTAACTGCCACCAACTCCACCCTGCTCTCAACGTTAACCCCCAACCACAATCACCAGATATCACCGTCATACAACCACACCAGGTATATAATATAGCCACCGGCAGACCTCCTTCTCCTCCTCAGAACATCTCCGCTTCACAGGCATCTCGGACGTCAGCATATTAGCAATACGTAGAAACTGTTCACCACGCTGTCTTCAAAGTTTTTCTTTCGCCAGTCTATCGCGGCTGCCCGATTCCGGCCCATCTTTGGCGCATCAGCCGGTGTCGCAACACTCCTCCTCTCCACCAAGCAGCAGCAGCAGCAGCAGCAGAAGCCTGTCTCCCACCTTCACTCTTCCTTCTCCTCTTTCTCCCCCTCTCATCTAACTTCATCTCCTTCCAAAGTCATCACCACCTTGACCATGTCTACCAAACGCCATGACAAAGTCGTCATTATCGGCTCCGGCCCCGCCGCCCACACGGCAGCAATCTACCTCGCCCGCGCAGAGTTAAAACCTGTGCTATACGAAGGCATGTTAGCCAACGGCATGGCCGCCGGCGGCCAGCTGACCACGACCACAGACGTCGAAAATTATCCAGGTTTTCCCAAGGGAATCATGGGACCCGAGCTCATGGACGCCATGCGCGAGCAATCCATCCGCTTTGGCACCGAAATCATCACCGAGACCGTCGCTAAATTGGATTTATCCTCCAGGCCGTTCAAGTACTGGCTCGAGTGGGCCGAAGATGAGGAACCCAGAACCGCAGATTCCATCATCCTGGCCACCGGGGCTAGTGCCAAACGGTTACATTTACCCGGTGAGGAGACCTTCTGGCAGAGCGGGATCAGTGCCTGCGCGGTTTGCGACGGCGCTGTTCCGATTTTCAGGAATAAACCGTTGGTAGTCATCGGCGGTGGTGATTCGGCCGCCGAGGAGGCGCTTTACCTGACAAAGTACGGTTCAAAGGTTTACGTGCTTGTTCGAAAGGAAAAGCTTCGAGCCTCCAATATTATGGCGAGCAGACTATTGAAACACCCCAAAGTCGAGGTTCTATTCCATACCAAGGCGATCGAGGCGAAGGGGGATAAGCTACTGAAAACCTTAGTTATCGAAGATATAAGGGATGGAAAGCAGAGGGATTTGGAGGCCAACGGTCTGTTCTATGCCATCGGACACGAACCCGCTACCGCTCTAGTTAAGGAACAGCTCGACGTCGATGAGGACGGATACGTCAAGACTGTGCCGGGGACAACAGAGACGAGCGTGAAGGGTGTCTTCGCAGCGGGAGATGTCCAAGATAAGAAATATCGCCAGGCGATTACCAGTGCCGGTAAGCCCTTCATTGAAATTTTTGTTTTACCTAAATATTGTGATAGAAAGAGAGAGGGATACTAACAAATTACGATAGGCTCCGGGTGCATGGCGGCCCTCGAGTGCGAACGACTATTAGCAGAGGAAGAAGAAGACTCAACCCCGATTATGTACGTACCCCATTGAACAGCACCATAGTTAACCTGAATATAGAAATGGCTGACAAAGAGTTTTTAGGGTAGAAGTCAAGAAGGAAAGCAATGGAGTCGCTCCCGAATCTAAGTCCAACCCTTTAGTCTAGCGAAGAGGAAACGAGAAGGATCACTTGTCTCCTCTTCGCAGCCTACGAAGCGCATTGTCGATTTCGAAAACCAATGAAGATTCCCTCTCCGACTCATAATGGATCCATTCTCATGTGCAATGAACTTTTGGCATCATGAATTTCCTTTTTTTCCTGTTTATACAACGTTTTCTTTTTTCTTTCCTTTACTTTCTTTATAAAAACCCTCATCTAGGCTTTTGTGACGGATATACTATTCCTTTCTGTTTACCCCTACTTTTCCTTGTGAACTCTTTCTCACATTCCAATTGGGTTTTCTTCTCTCTTATTATCACGACCTATTACTATCATTCTTATTCTCTTGTACAGATACGGAAAAGAAGAAAAGTAATAACGACACTACACCACACTACACTACACTACGCTTTCCTTGTTTTCCCTTTCAGCGGCAATTTCAGTTTAAAAGAGACGAATGTTGATGGGAGAAGAAGCCTTTCGCTTGGATATACCTTTACTTCCGTTGGTTGTTTCTGTCGAATTTTTTTTCTTATTTGGTAACTCTAGAATCCGGAGGAGTAGGGCCTTTAGACAACCAAGATATATCCACTGCCCCGGGCCCGAGTACTTTTTCTTTATTTTACTGCCTATATCCCGGTATACTGATTTATATACAAAGAATAGAATTGGACGAAGGATCACTCGAATGCACAGATATAATATCAGGTTTCTTGATAGTATACAATATCTTTCTTTAAGATGTCCTTTTATTGAACACCCCCTAGTTGCCAATACATTGAAATATGTACAATGCAGTTATATACACTCGTTTTAGTAGAAAAATATGGGAATCTTGGTAAAAAGTAAGCTACACTCTAGGCTTGTGCGCTACTGATCCCCACTTTCCCCTTTACTATCTCCAAAAACTTTGCCTGGTTCTTTCCTCCGATGGTGGGGTTCTTCATCAACCCGACTTCAGCCGTGCTCAGCGCCACCTCAGCCTCCCGGGTGACTTTAACCCCCTCGGGCAACTGTATCTTCCAGACCTGGCCGGGCACTAGGATCCCATCCCCCAGGAGGGCTTTCCCAGCGTACTCCAGCATCTTCTCGCTCTTCGGTTTCCCAACCCACTGCAGCTTCCTCGCCGCCTCGGAGGCACCGCCACCCATGGGCGGTATCCACCGACTCAGATCTCCGACGTCCGCGAAGTACGGTTTCGTGGTGTCGTAGACCGGGTGCGGTTCGACCTCCGTGGGCGAGCCGCGTTTGGGGTTTCCCGTGATTTCCAGCCATTTTGCTTCCATCTCTTCCTCCGCGAGTCGTTCGGCCTCTCGGAGTGACTTGGCGGCTTTCTTGCTCCTCTTGCGTGGGCCGCGGGCTTTTCCACCACCACCACCTCCTCCTCCTCCACCGGTCATACCACGTGGACCTCGCGCCCTTGCGATTCGCGCTCCGCGTGGAGGAAATGCACTGGCTCCACCGACTCTCACTGGTAAAGGCGTAATCCTCGGTCCCCTCTGTTGCTGTTGTGGAATCCTCCCCACACCTTCCTGATCCTCTTCTTCATCCTCCTCAAACGCCCTCTGCTGCTGCTGCTGCTCCTGCTGCTTTGCATCGCCCGCAAGGTAAGGACTGACCCCCCTAGCAATCCTCGCCGCCTTGAGCCTCTCCTGATAGTCCATCCCATCCGAAACACGATCCGTAGAATCCACCCTCTTGATCCTAAACGTCTGTCCTCCTCTTTCACCGGCGTTATAACCCTTCACAAAGGCCCCCGCCTGCGCGAACGCACGGTCTTGAGCTTGCGCTTCCCGATCCGATATCGTCAACGGCTTGGGCTCTTCCGGCCGTCTGAACGAAGGCTGTTCTTGCTGTTGGTTTCTAGTCCGTTGGCGGGATTGTCGACCCACTTTGCGGGATGTTTCTTGCTGAGTTTGGTATTGCTGTGAAGCGGAGGATATAAGCTCCGTATCTATTGTGGCGTTTACACCGTACCGTCTGATCCTTAGATTTCCGCTGTTGCTGTTGCTGCTGTTGTTGTTATTGCTGTCGGGTTTGAACGTGACGTTAGGGTCGAGCTGTGGCGGTTGACGCGGGGCTGTAGACGTTGGAGGCGGCGGGGTAGGCGTAGCTGCAGCTGTGGCTGTATTAGAAGTGGAGGGAGGAGGGGCGGCGGGGTTGAACGTCGCAGAGGCCTCGGGAGGCTTTTTGAACACCGATTGTCGTAACATCCCGGCCTTTTTCACGAGCTCTGCAAAGTTCATCTTGGGGATCACGCGCGCTATAGTTTTATCTCATAGGAAAAATGTCAGTTCATCGTTGATATAAATTATATATATGGGTAGAGTATATATATATATATCAAGTATGTATACGGGTTTGTAACGTACGTTTACCCCCACCATCCCCTCCCTCTGCACCTCCACTACCACCATCCTTTTTATCATCCTCGGACAACCGCCTCGATGCGTGAAACTCCCGTGTATGTGGTGGGTTATGGTTATAGAGAAGGTACTGCTGCTGCTGCTGCTGCTGCTGCTCGTCACAGAGCTGGTGGGAGGTCTGGTTATACAGCGCCGAAGTCTGCAATATACGGCCTCGGACGATGCCTCTCCTCAATTGAAGAGAGTACATTTGAGAAAGAAAAAAATGGAGAAAGAACGTCCACCGAGGCCGGGCCAATGGCGCGTGGGTGNGGGATTGGTGTAAAGTCGTTACTATTCGGAAAGTGGTTGACGTTTTTTTACAAAAAGTCGGGTTGTCGTTCGTTGGAAAAGTTGAGTTCTGATGGGTCACGTGACATCACTGTTCTTCGCTTTTAGACGTCAAGGACAGTCATGTCCTTTGAGTATGATCCACTAGGCTAAGTATGCTCCTAAACTACTCGAGTACGTAATAATATAAGGGACACGGCATGTGTATGCCGCCCAGCATTGGAGATTGAGAACTAGTATTTACACTTTTGAGGCTTCGATAACACAACGATACTAAACAAAAAAGGGAGGAAATAATTATAGAAAAACTCCAAAGGAAACGACAGCTCTCAAGTCTTGTGTAGTAATGATATATAGTTATATGCCACTTGGTCAGGCATTCAAACAGCATCTCTCCCTCTCCCTCTCCTCTTCTCTCACACCCAAAGTTCTTCACTCGAAATGCTGTTCAATATATGGCAAAAAAAAAAAAAGATTTCCACTCAGACCTCCCATCTGCCATCATCCTCCTCCTTATATCTAGCTGATCTACGTAAATGTACTTTTTGCTACTCACCTTTATTTCGCAAAGTGCAAATCGTAGCCTAGCCACTTCCTCTGCAAAATCTGCTCGACGGTCAATCCGGGTGTACCGTACGTCAACGGCGCAAAGAACAAGAAACCGCCGAGGACGGCGGACAGGATAACACCCCCAACGATCCACGACAGTGGCGTGGCTTTGGTCGGTACGGTGGGGCTTGATGGCAGAACACCGGTCAGGGTCTTATGCAGGGGCTTCTTTCCGGATTGCAAAGCCTTAATGTGCTCAGGGACGGTCTCATCCTGGCCTTCGCTGTTGAAAACAAAGTCAAGGAGGGCACCGGTAACCAAAGCGCTGGCGAGATGGGCGGGCAGGTAGTGGTGCAAGAAGAGCTGACGTCCCATGACGAAGAAGGCGACGTAATGCGTAGCCCACGCGATGAAGAAGTAACCGGTCGAGTTGTACAACTTCGAGCGGGTGCGGTGGTCTAGAGCGTCGATTCCGCGGCGCTTGGTAACCTGGTCGGCACCGATGATACCGGCGAAGACGGCGAGAAGGGAGGAAGCCAGCCACCACCCGACTGGGTTGCCGAGGAAGTATATTTGCTCTCGGGTATCATTCTTGGTCCAGAAGGAGACCCCGCGAAGGAGGTACGGCCACTGGATGGGATGGGAAGCGTACGGGTGCGAGGAAGTGAGAGCGTTATTGTGGTGGAACATGGCACGCTGGAGCTCAAAGTATTTGACTAGGAAAGGGAGGGTCTTGACCTTCTTCGGCGACTTGTCGTTGCGTGGGTCGTTCGCTGGCAGCGACGGGATGTCGTCAACGTACCAGAGGTTGGAGGTCTGCTGAACGTTCTTGTTGCCGTTGATCTCCTGCTGCTTGAAACCCCAGTCGGGAAGCGGCTTGGAATGAGTCCACATGGCGACCTTGGAAGGGTAGTGGATGAGCTTGAATTGGCCAGACATGGTCTTGAAGTCGTGGCCGACGCGGACGCCTTCGATCTTGAGCTCGAAGAGGGTATCATTGAGACGGCTAAGGGCGGTTTCACGGTCTACGGTGGTAAACTCCTGGTTGGTGGGGTAGTATGGGGAGGCAACGTCGTGGGAAAGAAGGATAGTATCGGTGACGATATGGTGAAGGCGGATGACATCGCCGCTCTTAACATTGAGACCTGTCTTCTTCTCGGGCAAATCGGCGGCTGGGAGGATAATCCACTGATTATTGGTGTCATTGTGTGGATATCCGGTAACCTGCTGACCCTGGGAAGAGATTCTGCCGTCCTCGTAACGGAGTGGATACTTAGCAGTGTGGGAGTGCAGATAGGCCTTGGTATCCTTGTGACGGAGGGTGATGGTGTCGTAGTAGTGGATGTTGGTACTCGAGAGGGTCATCATGTTATCAGCCAAGGTTTCCTGGAAAGCTGGAGTCATAAAGTCGTCGCCGGTTCCGCTTCGGTACAGGATGGCAAAGTGCACCTGGAACCAGAAGAGGTAGAAACAGAACGGAACAATGATCAATCCGATAGCTCTGGCCAGGAAGTGGTAGCCGAATTCTTGGATAGTAAGTCCGGTGTTGACATCGAGGAGACCCCACAGATCGATAGCGACGGCGGTTCCGATGGTGACGAAGGTGAATACGCCGACGTATTTGGTGGAGATGACGCAGGAGAGGGCGACACCGGTCAGGAGGAGCCACTTCCACCACTTCCTGGAGAACGGAGCGTGTCGCATCTTGTAGAATCGGACGTAGGCGAGGATGGAGCAGGCCATGGAGAAGATCAGGGTAGCGTCGAGGAGGATCAATCGGGTCTGACCAACATGGGCGTTATCTGCCGCTCGATTAGTTTTCGGATCTCATATAGTGAAGACGTCTGCCCAATCGGAGTACATACCAAAGAGCACCAAGCCAGCAGCGAGGAGGGAAGCGGGGACGGAGTATCCGCTCTCCCACATGGTGAGATAGACGACGGAGACAGTGAGGGAACCGAGGAGGGCAGGCATTGTGCGGAAGGCGACGTAGGGGACCTTATTATCGATGTAGGAGTCGCCAATGTTGTCGAACTTGAAGTCACCGTCGAAGCCGACAAACCAGCCCATGAGGGCGAAGAGGAGTTTTCCGAATGGAGGATGGACATCGAAGAAGTATGTTCTTTGGAGGTACTATTTGATGAGATATCTACACGTCAGCATAATGATTTCATTATCCATTGGGTTATTTCAGGCAGGCAGGCAGTAGTGGTGGTGGTGGTGGCGGTGGTAGTAGTACGTACGAAGGATGCGAACTATATTTTTTTGAGAATACGTATATGTTAGCCATGAGCATTGGGACATCGACATTGTCATTACTTGCGTCAATGGGACGGATTCAAAGAGATACCTTTCCGAAATGGACTTCGTCAAAAACGACCTCGTTAGGATGGCTTAGTTTGTAGAACCTGGTGATGAAGGCTAAGATAGTGACGATGCTAAAGGTGATAGCGTGCCCGACGTTGATCTTCCTGGCCTTGGAGCCTTTGGACTTGCTATTTGTGGAGATGGCCTTTGAGAGAACTTCATCGTCCGAGGCGGGAGCAGGAGTGGTTCCCCGGACTTTCTTCCTCTGCCGGACGCTTGACTGGTCCGCCATGATGGTGGTGACACCGGTGAAGCCCTTTCCTGATCAGCCTGATAGGGTTCCAATTGAAACTGTGGTTGGAGAGAGAATAACGTGGTTAGTTAGCTAGTAGCTACGTGAACGGAATCGAATCGCGGTTTGGCACGCGAATAAACGAAGCAATTGACAGGGAGAAATACGAGTAGCAAGGATAAAACGATGCTTAAAAAGAAAAACACTTACGAAGCAATGGGTATGGAGGTGATGGAGGATGATGATGTCTGTGATGGTGGAGGTGATGGTGTATCGATTGATTATGATAGCGCTGGGCGGTGGTGGGACTACGTATTTAATTATCTGCGGCGGAAAGCAACAGCCTGGCCTCTCGCGAGATCCCGTTCCCAAACCATTCCAACCAATTCGACATTTCCGTTTGAAACTTCTGATCAGAAGTGCATGCGCATGCACCTCGTTTGAATCAAAGTAATTAGATTCAGGAGCCCGTGATCAATTCCAGTTCCAGTTCTAGTAATACGGCGCCAGCAGATTCAAGAGAGATCGGAACAAGCCGTTATCGATGTATATCGATATCGCGAGCCTGCTCGGTTTTCAGTAATATGTGATACAAGCACAGGCGGTTCCCGAGGTCTGTGCGTTCATTGTCGGTGCACCGGTAAGTCCCCGGTATATAATATATATCTTCCCTGGGGATACCCGGAGCCTGAGTGAGAGAGACGCAGAGACAGAGAGAGAGAGAGTTCCCGGCCGCGACGGAGAAAAGGCGCCCCGGGGAAAATAAATTTCTCAGGTGCCGCCTGACAACCTCGCAATCTCTGTCTCGACCTGACCTCTCTCTCTCCTCGGCTCCGTGATTGGAACAATCCTCTCCGTCTCGTCTTATCTCCCCGACATCACACCTGCTTTGCCGTCTCTTCCTCGCTGCCTCTGCTTCTCTCCCGTCATATTCACGCCTCAGTTTCACAATGGCGACACCTGCAGGAAACGTATGTGTCCCCCTCTCCCTGTCTTCTCGCCATCTAAACCATACTCTCGATATCGAGATACCACGGCATATCAACTTCACACACGATATCGCTACCAATTGGGTCAAGCTAACATTTCCCTTCAGATCCTCCGCTGGTCCTTCCTCGGCTTCGGCGTCCTTTATGGCTTCCAGCACCAGCGAACCCTCTACAAGCAAGAAGCCGACCACCACGCAAAGCAGGAATGGGAGCGCAAGGAGAAGTTGATAGAGCTCGCCCGAGCCGAGTATCAGAAGAGCCTGCTGCCTCCTGAGAAACGCAATAACGGTATTACTTATTCTCCGGTCTATTACCAATTGGACGGATGTCACATCAGGACGATTGAATTTGCTAATTGGATGTTTTCTTCGTCAATATAGTTATCAGCAACCCTGATGATCCAAAATTCGACCTCGAAGCCTACCTCGTAAACTTAGCAGCCAGCGATGCAAAGGCCAAAGCTTAATCTCCATTCATCTTTTCCCACTCTAAACGGCTCCCTCTTGTGTACCGAAAAAAGAATTATAATCACAGCCTCGATGGTTTTCGTGAAATTCCATCCTAGATCACATGCCAAAAAAAGAAAAAAAGGAAAGAAAACTCGGAAACGAATAATACAACAGAAAACTAGTAAACCACGTCATCTCTCTCACGATCCACGATTTCTACAATAAAAATCTTTCTATTAAATAGACGATCCGGCTCTTTTTGCAGGGGATTTGGGTTCTGATTGATTGGTCGGGAAGGGTGTTAGAAACCACCGGGGGGACTTTCCATCTAGTTTCTGTGCCCCCGGAGAGGTTCTCCGTATTCTTTGTATATTACATTATCATCTTTTTATGCCATGTCCATATCATTCGCGAAATGCCATTTCATACCTCTACCACACCAGGCCATATCATAGTCTCGTAGTATACGTTGCCATGCTAGAGCATTCTCATTTCTGTAAAATTAAAAAGAGTAATATATGACTGGGCTAAATCTCAACGTCATCTCTCGACCACAGCTTACATGTCCGATCATGCCCGCTGCTCAATATAAACTTGCCATCCTTCGATACGTCCACGCTCAGCACATTCCCCGAATGCCCCGGCAGGCTCTTCACTAACGCCCAATCATCCGCGCTGTAGACATTGACCATCTTGTCGAATCCTCCCGTGACAAAGTACTTGCCGCGATCTCCCATCTCGATCTCACCGTCATCCAGGATTCGTCCTGTATCTACTCCCCCCTCGAAGAACCTCACATCGCTGACCAATGATGTATGCGCCCCGATCGATGATATGCATCTGACCTTCCTGACATCCCATACCTTGGCAGTGTGGTCGCTGGAAGCACTGACCACCTGATACCCGTTCGGCGAGAACGCCAGCCCGTGTATCTCCTTTATATGCCCGTCCAGAATCATGATTGTCCTTCCCGTTCTCAAATCCCACACCCTCCCGATAGCATCCAGCCCAGCGGTGGCGACCAACGCCCCATCATGCTGAAAGGAAATTGCAAAGACTTCTCTCGAATGACCCTCCTGTATCAATAACTCGCTCGTGGTCTCCACATCCCATAACCTCCAGGTTGTATCGTATGATGCTGACCCGATGTATCTCCCCGACGGGTGGTATTCGACTCTACACACCCGTCCTCCGTGTCCGAGTAAACTTGCAACCGGTGTATCCTGTTTCATATTCCAGAGGTGGATATCGCCGTCCGCGTCACCAGATACCAAACTCGCAGCCTCGTCTGACAGCCCTTGCATCGGAGACCACGAGACTCCGCCGACCCTGTTCTTGTGGCCCCTCAGCGTCTTGACAATCTCCATATTTGGTACCGAAAGCAGTCTAATCCCGCCATCCCAACTCCCCGCGGCAATGGTTTGTGAATCATTTGAAAATCTCGCAATGGCCACGGGGCGATCACCGGCCAACTGCGTCCCGAACAGATTATACCCCATCAACCGATCTTTCAGTTCCTTCCTGTGCTTTATATGCTCCTTCAATTGTACCGTACTCTCTACCTTTTGCAGTTCACACCGATCCCTCGCCCTCTCCAACGAAAACTTGGCCATATGCCGTCTCGCCGTGAGCAACTCCGGTACCCCCTCCGTATAAAACTCCTCCTCGACCTCTCCGCCTTCCCCTTCATCAAAATCGACCATTTCCACATCCTCACCAGCAGCTCCGGTCCGGCCATCGCCGGCTTCCAATTGTGCGGCAAGTAAAGCGCGTAATCTGTCTCTTCGATCGCTCTTCTCTTCGCCAAACAGGGTTATCGGTTCGCCGAGTTCACGGAGCTTGGCGCGAACACGGTTGTCGTCTGTTGGTACTGTTATCGCGGCTGCGCGTTTCTTTTTGTCGAATTGTTGGATTATGGCGGAGGCCTTTTCGGGGGCGATACCGGAGATCGAGGGGATGAGGTAGTCATGGTCCGTCGCTGTTATAACAACGTTTAGTTTTTATTTTAATTCTTGAAATTCATTTCTTAAAAAATGATGGTGAGCGAGGTGTATGAGTAACTTACGGACTTGATCAATGGAGAGGCCCATATCCTCATCTTCATCTCTCTGGTTGTGAGTATAAACGTTAGAGGCTCTTTGGATAGGTTTTTTGGAAGAGCTGCTCGGGGAGGCTTACAGTTTCTTCGACGTAGGCGCGTCGCGAGGGATGCATTTTTAGTGTTTTACTGAAGATTCAATGTTGTTAGTATGTCGAAGGTGGTTGCAAATATGGCGATACAGTTGGACGGGTATGTCCTTGGAATGTTGGTGTCAATGAAGTGGATGGAAGTCGAAAGTTGGAGGATGAGAAAGAGGACTCAGAGATATTGAACTCCCCGTGTCCCGGGAATCACATCGAGAGCATACCGAGGATGTTAAAGCTCACCGGGGAGCATACCAGGGGACAGCTCCAACAACAGCACAACACGAACTCCACGCCCTTCTCCCTTCCTCTCTCCCGTCCTCACTTCATCTCTTCACCTTCACTCTCACCATCATCATCATCATCATCACCGCTTACCACCATCGATACTCCCTCTCTCTCCTATCAATTACCAAACATCATCGACTTCGGAGCTGTATCCTACTACTGCACCTGACCATCAGCTCGCCGGTCCCAAACATCACCGGTAAACAACCACCCACGATTCCCTGCTCCTACTACGCCCCCGTCGACCCTCGCATCCTCAGGACCAGGATGTCCTCCCGCAAAGAAGAAATCCTCGCAAAGAGGGCCAAGCTCGAGGCTCTCAAACGCCAACGTGAGCTCCGGCGAGACCACTTCTCAACCGCTAGGTCGGGCGAAACCGAGGTATGCTATCCATCATCCATCCTTCCAACAGCCCGATGCACAAACTTCCCTATGCACTCCCCCCTTCCATGTCTACTCCTATACTCAAACAAAGGATACACGCAAAGCAAACATAGCTGACCATTCCGGTCCCCCCTCCTCCGTCTCCCTATTCTACATAAGCAGTTCGCATCTCCCCAAGCAACTCGTGGCCCCGCCCGTCTCGATGACAGGATATCCGACATTGATAGCCTAATACACGAAATTATCGGTCCCGGCAGGCCGAGCTCCACAGGCCCCAGCAGCAAGAAGAGCATTAGTAGACCTACCTCCGTGCTGAGTGCCGCGGAAAGCAATGTCTCCGAACAGACCTCGGCACAGTACGCTATTCCCCAGTACGGGCTTGACTCTTCCTGGGAGCGCTCCTAGTATCTTATGTCGAGGCGGAGAAAAGAAACAAGCTAATTGTGATTTATATACAGCACTGAATCATCGCAGCATACCGTCGCCACAATATCCCACCAAGTCCTCACCACAGTCGCCCCGAGAGTCATCTACGATGCCCCTCCAGCTGCAACGAAGGAGGTAGTAACATACAGCAAGCAAGTCCAAACAACCGAATCATGGCTCTCCACCGGCGTAGGCACCGACGAGATTGAAGGCGACGCCATAGGAGAACCATCCGGCCCCTCCAAAACCGACGAAGAGCTGAAAGACCGCATCCGCGAGCTTGAAGAGGAAATCGCAGCCCTTCAGTCCCGAGAAATAGATCCAACAGATGCCCTTACAGACGGAGGAAACGTCAAAAAGGACTACAAAGTCCGCGAGCTCGACGATGATGAAAAACAAGTCATCACCGCCACCGAAGAATTCGCCGAATTCATTGAACGTAGCACGAAAGTAATGGAACGCGCGCTGGATCAGGACTATGACATTCTAGCAGACTACGGTCTCGGCCATTCAACCACAGACGAAGACTCTGGCGGCCGCAGGATCAAAGAAACAATCCAGTTCTACTCGGATCGGTGGTCAAAAAAACGAATCGTCAGCGACATCCACTTCTCGCCGAAATTCCCAGAATTAGTCCTGGCATCGTACACCAAAAACCCGTCAGCGCCGCATGACCCCAACGGCTTGGTACAGGTGTGGAACCTCCACCTCCACGACCGTCCGGAGTACATCTTCCACGCCCAATCAGACGTCCTCACCGCCCGCTTCAGCCCGTACCACCCAAACCTCATCATCGGCGGCGCATACTCGGGCCAAGTACTAATCTGGGATACCCGCGCAAAGGCCCAATCGGTCCTCCGCAGCCCGCTCACGGGTTCCGGTCACTCCCACCCGGTCTACAGCGTCCAGGTAGTCGGCACCCAAAACGCGAACAACATCGTAAGCTGCTCAACGGACGGACTGGTCTGCGGATGGTCGATGGATATGCTCGCGAACCCACTCGAATTCCTCGAACTCACCTCTCCGAGCGCCAGGGGGAACAACGACGACCTCGCACCGACCTGTATGTCATTTCCTTACTCGGATCCTACGTACTTCCTAGTCGGAACCGAAGAAGGCGGGATATACCCGTGTCATCGGTACGACCGAGCCGGCGCGAAAGCCGGCGTAGAGCCCAGAATCTCCTACCGAGGCCACGCGGGGCCCATAATGTCGATTGACTTCCACCCGGTAAAGGGACCTGTGGACTTTGGAGACCTAGTACTCTCCGCCAGCCTGGACTGGTCCGTGAAGCTGTGGAAAGTGCGACCACCGGCTGCGACGGCGACGGCGGTCGCCCCGGGAGCTCAAGCGATGGCGGCGACACCGCTTATGGACTTTGCGAGAGAAGACGTGGTGTACGACGCTAAATGGTCGCCCGTGAAGCCCGGGGTTTTCGGACTCGTGGACGGAGCCGGGAGCTTGGAGGTATGGGACCTGACGGTTGACACCGAAGTGCCCGTTGCCAAAGTGCTACCGACGGCCAGAGCCGGTGCGACCTCCCTGTTGACCAGGAGTTTGAACAAATTGGCGTGGGAGGAGACGGACGGGAGACGTATCGCGGTTGGAGGGTTGGATTCCACTATCACGATCTTTGAGGTCGGAAGCGAACTGGGGGGGATGGAAGGAGTGAGGAGCGATGAATGGGGGAGCATGAAGAAGTTGATAAGCAAGGCTGAGAGCGGCGGAGGAGTGTTCGGAAGCGGTAGCATGGCGGCGAATGGGACTTCCTGATCTTCTTCTCTATCTTCATATTTTATGTTTTAATTTCTCCCATGGGTGATGTAAGTTCTTTTGTAAGCTTCGGCGTTGGGTGGTCAGATTTTTGAGGAAGGATCTTTTTGGAAAATAAAGTTGAAGCTCACATGCGCTTTTNTTTTAGTTATATGTCATGATATCAGTGGAATCATAAGATACAAAATACGTATAACCCTGTCAAACGTGAATTGCAGTTCGGTAACAGCAAACAATATCGATCGAGTAGCCATATTATATCCAGTAAAATGAAAAGGGCAAATATATAATATAGAGATGGAAAAAAAGATATCCGAAATCTTCAAATTATATAGATGCAGCACCACTGTAAAGTATTTTATAAGATCTAGTCTCTTGTACCACCAGTAGCGGTTCGCACCCCGCGTATACATATATAAGTAGGTGTATACAAATGCAAACATCGTAAATACCGACATGTATCAAGATCTTGTAAAAAAAGCAACCCATTTTGTTTATAGAAAAGAAAAAAAAAAAACCAAAAAGAAGAAAAGAAAAAACATAACACGTCCCATAGTAGTAGTAATACATTCATATAATGGGTTTAAATAAAGAGGAAGGAGAAAGGAGAAAGAAAAAATCAAAACGGCTCGTCTATATATATAAGTATATAAAAATAAACCCTCGTCCGGGGAGTCCCATATAGACATCATGATTGTAGGTGAAAAACATTGAAACACCGAGGGAGCAAAAGAAATTATGCCCAATCTTGGAAGGAATAATGCAACTGTCCCGACGAGATGGGACGGGGATAGAGGATCAGTAGATGGCGGGTCAGGTGGTTAGGTAGTTAGATTGATAAATAGAGAACTAGGGTGGTTGGACATGCGGGTGGTATCTCATTATAACAAATTTTCGTTAAAAAAATATATAAGAATGATGACGAAAGGATACTTATAGTCTCGGAGAAGGTGCGCCGGGTCCACCACCGCCGGGGAGTCCTCGGAGATGGTCAGCAGCGAACGCGGAGATAGCTTCTTCTTTTGGAGGGGGCACCTCTTCGGCCGGAGGAGTTTGCGGGGGCGGAGGGGTAGTTGGAGGTTGCTGCTCGGGTGCCTTTGGAGGCTGCTCGGGCGCTGCTTCGATCTTCTTCTCACCGTCCTCCACTGGTGCCTCCGCTTTCTCAAGTTTAGGAGCCGGCACCGCCCACTGTTTCGTCAGTTAGTAAAATTGTGGCATTATCGAAATGTTAAGGGGGAAAAGAAGAGGATACCAACCTCAACGACCACACAGCAGAGCACACAGATATCATCCCTCTTCCCGCCGTGATACACCTCCCCAGGGAAATATCGTCTGACTTCCTTCGCAAACGGTCCATCGATCTTGGTGTTGACGCTCATATCCTTCGCCTTAGCCGCAATTTTCTTAGAAATGACCGATTGTATAGATGGTTTCTCCATATCCTCATCCACAAGGCGAGATAAATCCTGACCCGCTTGTATTCCGTGGTCCGGAGTTTCTACCCATCCGCCGGCAGCGACCATTTCGTTCGAGACCAGCCTTAATACATCCTGAGCGGCTACATTATCCCACAATCCATCGGTAGCGAATATTATAACGTCGCCGTGCTGGAGGTCGTGAATGTCTACGTGGGCGTCCCGCGGTCGATCACTAATCGGAACCGGGCCCCCGAACTTTCGCGCTTGCTCGATGACTTCTAAGGGAATAACAGACAGCTGGAAGGGGGTATTAAAGGCGTGAGTTTGCGGCTGGGAAGTATGGTGGACCCTGCCGCCACGGAGAATGACGAAGCCGGAGTCACCTAGACTGTAGTATTTGTTAGCATCTATAGGCTCTCCGTGGATTTTTATTTTTATTTTTTTTATTCAATGTCAAAAAACACAAAGAGAATCGTAGACGTACTTTGCAGCCTCCATTGTTCCATCCGGCTTTGCAATTCCCACGCAGGCGGTGCTTCCTCCACCGAGTACGTTGGGATTACTGCATGCCGAAATGTAGCCGGCCTCGATCAACATGTCCGCCCTCATCGGTACCTCCGAGTGATACGATATCTCGGCCATGTCCTCACACAGGGTGTGCGAAAAGTCTGCAGAGTCAATCCCGCTCAGGGAATACCCTCCCACTCCGTCGGCCTACCACTCCCAATCTCATCAGCCAGCTGCTCGTCCATCCAACTTCAACAGATAAAAGATTCAACTGAGAACAAAGGGAGGAAGAGTAAATAAAATACATACCACTCCAAAGGCGACAGCTCCCGTATCACTGACCCGACTGACAAAAAAGGCATCCTGCCCGGTCTTCGGCCTGCCTTTCTTCCTCAACGCCCAGTTGTCTTCAAAGGAAACTCGTTTGTACGGACTGAAATTGAAGGTATTACTCGGATCCCACCGTTTCGACTTTGAGACGTAGGATACGCTTACGCCGTACTGGAAAAACCTGGTGGTAGCTGGGTCCGATGAATCGGTTATCACGGTGGACTCAGTGACGTTTGTCGGGACGGGAGCGGATTCGGGATCGGATTCGGTGGCACGGTTGGTGTACGACGGACCCGGTGACGGTGTGCCTTGGAGGGACGGAGGCAAAGTCGGATGTCGGAAATTGTGTGGGGAGATGCCTATGCGGGAGAGAGTGGAGGAGGTGGGAGACGGCCGTGAGGAAGGGGAGAGCGAGAGTGTGTGGAGGCTGTTTTCGAGGGTGTGCCGGGAAGGAAAATGGTCTCGAAGGTCTCGTGTGGCAGCGACGGCAGCCCGCCGGGACAACGATGAGAGAGCCCTGGAGGAACGAAGGGACGAGCGAAGCATGGTCGGGAGAGCGTACGAGGACGGATCCTCGGGGAGAGCGAGGTCGTGGTCAGAAGATTGGGGGTGACGATGGTTGTGGTTGAGGTTGAAGCCGAAGTTGAAGTTGAAGTCGTAGATGTCTTCGGCGTCGAGGTCGTCGTCGAGGAAGTCGTCAAAGTCGTCGAAGGAAGAATGGTCGTCGCGACTGTCCAGCTCGAAGGCAAACGAGGGCTGCGGCTGCAGGGTGGAACTGCCCAACGCGACAGTGGATCCGGCCGCCATTTAGCAGACCATTCTACCAGGGAACGTTTATTTCTTCGATTCAGAGCTCCCTGGAAGGCTGTAGATGTGTATATCTCTACGTAGATACCCTGTGAAGTCGAGGTCTGTGTGCACGATGGGGGTGGCCGTCGAGTGTTTTGGTGTTTTGGGTTAATCTGCTGGTGAGATCCAGGGCGGCAGCGACAGCAGCAGTAGCAGCCAAGGCTGGCCGGTGGCTGCCAGCCATGCCATTAATTGCGTTTCCTTGAAATTTCACCCGAACTGCGATCGATTCCCGAATGCCGGGGTTCGCAATTAATTAATTATTTACTTACTTGGGAAGGTATCTAAGGGCCCGTAGATATGTACATCTACATAGATATCCATATAGAAGGGCGCCGAGAAAGCAAAGTGTATATTGCATTAGATCTATAGTTTTGTCACGATTGCAATTGAGCAGTAAGGGAGTAAGTAAATATCAATATCCGGATAGTATAGTTATATGTACAGTGCAACAGTAGTATTTGATATCAATTGATATCGCGGAAACCACCCGGCGCCTCAAAGACAGACAACAGAAAACAACAGACAGGAGACAGGAGACAAGGAAACATCCCAGACCAGTAAGCTATGAGTAAAATAGGAACCTGGATTATATCAAAAGGGCACGGTCGAGTAGATACCAAAGTCAATGGGTACTTTTCGTCATCACATCACATCACAGCTCATCGTGCCCCTCATCCTCCTTCTCCTTCTTATCTTTATTACCCTCCTTCCCCTCCCGCTGCTCCTTGAGCTTCTGCCTCTCCTCCTGAATCTTTATCATCATCCTAGCATCGACTTCAATTCCTCTCCCGCCCGCGGCCTGCCCCTGCGCCTCCTCCGCCAGCCTCGCAAATGCCTCGAGATCAATAATCTCCACCCCCTCAGGCAGATTCTTCAACATATCCGGACTCAGCTCCACCTCCTGCACCATGACTATCTGCTCCTGCCCGTCGGCCCCGGTCACAACGTAGGTCTCATCCTCCTCTTTCACCTCCCCCATCCCGGGTTTGAACCCTTTCCCTCGTCCCTTACCGCTCCGGACCTTATAATTCGGCTTCGGAACGAACTGTTTCCCACCCGTCCCTCCGGCCATCGTCCCACCGGGGAACTTCCTCACCGGCTTTTCAATATCTTCGTGTCCCACCATATCTAACAGCGCTTGAAGGTTCTTCTCCCGTCTTGCCTTCTCAGCCCGGTATTCCCTGATGCGATCCTCGTTCATGACTTCCAGACACTCGACAGTATTGGCCCTGCTTTCCGCCGGTGGTTGGAAGGCCGCGTCGCTGCACAGTCTCGGCGTATAGATGACCATGAGGTACCCACACGTGGTAACTTCCTTAATGTACCCGATCCTATCCTGCAACGCATGCGGCGAACAATGATACTGTCCAAAAAAAAAAAAAAAGAACACCCCCAAATTAGCATCTAGAGACCCAGCGCTTCCTTTTTGTGTAGGAAAGAATGATATCTTACCTGTAACTCAATCCTCCTCTCCTTCCCCGTAATATCACAAAGCGTGCCCCCCGCCAGCTTCTGCACCAAATACTTCAACTCCCCGTTCGCCTGCATCTCCATCACAACCCCTTCTTTCGGCATATCCGGCTTCGCATCCCTATCCGGCACCGCCGCCCTCCCCAGTATATAACTCGCAGCGTGAGGGTCCTCCACAGGTGGTAGAGACGGAACCCCGTTGGCTGGCGGCAACTGATGAAACTGCTTGATGTGGTCGTTGTAACAGAACGAATACGACCACCATCCCGAAATGAAATACAAGCACGTCCCTTCCATCCCCTTCAGTAACTCAGTGCCAGAGACGGTCGCTCTGGCGACTTCCTTTTCCTCTTCGGATTTGTTCCTTCTACGCTCCGTCGCGTTGAGTTTCGGAGGCGGATTGACGATAGGGATCGAGCAGAGGTATCGCTTGTCACCCATCCTCATGGCCTCGTAGACGATATCATCCGACGGAAGGTGTGAAAACGGTCCAGGTTCTGCTGCTCCCCCAGCAGCGTCCCCATTGGCATTCCGATCCTGAACGACCAGTGAACCCGTCGAAGCGGAAGCTTGATCCGTGGGATCGGTAGCGGTGGTAGCAGTGGAAGTCGGAGACGACGCCGACGAAGTCGGGATTTGTCGTAGATCTCGTAACGACATGGATGCCATCCTGCGATCTGCTTCTTCCTCGGTGATGTAGGAGTCCAGAGAGTCAGGGAAGCGTACCTCGTACTAATACCGTGCGATACCCAATCGTGTGTTAGCATTATCCAATATAGTTCAGATATATATATGTATGTATATACTTTTAAGTATATAACCCTCGACAGAAGAGAGAAATAATTGGATTGGAATCACAAAATGAACAATTAAAAGAAAAGGGCATAATACCTGTGGAAACGCCAGCAAATCCTCGTGAACACTAAACATAGCACCGGCTGCATGAAGCCTCAGCGCAAAGGCGAGCAGTGCCGCTACACTCGCCGGCGACGATAATCGGACCATCATGGCAGATAGTATGTGTGCAAGGTAGCACGAAGAAAGAAGAAACCGGTGAGGGTATCAGACGAATGATAAGTAGTATCAAAGGAAAAAGAAAAGAAAAACAATATTAGCGTAAGCAGGTCGAGAGATATCTATTGCATTGTCGTGAGCAAGAACATCCTTCACTTCAGAGGACGGTTGTTCGTTAGAGGTCTGTCTGTCTGTGGTTGCTGGTGCTCGCGAAGGATGAGGTCAGGTCGCAACGGCGCTCATCTTAAACGTGGCCGCAACCTGACCGTAATATATCTCTCGCAACACCCTTGACATACTTCCATACTTCCATACATATACGCATTACATCACACCTGCTACTCCTATTCAAGCTTGATAACATTGAAAGAATGCTATTTTAAATTTCAGTAAAAATACATTTTGTATTGATGGTTTTTTTATCAAACTATCGCAAATAAGAATGGGAGTTGTAAAATATTATAAGCAGAAGAAAAAGGGCCACACCCGGTGTCAACCGGCGGGCATCCAAAACCAGAGCTAAAGCAGATCAATGAATAAAAAAAAGCAGCAACAAAAGCACCGACAAAAGCCACCGTTCACCTTCATGATCCGATGAATTGTAGAAAAGCAGAAAGAAAGGGGGGAGAAACCCAGGAGAAACAGAACCAAGTGGTTTGAAAATGAAAATTCAAAAGAACAGTATGATAATGATGTCCCCCCCACGTCGTCTCAGGTAAATCAATCTCGCCACTTCTTCTTCACTTCAGCAAGTATATAAATCTTAGTAATCCAGCTCCTCAACCTTCGATTCTTTCCCGGCCGATGCATCTAAGTCCATGTAGCTCTTCAAGCTTCTTCCAGCGGCTCCAGGATCATCCTTGCCGGGAGTAGCACCTGCGCTGGGTGTGCCGCCCGCGGAGACCCCGCCACCAGCTGCCATAGCTGCCTGGAAACGACCCTCGCGCTCTCTCTCCCTCTCGGATCTATCTCTCGTATCTCGGCCGCCGGGTCTCGGGTACGGCGATGGTCTCGAGTTCCCTTGCATCCCGCCACGCCTTCGTTGTGGTCCGACGCCGCCTCTGGTCGGCGAACCTGGGCGTCCTCCCATTCCGGGAATATACCTATCAACTCCGGCAGGGGTGGGTCCTAACCCACCGGCCATATACGGGTCGGGATACTGTCCCGCTTGATATGGGTATTGTCCCATCATATTCCTTCCATCGATACCCCCACCTGGCCTAGGCGGCAGTCCGCCCATACCCATTCCACCACTCATTCCGTGACCTCCGCCGGAAACGCCGTTCTCCGGCTTAGGTGCAGTGATATGGAACGGATCCATCACGTAGGCGTTCAAGAGCTTGATCTCCTGCTCGATTCCACCAACGAACTCCGGATGGCGTTTGCTCATGTGTTTTCGGACGAACTCTTCCGACTTGAAGAGCTTGGTGCAGTCTTTGACCCGGCAACGGAATTTGCCCTCGTCTTCTTGCTTGATGAACTTGTTTGTTTCTTCGTTGAATGCAGTCTCAGGGTCTTGGGCCCCAAGCTTCCTAGTGTCAACCGAGTCTGGGGTAAGGAACAGCGTGATCCTATCCCTGAGGTTCTTCACCCATTTCTCCGAGCCCGGATGGAGTTGTTTCGCGGTCCCGTCGGTGTTAGCGGGCAAGGGCCGGCGGATATGTCCTCCCGGGCACCTACGAACCAACTCGTGGATCGAGTCCGCCTCAGTGAAGCAGTAGTAGCAGAAGGAGAACACCCTACGGAGATACTCGACTGCAATGTCAATGGTCCGTTTAGTCCTCTCGAGATCCTCGTCAGATGGTAGGTCATCTTCGGCCTCGCCGTCCTCGGGCTCCTCCTCCGGTTCGTTGGCTGCCTTCTCTGCCATTCTTCTCGCCATGATTTCATCAACCTTCGCAAGGATCAAGTCCCAACCTCTGAAACCTGCCAGATCACCATTCTCATCCAACATCATATCTTCGTCCATGTTGTTGTTCATTGCATGCTCCAACTTCAAAACGACGGCCCTGACACGATCAACCTCGCTCATGATCTCCTCTGGCACGCTCATGATATCGTGGAGCATCTTTCGAGTGAGAACTTTGGGGGGGTTATGAACCCCCACATGAACCACAAAGTCGCCCTTCTCTTCATCATGAATGCGTTCTTCGTTCAGAAGCGCCGCCGCCGCCTCTACAGAACCTTCATGAACGCTCGAAGGATCAATGAGGATCCATCCAATACGATGGAACTTCTTGTTCGGATTCGGGTCCCCAAGTGAGAGGTACTGAAAACCTTGAACGGTCATGGCAAGCTATACAAAACATCTGTTAGCGGCCTATACGAAGGCATCATACGCAGCGAGCCCTACTAACCTTCTCTAGATTTTGTCTCTTGACGGTAGGAGAGACTGTTTTGATCAGCAATGCAGGACGATCGAGAGAATCATCACGTAGAGCACCGGTCCCAGAAGACACAGCCGGAAGAACGTCTTCGCTCTGTTCTTCCATTGAATCATCTTCCTTGACTCCGTTCGACTCAGGTTTGCCGTTCGATTGAACCGTGATATTAACTTTGACACCTAAATCAACTCGAATTAGCACCATGGCTGACATAACAGCGAAAACTGTTTCTCCGAGAACTCACCCTCCTTGGCATCAGCCAGCCAATTATCCCATCGTCCAGATTTCAATTCATCTGCCCAAATCTTCCATTGCCCCTTCCTCCATTCTAAAGTCTTCGCCCTCCATTCGTCTCCCTCTCCTTCAACGTATCTCTCCCTAAACCACTCTTCGTCCTTATGGCTCTTCACAAACAATTTCGCAACCCTCCCGTTCAGTCCGTCCTTGTAAGCCTCGTATTTTTCTTTCATCGTCGCATCAGTCGCGTACTTTGATTTCGAGGGCGCAGATGCCGGTGTGCCGCTCCACCATTCACTGAAATAAGTGTAGGGCACGAGGTAGTCGAAGCCGTGTGGATCCAAGAGTATCGGTGACATGGCATTCCCACCACCTCCTGCAGGATATCCACCGTGGCCGCTGATATTTGCCGGCATATATCGGTCTCCATTGGCACCGCCGCCTTCATTGCGACCCAGCGGCGGACCGCCAGCGTATCCTTGGGGCCCTTGGCCTGGGATATACACATCTCCAGTAGCGCCCGTACTACCAGCGTATCTTGCCGGTGGCCCGCCGCCGCCTCCCGGCGTGTAGCGATCAATATTCGGCGGAGAACGCGAACGTGGTGGCGCTCGACGACGTCCTAATCCATCACATTCTCAATCGTCAGCATGCCGAACCACGTGACTCTCAGCAATCTCAAGGGAAATTTCCGGGCAGGAAGCAGCGGTAGTAGTATCTGAACAAACCTGGAGATCTCGGGCGTCTGGTTCCCTCAGGGGGGTAGTCATCCTCTCTTAATCTACCGTAAGTCGAATCGTGTAGATCGTGGGACGGCGGCATTCGTCCGCGAGAAGAATCACGTGGATCGCCCACGCCGCCCCAGCCTCTACGTTCGCGTTCGACCCTGGGGTCATGGCGGAATGTCTCCGGTGAATTGCTGCCGTAGTACGGGGCAGACATTTAGTAAGGCTTGGAAGGCGATGGCCAGATAGACGAGAGTTAATCAGCTGGTTTTTTTTTGGGGGGTGGCTTTGTTTTCCCAATGTATCGCGCGACTGATGCTTTTTTTTTTTCAAAAGTTCGTGTTCCAAGGGTTATCGTGAGTCGCAGGCTTCTCGGTTCAGGGGGGACAGTGCATTGAGCGTCGGCTGCAGGATCGGAGGTGCAGAGAGGACCTTGATAGAGAACATTATGAGAAAGATTGTTTAGAACAAGTAGATTAGAACGGCTCAAGGGGGGCGAAGTAGGATGGGAATAAGAGAATTAGCTTGGGGCGGGGTGGTAATAATGAATTTAGAGTGGAAAACAAGAGAAGATGCCGGCAGAAACGGAGGCTTCCCAGCGAACGTGCTGGAGACGGGCATCTTCAGGATATTGAAGCGTGAGAGAAAGTAGGTCAAGATAGTAAGAAGGCTACGAAATAAGGAGGATATGGGGATATCCTCGAAGCAAAGAGACGGACGGATGATATTTAGAACGGTTAGGTGAGTAAGAAGGCAAAGAGATAGAGAGGGAAGTAGCTAAGAAGGGCAATTGATGATCGAAGAGGTATGCGAACGAGGGCGAAAAGAGGGCAACCAACAATGAGAGAACCACGATGATAAAGCGGCCGCAGAACGTGCCGTAGAACGGTGAGCAGATGGCTAGATTTTGATAGAGAAGTGCTGACGATGTACAGCCCGTCGCGGCGGCGGAGAGAATTGGCTGTCGAGAGCGAGGTTGGTGATGATGACGGTTAGGTGTCGAAAGTTGGGGAGGAAGAAGGCGGAAGGTTGATGGGAGAGAGAGCCTCAGAACTGGTTAAAGGCGCGAGCGAAACAACGCGCTCAGCAACACAGGCCCGGCCAGAACCCCGTCCGATCCAACAAACCGACCACACCGACGCAACTGAACAGGTAAGTCTGTTTGGTCTCGGTAGATCTGAACAGGTTGGAAATATGAATAGATGGCTCTTTGGAATCGATTGGTATGGCTGCAGATGGAAGAGGGATCCAGAGAAGCATTTACGTGGTCCCGTTGTTGATATTCACTTCTTCCCTTCGGACTAGTACCATACTGTATTCAAGGTCGGGACTTTATATAAAATCAATTTAAGAGAAGCAAGGGCCGTTTCACTCAGATGGCCATTCAATTGCAATAGGATCAGCCTAACATTCCAGTCTATTACTGCTGGCAATCCCAGATCGTATTGAGTATTAGTATAGTATTATCAGTAGTCATGGCCAATCGGTACCTTGCAGTTATCGTCCACGGTAGGCACAAACCGACCAGGAATAATCCCGAGGCTACTACATATATTGCATTGTCGCATATCCACTTGAAATTTAAAACCCCTCAAACCAAAAACTCTTCTCCTCCTCTGTCCTATCATCTCTCTCGATCGCGCTTAGTCAAAGCTTACTATCAAGGCCAAAGTCCATAATCTGTAACGTTTTGTTGGGCGATATCGAAACCCACAGTCTGGTTACAATACGAAGTAATTATATGGCCTTTCTCAACCTCAGCTCAACACAAAAAATGCAACAATCTCCGATATTCCCGCTGACAAAGCGGTCTACGGCGTTCCACAGCAGTCTCATCTCGACATGGCTCAGGATCATTCCGTTTCCTCGCAGTATAAATTATACGACATTATCCACATGCATACTACTGTCTTTCTTGATCCCGCTCCTATCACGGACAAGTAATCCTCTCTTCCCAGCTCCCTGGCGTCATCCATAACCACGACACTAGAAAAGCGGACTATGCATCATATCCGTACTTCCACAACCAATGCAATAACTCCCAACCGGAACAAAAAAAAAAAAAAGACGGCTAATGAGAAAGAAATAAAGACGGAATCATAAAAACCGCTACCAAAGAGATTTTGAATATGTAAAAGCGAACAGAACATCACGCCGTGGCCTTCGCCATCTCCTCGAACCCTTTCGGTACAGTCCACCCGTGCGTCCTACACGCTCTCAAATAGGCCGACACCGCCTCAGCGACCCCATAAGTCCTCCCACCGGCTGCGCCAGCCTCCAACTTCGCTGGCTTTGGGTCAGTGCTCATCATGGCAAGCCTCACGTTCAACAAAATACTCTCAATCGTCATCTTACTATCCCACCCCGTTCCCGTCAACATCTCCAAACACACGGCTCCGCCAATAGTCACATGTCCTCCCCCACCATTCATAAACGGCAAAAACCTGGGTTTGATAACGCGGACGAATGGCGGCGTGGTAGGGAACGTGGGTCCAAACCGTAACTCGAGAACTACGCTCTTGACACCCTGCGCTTTCATATCCTTCGCAAGCGGCAACTCGGAATCGAACGAGTGAAGTTCCACGATCCACTGGTACACGTTATCGAAATGGTCAGGATTAGTGTACCACCCGAGTTCGTGCAATGGGGTGTTTTCCTGAATCTTCAATAAGTTCTTGTATTCTCTTTGGAGACGTTTCGTCGCTTGGTGTGTGGCAAAGGTTGGTTGGGCGATCAATGGCAGAGTACTATAATCCAGCTGTCCGGCGACAAAGTCGGTCTTCGGGGGCTCCGGTGCCTTTGGAGTTGCTACAACCGGAGCTGTTACAACTGGAGCTGGAGCTGGAGCCGTTACAACCGGGACTGGTACTGTAACCGGAAGGGGGGCCGATGTTATCGCTACCGCTGGTGCAGGAACGGCAGGGGTTTTCGCAGCGTTCTCTGTAGTTGGTTTTTTTGCATTCGGCTGAATTGGACTGCTATACAACGTATTTTTATCTTTCACTGCGGGATGAGATCCTGTAACCGCAAACGGCGCCGAAATTATCATTTCATCCGTAGGTTTTCCTTTAGCTGCCGCTACTCCATTCGTCGACGAGCTCGCTGATAAACTAGCAGGATCCGAAACCGGTGGTGTTTTCAGGTCGTCGTTCGCGGCGGCGGCGGCTCTGACATCGTTGAGTTTCCTAAATCCTGAAAAGAAGCCGGCCGATATACTTTTCCCACGACTAATTGACCCCGAGCCGCTAGCCGATGAGGAAGGCGTGGTAGGAACATTACTGGTGGTGCTTCGAGGCGCATAGCTCGGAGGGTCAGCATTTCCACTTGTATTCGTTGAACTAAATGCCGTGAAAGGGTTGGTAAAGAAGCCTGTCCCATTAGTATCAGCAACTGGAGTGTAAGTAGGAGGTATCGCGGTCATTGGGATGTCATCATATGATGGTGGTAGAGCTGCAGAGCTCGATCCAGATCCAGGGAACGTCGAGGCTGACGAATTACCTGCAAGTGATTGTCTGTTCTCGTTGGGCCTAGGGGTCTTTTGCGCGAAACCAGAAAAAAAGCTGGTTCTCCGACGGGTTGGTTCGCTCAACCGCGGCACTGACGACGACGACGACACACTACTTCCTTGCCTGGCTGTTTCCATTGACAATGCTATCGCAACATCCAAATCTGTCACGTCGAGAGAAGTAGAAGCAGCGGCGGCGGCAGCGGCGTCAGATACCATCACAGGAGTGGCGGTCGGTGCTTCGAAAAAGATGTCGAGATCGGAATCATTCGTAGCGTCGCTGGCGGGATCCTCCTCGATGGGAATCCGTTCTTCGATACCGTCAATGGTAACAAGAGTATAGGCCGGTTCGCCTTTCTTCTTGCCCTTCTTATTCTCATCAAGCAGGTCTTCCTTCCGGGCTCGGGCCGCTTTTGGCTGAGGAATAATAATTTTGCCTTGTTCTCCATTGGGAGTCATGGATGGATCCTGCGGCTTGACTTGGCTAGGCTGCTTCGAAGACGCAACCCCTTGGTTGCTGAAAGCGCATTGCACAAACAAGTACCTCGTGCATATCCAATCGAGCTATATGATTCGTCAGCCCTTATCGTCCAAATGCGCATTTTCGGTAAACCCCGTGACTCACCTGAGCTACCACCAAATGTGGACTCTTGCTAACGAACTCGTTGGGCGCATTGACGATTTCGTTCAGGGCGACCGCGCCCGAAACTTTGAGCACGCTCTTGGACCATTGATCGCCCTATTGCAAAAATCCGCATTAGTTCTGCTACCAAGAGAATCCTAAATTTAAATGTAGAAGACTTACCCCTGCAGCCGAAGCATATCGATTAGCTGTATAACCTAAGCTGGTTCTAAAATCCAACGAATGATAACATCCGTTTCCGTATGCTCGCCCATTCAAAGTTTGATTGAAATTCAATCCTTCCCGAATAATCGAGTGCCAATTGACCAGTGGACTCCCGTGCCAGGCGAACATAGTCGGGTACTTGAGCCGTAATCTCCTCGTGGTGTTGGAGCTTGCGGTCTGGAACTTCTGCTCTTTATCAGGAGCACCCATAGCAAATCGAAACTGCATCCAGTTGCCCATACCATATACACGATCTTCAGTCTGTGTGGCTGGAAAGACTCCATTAGAACCAGTTTCCAGGCCATCGACTTGAACGATACAGGCACGGTTTGATGCAATAATCCATCGTAGAACTCCCATTGCAGCTGGCGAGATTCGGTCTCCCCAGCTTGCAAGATGACCCTGTCGTAGCCTGTCCTTCATCTCTCGAACGGACGGCAGAGTATCAAGAAGCAAGCAGATAACTTCCTGCTTCTGCTGTGGTGTGAATCCCGCAAAGTCCTGATTGTAAACATATACTACAACCTGTTGGCCTCCACTCGCCGCTGTAGACCCGCCTGTGTATGTGGTTCCTATGTTTAGCGCACTAGCTTGAGCTGTGGTAGATATAGGATCTGAGACCTTGATAGTGGGAAATTGAGACATATCCGTCGCACGGCAGCATAAGGTCTCGCCAGCGGCTCCTGCTCCTGTAATCGCCATCCAAGTACCAACTTGAACCGGATGAGAGATCGGAGTGGTAGCATTAATTCTCAGAGTTAGATCCTTGTTCGCCCGATCGAAAGTACCCGCATAACCACTACTTCCCGGTGGGAGCGGTACCTTCAGGTTGAGGGCGTCTGGGAATTCCTTTAGTTTCTGGTGTTTCGCAGCTGCATAGCAGAACGAGACGAGTAGATCAACAACATAAGGCTGTTCAACAACATCTTTCTCGATTCCTGGACCGAAATCTGAAGAGAGATACTTCGCAAGACAAGCGGGTGTACTACAAACGTACGGCTCCAATGCCTCAACGTCTGACTTCACACTACGGTGGCAAACGAGGCAGAAGTCCGTATATCGTGCGAAGTGTCGAAGGAAAAGCTGCATCGCAATGAGCGGGAACGAGCGGTTGTTGGTGTCTGTTGCGGTCCCGAAATGGTCGGATGTAACCAGGCGTGAAAACCCATTGGTTATAGTGTCGTCGTGCCAAAATTTTGCCTCCATTGCTTCAATCGACGTGCTTGCCGTCTTTTTGTCGAGAAAGTAAAACTCCTCAGCTCCAAACCAAGAGAATCCAAGCTCAAATCGTTTCTTTACCAGAGCTATCAGCCTCTCGTTGAGAAATAGCTCCAGCGTCTGCAATATATATGGCATATTTGGATCCGCCCTTCTAAATGCTGCCTGGCACTGCGCCTTCGTTGGTTTGTACTGGTCGGTTTGTCGGATCCTCATTCGAATATCCAGCTTCCTCCGGTCTGCACGAGATCTCTTGAGCTCCTCGCAAATATCGTTTAGGTTTGCGTATCCTGCTGGATACTCAATGATAAGGCTCAAGTACCTCTTCGCGTCTACATGCCATGCGTCCAAGGCATTGTCCGAAATACCCAACCTCGATAACCGGCAGGATACGACAACGTAACAAACACCTGTGCCCTTTAACGATCCGTGGTATCCCATTTTGAAACCCGCGTCCTTCACGGCTCTCAGGTCGGTAACTATCCTTTGAACCGGGCTCGTCGGGGTCACCGTCTGCGGAGAACCAAATGCAACTTTCTTGCCCTTATCAACGGTCGGGCTGGTCGTATATAGGTCATCCCCATTGTCATCGTCGTCCTGCGACAACCGGCTAGCCTTTCTAACATGGCGCGCTGATGATGACTGCGAAGTTACTCTAAAACCTGCATCGTCGTCGTTAATAACAAACGGCCGTTTTTTCGATCCATCCGTCTCTTTATTCCTCAGGTGCCGTACAACCCTAACCATTATCTGTTTAATCGACGTCCCTGCTAGGCTGGGGAGATCGCTGAGCTTCTCACCGAGAGAAGTTGCATCCTCGCCACAGCCAAATATGAATACCTCGTGGTTAGAAGGGTATTTTGCGATGTCTGTTTCGCAAGTGAATTTGTTAGAATGTTACCTCGTAGAAGCTTGGGTACCACAGATATTTGTGCAATACATACCAAATATAATGACAGATATCGTCGACGGTTCACCGTCCAAGGGATGATATTGGAACAAGAACTCTCCTTCATTCTCCCCTGTTCCAACGACATATGCTCCCTCGATAGTGTCGTCATCAGACGCCAGATACAGATCGGTGTCATACTGATCCTTCGGCATCTTGGATAAGTTTTAGTCTCTGGAGAGAGACCCGTTTCGGAATTTCCCTGTCGCTCTTAGTGTTTCTTGAGAATGGAAGAAGCTGAAGAACAATAGATATGATTATCCCAATAACCCTTTTGCCGATAAAGAGGCTTAGAGCGGGAGCAGCTACACGGAATAGCCAAATTATATTATGTCGCTGCTGTAGACATCTAAAAGGATAACGCGGGGATATAGTGTGTTGCTAGCCAGTTAGCCCTGTGGTATGTCCGGCGGGTTGTGCTGCGCAAGCCAAAAGCGTAGATACTCGGAATCCTAGAGAGGGAGAGACGATTTCCGAGGGGAGCAAAGGATGCAAAGGACGGACGATGCTGTAAGAAAGAGTAACAGCAATGAATATCAAGAAACCGTCATAAAATTACGAGTGGAGATAAAGAAAGCTGGAAGAAAGGCTGAGTGGGACGATGATTGAGCCTCGAATTGTGTAGCCTCGCCACGTAACTTTCACGTTGATATCGTTCAGGTTAAAATTAATGTCGAACGACTTGAAAAGATTCGATAGAGAAATGCTAATGTTGATCTGAGAGGGAAAGCTGATAGAAGGCCTTTTATTTCTCGGGCGTGCCAAAGGATTCGCTTTTGCTCAGTCGATTGGAAGGTTGCGGAAGGGCGAATTATGAGATTTCGAGTTCTGAATCCTCGTTAGAGTAGCCGCTAGGCCTTTCTGTCCACTCGCCCAAATATGTACAATATGGCTTTATATTATTAGAGTCTTCGAGTGTCAAGTCTTTCAAGAGGTGAGAAAACAGGCCTGAATGACAGCCGTCCGTCCACCTCGGGATTTAAACCAAATCGCTGGTCCTGTCGGGGAGTAGTAGACAGTCTAGTTCCAATGTACCTCGACAGGCGTATGGTTGAAGATAATTTTATACAGCCTCGTTTCTAGCAGGCCACCGGCAAGGTCGATAGAGCTGCAGAACGGGATATTCCCCACCCTGCCCATGCTCCAGGCGGAGGACATGGCTCTGGCGAATCATTAGGTGGGTCCATCGGGTACCAGCCAGTTGCATCTGTGGAATCAGCCATGGGTTGGATTCCTTTGCTTTTCAGCCTCTCAAGTACTTGGCCCGATGTGCAGCCCGAAACGAAGGATCCCGCATGGTGGGCTTGAAAGACCGACATGTCTCTCAAGCATGGTCGCTAGTCAAGCTATAGCTACCGCTACACTTGCGGCGCGGCGTTGGCTTAGATGCGTAGACCGGATAGTAGTATCGAATCTTGTCTCTCCGTTGGTTACGTTTCCTGAGTGTGCCCAGCTATACATCAATCAAAATATATCTTTTGAGTTCGACCCCTTCTCCAAAAAACGTTTATTCAAATGCTCCATGAGTTCGCAAGCGTTCGAAAGCCCGCCTTAGTTGAGATCCTTGGGAGTCATGCAGAAGGTGTCCCAAAAAAAGTCTTTCAGGCTGCAAGTTTCAATGTTGCCTGAACACCACATGGTCAACACAACGTTAGCCTTAGACTATATTGACCGAGTACCTCCGCCCGGGCTTCAGGCATTAATAATTCAGGCATCGAATTATCAAGAGGGTATTGGCTAGTAGGCCTACTAACAAGGGTATCTTCGGCCGCGGGACCGAATATATGTATATATATGCAGGTATACGCCTATATAAATCATAAACCAGGGTTAGATTCTCGAGATTAGGATAATATAATTTCATGAAAATGATGCCTGAATTTAATGATATCGCCTAGCATAGGCTTACTACTTGAGCACTTATCTATCGTAAAAATAGTACTTAGGGATCTTGGATTTTTATTTTTGGTTTGGCTCGCTAGCACATTCTTCAGATCTATGTAGGGATGAATGCAGCCTAGGATGGACAGGAAACTAGACTAAATGGACAGCGAGACGGCTTCTTCGTTTCAACTGCAACTATAAATTTAATCATGTGTTTCAACAAAACCAGTTTTCTTTTCCATAAGAGTCGACAGATATCCTACTCCAAATTCAGTCGTTCGTTAGTTAGAAAAATAAATAAATGGATTGGGTTAAAGGCACTGACTTCTGCGATGAAACCTGGAACAGGTCCTCCATACGACCCTGCGAAATCCCTTGAGTATATATCCCAACCACGGTCCCCTCCTCAACCTCTAACTTCCATCCAGGCTCATACTTATTTGCTATCCTTGACTCATTTCTTACAACATTAAACCCAACCAATATATCGGTTGACTGCCGCGAGTCGCCATCCCTAAAATATCGATCATATTTTTCGAATACAACTTTCTTCAACTTATCCGCGCCTCCATGAACCCAACAGCCCACTATCTTTTCTAGAATATCCCTTGAGATATGGTCCCCACGAACAGTAAGATCTCCTACAGTACGATCCGCGGGCCATGGAAGTCTGACCCTCTTCAACTTTTTCATACCCTGGAATGCATTGCTCAGCATAGCCTCACGCTCCAGTTCCGGATCTGGGGTCTGCCACTGATATGCTCCGAACCAAGCACCACGCTTCATGATAACAAGATCCTCAATATTAGGAAACCGATCTCCAATTTCATGTAACATCAGTCCGTCGTTATCCCCCGTTTCAAGGTGTAGCTGCTTCAACCCATCCCAACAAAAGTTTGGTCCGTGCTCATTGTCCGTGGGATCCGCCTGAGTCCACAGAACCGACGTCCTGATACGGAGTCTCGTCAATGTTTTCGCGCACGACTGGTGTAGGAATGAGATGTCTGGGTCGATTCGGCGGGTTGGGGAGGCCGAAACCTGATTGACTGCGATGATCAACTCTGTCAATCCCGGTGGACCAGGTGGCAGCTCTACATTGTCCGAATTTGATATATTTGGTCCTAAGTATTCCTTATACTTTTCTGGTAGAGCGGCATAATAGTTCTGGCTTATTGCACCCGAAAGATCGTGTACGGTCCCCTGGTAATGCTTGGACGTAATATTTAGACTCCTTAGTGTGTGGAATGCCGGAGCAGTTGCGAGTTTGGTAAAAATTGCATGAACCAGGTTCGCTTCTAGTTCCTGTACCATTGACAGATTGATCCATATACTTGTGATGTTGGGAAATAGAGCAAGCACTTCCATATAAACCTGAAAAGCATCCAGAGTTTTAAAAAGCTCGCTCCGATGGCCCCCCGGTATATGCATCGAAATATGCCTAAGGAAAAAGTATAAGTATATTTTTAACCTTTCCATACATGTGAATTCAAGCTGAAAATCAGGGGCCCTATATAACATACCGAACTAATGGCCTCAAGTGTCCGACAATGCCACCATCACAGAATGCGACAGCTTTCGAGATGGCCCTCCAACTTATGCGATCAAACACAAACGGGATTAGGAAATTTCGACAGACGCGCGAGCACCTAGAAAATCGCTTGAAGTCGCGCTTCGAGATATAGGAAATAATTTCATCCACGAGCTCTCGTGGGAGAGTGAAGAATGAAGCTGTCATTTATTGAGCTCGATTGAGTAAAGATTCAATCAAATAAAAATTTATAGCGCAGGGTTTAGAATTAGAACTGATGCTTTTGGGAGAGGCTGACTTGGACCTGGACTGATCGAGACTGAACATGGCAAAGATATATACTCCGAGGGCGTGAGCAAAGCATTTAGATATCTTGGTGACTGCCTATTGTTGGTTACGTACGGAGATTTATCACTGTGCTTTGTATCACTGTGGGTGACCTAAAGCTTTGTGCTCCATCTGCGTTTACATACGCATACATGTTACTGCCTACCATAAAGATGTGTTGCGGAACCCGGTCGATTCCCCAGATTCTCACGAATGCAACGCGTGGTACCCTTCCGAGGTCTCTAAATGCATAATCACACTCTCTAAACCGTCGACTGAGTCAAATATGCTTACGGATGGGAGGAAGCTTAAATTTTTGCATCGGGGCTGTTATATATGAACGATCAAATATGATGCCACAAGTGCAAGCCTGCGCACCAAAATTCCTTGGGAATCGTATGATTCTTCGCTTCGTGCGGGTTAAACCTGCGTTTGCCGTACAGTCTGTGAACTGAAAAATATTCAAGTTGCATATCCTAAAATAAGCTTACTATCCAAATCCAGATGTATACGTACCATGCGATTGTTTTAGTGTTCATGCTCTAATTGGGTAAAACATGATTCGACTCGAAGATACAATTGTCGCGAACAGGCGCTCAACAACGCCTTTTATTTCCTTATCAGACTAGCGCTATGGCACCTTGGCGTATCCCGATACCCTCAATTAGATCTATAGCGATTCTGACAATATAAAAAGGCATTCGATCCCGCCTTACATTTGAGAATCTTTCTGGCCCCCCGCTAGAATCCTGGAAAACAGCCTTCAGAAAGCTATCAACATAGCATGCTCCTCTGCCATCTATACGGCCAACAATATAGCTAGTTTCCTAGGTGGGTTCAAAATTATCTAAAGCTAACTTGCGTTCATGAATAGCTATAGTATTCGAAGTTTTGACATGCCTTGCAAATATCAAGTTCACGGGCTTATTAATAGTATATTAGATAGTCGGCGGATAGAAGAGCCAGTTTATAAAATCTTAATAAGACCCGCAGCCATGCAAATCTCAGGTCTCACCGTTTTTGTTGCCGCTCTCCTCTTCAACCTATCTTTGGGCTTTCCGATTGCGTCAAGAAGGCTCGAAGTTCGTAAGGAAATCAAGATCGATGCGGAATGCACTAGGTACAAGGGGAAACCGACGTCGGACAAACAGGAAAACCCTCACCTCGACATCATGTGCGAAGAGTTTTGCGACGGTAAGCAGGTATCAAATTATCGCATTTGGGGAAATATAGTAAACTAATACACCACCCTTTTTCTCTCTTTTTCTGGGAATGTTCCCTGTAGCCGTTAAGAAGAGTCCCGAGAGCCCCGCGAGCGAGGTATTTAAACTAGAACTCGAGAGACAGTGTACGATCCGGCCGACTGTTTAAGATTTATAAACCAAAGTTTTACCGCTGTTTCACTTTTCTGATTTGGTTATAAGTATGCACATCCTCCGGGTTTCATAGAAGGCGTTAGATCGAAATTTAGGTATCATTGAACATTGACGGGGCTTGCGTGTATCACTCTTTGTTTTTTTTCCCTCTTGTATATAGATCATACACACATGTCACCAAACTTAAGGCGACGATCCAGTCATATACGCGGGTTCGGGGAGGGTGTCCAGCATCTATTCGAGTAACACTTTTTCCGCGAGCTATCTAGTTCTACCGTGACCGGCATTGTCTACGTTTCGATGTCGATAGAGTATTCCATCGGTCCTGATCTTATAAGTACTTGTCAGCTGGAAACTCTGCGAGCGCACCGAAACTGATACATGATTATAGTTTAATATTATATTATCTTCATAATTATGCATTTTGTTCTGTTTCATTAGTACTTTACAAATTTAATCCGGATAACATATGATTGATATATGAGGTCTGAATTCCACATTAGACAGAGCTTGTGCTTGATCGGGTAATAGTATCTTGGTGAATTCGTTTATCATTTAACCTTATATCTCACTGTCATCAGATTAAACCCGAAGCTGTGACTATACATGAGAAATTCTCACTATGTTAAGCTATGGGATATAGATGAGCTCGGAAAGTCTTGCTTTCAATATTAATAGAGTGCATTCGTAGGCTGAACTTGTTGCATCTTGAGTGAATTGCGTTGCTTGAAAATATCACCTTTCTCCGGATTCTTGTATTGATCATTAGGCTATTGAATTGATCGTGAACGTTATAAATCTAATCTAAATTGATCCAAGTTTAATCATGTAATTTCGGCTTAATTCTATGTTTCGAAGCCACCACAGCTCAATTAAACGGCTCTAGAGATTACACCAGAAGCTTCTTCCAGAGTATGAGTTGCACGAGGACCCTGGTTCAGACCCTTGCAATTGCCGAATCCCGTACCTTGCAGATGTCATGACGAAATACATTCTCAAAACGAAGAATGCAGTTCACCCGCGGCACCAACCCCTCCTGTTCCACCCGTATATATACACAAGTACATAACCAATTAACAGATCTCGTTGGCTTCCTAGAGTAAAAGGTAGAAAATCCGTATACTACATAAGTCCCAATTACATAGGACTGCACGATGCCCACCATCCTGGGCACCACCGTTGGCCTCGGCCTCCCCTCCCAGATCCTCGCTAGCCCGGCAGCTTCGATTCTCCTGCCGATCACCATAGGTAAACCCAGGATCCCCCCGGTTTTCAAGCTCATCAATCCACCGTGACTAACACCGTATACTATCACCTGTGTAGGCTCCGCGATAGGCTGGTCTCTAAGCCGTAAGCTTCCATTGTAATCCATAAAACGTAGAGAATCACGAAAACTAACCCAACCCATCACCAGCGAGAACCAAAACAACTTATGAAGCCATCACTCAACCCCCTCTCCGCCCTCCTGCCTACATCTTCGGCCCCGTGTGGACCATTCTCTATGGCCTAATGGGTTACGGCATCCACCACGCCTACAAAACATCGGCTGCCCATCCACATTTCCCAACAACCTCGACGCTCTATACGACACAGCTAGCGTTGAATTTTATATGGACCCCTCTGTTCTTTGGTATCGAAAGACCCGAGATCGCGTTGGTTGATATAGTAGGATTGGGTGTGAACCTCGGTGCTCTGACGTGGAGTTATTCGCAGCTGGGGGACAAGGTCGCTGTGTGGACTATGGTGCCGTATATGGCGTGGATTTCGTTTGCGATTTATCTTAACCTCGGGGTTGGAGTCTTGAACGGGTGGGATCTCAAATCCAAGAGACTGGCAGCGGAAGAAAGAAAGCGGGCTTAGGAAAGTGGTATACAGAAACCTGGATGAGATGGATATGTTATGAATATAATAGCCTCTACCAGGGTATTCATATGGAGGTACGGTCAGGTTTAGGGAGGGAAAATGGTTGATACTGAAAAATCGGTGGAGATTGATCTTATTTGTATTCATATATCCAAGAAAACCTCACAAATATACACAAGAGAATGGAGTTTAACAGAAGAATGAAAAGGTGAAAAGGAAAGCAATTCTATCTTACAAGTACATACAAACGCAATGCGCCCTGGGTAAACCCTAGAGGGCCCGCCGTTTCGTTCATGGAGGGATATAAAAGGAAAAAGTAATTACAAGAAGTGGAAGACGAGGTAGAAGTGGGGAAATGGGAGGGAAGGATGAGGAGGAGGGTTGATAAAGACCAAGGAAAAGAGGAAAATGAACAAGAGAATTTCAACAACTTGAACTCCAGTTGTAGCTGTGCAATGATGAAGCAGAGTCTAGATTATATTGCTTCCTCAAAATCTCCACCTCCCCAGTTCCCGGGAAAACACTAGAATGACTGACTTTTCGGTTTGGGTTTTGCTATAAAAGGATAGATTCTCAACACCTTCGCACGAAGACCACTTTCAGAGCGCATTGCGTAAATTTATTCCACATTCCCGTTCACCATACTGATAAACCCACTTGTTTCCAATTCATAACGGCATTCAAACGATGTCAATTTCGGTTATCATTCCCTTTAGTCGTTTTGCGTTCATCACTTTTCGGGATTAATGAAGGATCGGCCGGTGGCGCCAAGTGGCAATCTCTGGGGGCTTGTCTTGGTGAAGTCTATTCTGATCTGGCGGCCGTAGATGGACTTAGTCTCCAACTGGGCCTTGGCGGCTTCAGCGCTGGCGATATCTACAAAGTCGGCATGAGCGAAGCCTCGGGGTTGGCCGGTTCTCCTGTATATAAATTGTCAGACCCAAATCATAGAATAACCTCAGAACTGTATTACCTGTCGATGGCAACTCTGACGTCGGTACAGTTGCGAACACCTGCGAATAGCTCATTTAAATCCTTGTCGGTGATGTCGAACGAAAGGTTTCCAATGAATAGGGTCCTAGATGGTGGATTGGGCTCGCCGTTGGTAGGACCACCCTCACGATCTGGGCGGAGAACGTATTGAACATTTATGCGACGGCCGTCAACGATAAGTCCATGCATCTTTTGAACAGCAGCGGTTGCGGCATCCTGTTCTTCGAACTCAACGTATCCGAATCTATTTTTACGGAAGAAATTTTTTTTTTTTAGCAAGAATCCTCCTGTAAACATATTATTCCCATAGCAAGAAACGTACCCCTTCGAGAGCCCACGAGGATCATAAACAACTTTGGCGCTGACAACCTTTCCGAACTCGCCGAATTCTCGCTCGAGATCCTCGCCTCTGATACCGTACGAGATGTTTCCGACGTAGATTCTTTTTGTCGGGGGCAGCGGATTGCCCTGGAAATCCTTATGCTCCGGCATCATCACCTGCTCGGGCACGGTCGAGTACATCCTGGTTTGATTTGATGCTGGAGGTAGGATTCTAGAGAGTGGTGGGGATGGAGCGCGGGGTGTGATTATGGCATTGTCGGCAAGAGTAGCGACGGCTTGGAATGCCCTGGCCCGCTGTTGTTGAAGAACTGGTGGAGCCGAGTAGATGGCACCCGGCTTGAGGTTGCGGAAGATCGAACGACGAAGGGAGAGCCTAGTAAGTGACTTTAGTCGCCTGCTGGTGCGGTTCGGGATGGCCCGGCGGGCTGATTGTCGATGCCATCACCACCCCACGTATGGAAGCGGGCAACTTACATCTTGCTTAATGGGTATATAAGCCTTGCTATGAAGGAATTGGATAAAGAGCGCTCGACGATACAGCAAATGACCAGAACCTAGGTACTACCGAGATTTAGATATGGAGAGGGGTGAGATCGAGGGTATCGAGGATGTCGGGAGGATGATGGATTTCTTGTGTCGTTGGAAAAGAGAGCGAGTTTTTCGGTAAAACTTTTTTTGGTCGTGATAAAAGATTCCTTTTTGTACGAAGTAGGTCGGCGCACTAAAAGGAAAGAAAGACATGGAAAATTTCTGCAACACCTGCAACGCTACTCCTGTAAGGACCACTCGGGGAAATGGAATGAGATATATTTTATAGAGGCCATTGCATACATGATATTAGATACTTCATTTGCACTCAAGGACGGAGGAGAGATTTTAAACCTTCAGCAAAATACAATAGTACTTAATTACATCCCACCTGATAAAATACTTCGCAAGAGAGGGAGCTTTTTGGAATCTATATATCCCATTAACTAACATTAAACCCAAGCCATCCAGACATCAAATAAAGAAACAACCGAGTGTGAATGGAAAGATATAACTGTAATTTATTCAAATTGATAGGCAAGTAGCTACTTCAATTAGACCCTGGATCCGGCGCAACCATCGACGCCCACTGTGGTGAAGACTCGGAGTTGGATTCCGATGACAATCCCTGCGATCCGGGAGGCGATATTGGCATATTCCAATTCATCGTATCTGAGTTTATTCCTTGAATAAAATTATCCCATTCGTCCTAGGAAGATGTTAGCATTCATGTATAGTTTTGCGATGGGGGATGTTCTTACCCATCCCAAACTACTCGGTCCATCAATCCCCATAATCCCCATTCCTTGACCGAAGAATGACAAAGGCAGGGAGTTCGCTCCGGCAGCCGTACCCGGTGGCGATGCAGGTTGGTACAAAGGAGTCAGCCCTGTCTTCCCGGTATCCACAGGCACTGCTGACGACGTAGTCGCAAATGTAGATGGAAACACACCCGGCGCTGATGATAGAGGTGTAAGCCCACCAGAGCTCAACATTCCCAAGGTCAGGGCAGCAGAATGCTCGGAATCCTTTGCGGAAGCTGGCTCAGGAGTCGTAGACATCGGCTGTCCAGAAAACGGAGAGTAGTTATCCGGCGGAGACTGTGTGGAAGAGACATCAGATGGCCTATTGTTCCTTGCATAAAACTTCGCCTTGACTTTTTCGATGAGATGAGAGAGCAATGCGTGGGCCTTCGCAACTTCTAGGTTATCCGGGATGGTACCATATATGTGACATGCACGCTCTAGCACCTTGAGCATGTGTTCATGATCTCCTCGGCCCATGGTGAAAATGCCAGCGTTAGAAGAACCCAGATCAGCAGAAGCTTGCCAGACCTCAATCATAATGATGACTGCGGCTGGGAGATAATCGCTAGGCGAGATGGGATCAATGTGGTATAGAGTTTTGTCTTTTTGGTTATACTATACGCCATTTTGATCAGCAGCTGCCTTACTTTCCAAATCCAAATCCAAAAACAGATCTTACCTGCGTATCCCACGATGTATACTGGTGATTCAGGAGTGTCATAGCACTCTCTAGACAAGCCCGCCTTGACGGTGCGTATCGGGCGTTATTTTTTAATCTCATGGTAAAATAAGGCCGATGCATGATAAGAAGTGACTTTTGATGTAAAATATTCAGCCCGTATCGCTGCATAATCAACGCCGGATGATCCATCCTTGATTCCTCTAGCGGCCTGAACTTCAGGAAGTCAGGCATGGAGGAATAGACTCTCCTGGCCTCTGCATCGAGTTTTAGAATGTCATCATAATGTGGAGCCGGTTTGATTTGGTTGATCATTTGAACTGCTCGGCCGAAAACGCTCGCGAGCTTACTCTTTGCGATCATGTAAGACATTGGGGTGTGCTCAGTAGTAGGCCGAGATGGAGGGAGAACTTTGGAGTCCTCATCAAATTCGTAATCATGGATATTGGATGGGAGCATGGCGTCGGATTCTCCGGCCCTGACAATAGATGGAAGACCGATACGGATGGATTCAAGTAAATCCATACAGCTCAGAACATTCCAAAGCCGCCTTCTCATCTCGACATGATATGGAGGAATGTCAACCTCGAACTTCTTCGAATCGCGGTGAAGACCCTGAGAAATCGTCAGCATATTTCAGAATATCCGTACAGATATACTATATAGCATACCATAGATTGCGCCACCCGCAGTATCAGCCCCAGGTAGAGCCACATCTGTTCTTGATTCGACTTGCTGCGGGCCCAGCCCAGATATATAATCATTGCTTGAATTGTGTAGAGCCCTGGTTTCGCGGCGTTCAAGCCCACGACGATACAGTGCTCAATAGGTAGCTTGTACTGATTTGATTCCATGCCCATCAACTCCGCATCGTTTGCCATCCGCCCCAAGTTCATCAGGTCAGATATTGTGGTGGCGAGAATCGCCATAAGTAGACCGATCCAACTAAGGTCAACTTTTGGGGAGTGCGGGTCTTGCCAAAACGCCGCATACTAGTTTTTTTTCAAAGCACTCATTAGAACATGATCCGTAAGGAAAAACAAAGACATGCTATTTAATGCTTACTTCTTTACGGAATGTCGGGCCATGGAGGATGTGATATGAGCGGTCGAAAGCATCGAACCAGTGTTCCACCAGCTTATCGGCCACAGACTGGGTAGGTAGGTACCGCAGAATTTCATTTCTTGATAACAAACTGGAGGCGGAGAAGGGAAAACATGTGTTAACAGTCCGCAGCTTTTCTCGCTCTTGCTCTTTTGATATGCATTCAAACTTCTCCCTGTTCGCGGCCACCGTGAAGTAGTTTCTGACTTCCGCGATCTATATGCGTTATTTCGTATCAGCTATCTATAAATCAACAGTTTTCCCGAATCATAGAATATCAGAAAGCTTACCTCACTAAGAACCAGGGCCCAGTGAGACGAGCCCCGATACATCGACTTCCCGTGCTCCACCTTCATAAACCCTAGCTGGCTATTGTGCACCACCTCAGTCATTTTCCGCTCGTTTTCTGAGTAGTAGAACTAGAAAGGCCTTCGCTCCGCGTACCTTCGCACATCCTCAACATCGTCATCCTCTTCCGATTTGACATTAAAATCATGTTGATCTTCATTATTCGTACCTTCTTCGCTCGCCGTTTCCTCCGTGTGCATTTGCGACCCAACGTCGTCATCGATGTCCACGTCGTCTTTAGCAGAGTCCTTAGAACCCCGACGGTCAACGTCTGGGGCGCCGCTGCCCATCAGCGACAGGACTAGACCTTCTAACCGGTCGATTCTGGCTTGCATATCGTCCGGCGAGGCTTTGTCGCCAGCGGCATTGGCGCGTCTGTTTCGGGCGGCGATGGATGCATAGTTGCCTATCTGCGGTAAGTATTTGAATATCTCAATGCTCTTTAGCTCATCTTACAAGAAGCCACATCGTCCCTCTTTACACAGTTCTCACACGGATGCTGGCGATTGCACTTGAGTCTACCAGAGATCACCACCTGTTAGCTCCATGGTTGCTCGCAACACATATGATAGGGAGGCCCCGAGGGTACGCACTTCCTGTGCCTGCATGGCCCACAAGAGACGGGTATTCTGTTTCTCTTCCGGATAACCCGGAAGTTATCGGACGACTGGTGACTTCCTGAGCCGGATCCCGAAAGTGGTGGATTCGCCGTCATCTCGCCCAGCTGTTCCTAATTTTTATTTTTATTTTTTTATTCTTACCGGGGCGCTTTGTGCCCTTGGAAACAATTAATGCAATTGCGGGGTGTGCTGACAATAGCTGTCCTACGGTAAGATCCAGAAGTACGAGCTATTCCACGGAGATTGTGCCCTATGCGGTCGTAAGAAATTTTTGAAAAAGCGAGCTATACGGATTAATAAAGGGAACGGGGAAAGATGGAAATCAGATGATATTAATAAGTCAAGGTCGAGGCGCCTGTCGGTTCACAAGAAACGGTTATGCTTTTCGTACGCAACAGAAAGAGGCATAGCCGTTCTTTCTGCACATGTAAGCCGTTTGAAGGAGCTAAGGAGCGTAAACTCCGAGAAGCCTCCGCCAACGTTGCAGGAACGGTCCACTAGACTACTTGAAACCGAGCACCGATCTCGACGTAATTGGGCGTTGAGCTTCTCACCGGATTCAGCAAATAATAATATGGAATGGATGATTCTAAGGAGAAAGAGTTCGGTTTTTGCCCCTCTTTCGAAGAGCTTAGCTGCCTCACTATTTCGTCTCCGCTGTTGGATCAGGCTGTGTCCTTATATGCGCGCCCTCAGATAAGCAACATATACATGATGATACGAATGGGGTACGGGCAAAATGTTATACGATGCCTACGCAGGAGACACTAACCTATAGTCGGGCGTCAAGTATAAGAGTGGGACCCGCTACGAAACCGGCTGCGGTAGATACAAAATAATCGATCTCTCCGTCGCCCAGGATTAGCCGGATAAAATGTTTACCTCAGTTCTTAGTCAGATACGCAGGACTGTCCACTGCGCCCCTAACTAAGCTTTTCTTCCTCAGAATCTAAATTTTATGTAAACCTCAAAACTAAGGTACTTTTTCCGGTAGATGCAAAGTATCTCATGGACCCAAAAAGCCAAGGGATTTTGAGCGTGCAGGACTCGGTTAAAGAATTGCGACGGGACGAGCGAGCGAACGTGGAACACGGATATGTATCTCTATGGGCTTTTAGAAAAACCTATTACTTCGGGTGCCCTGACCAAAGTTGTTACCGTGCTTCGTGCATAAGATATAAAGTCTGGCTTGCAATCTGGCATACTCTCTGTACATGTGCTCAGGCTGTTGCAGGGATTGTGAAGCTGGTAACCCCACTCTCGACAGTCTATTGATATGCAGTTGGATTGCTGACAAATGGTCTAACATTCCGCATGCTCTCTGCTCTCATAATACGCACAAATCCGATGTCATAAAAGGCTAGCAGAAACTCCCTACCTGGTACCTTTGATATATAGAATAATTCGATAAAGTGACTCACCAGAATTTCGGATTAGTAGAGTCCGCTTGGACAAGTAAAATTTTTTTTTTTTCACATCTGCAAGGGATTCAATCCAACTGCTTCGGATTACTTTGAATTTGCAATTTCAAAGCTAGGGAGGCACGGAAGATACTTAAGCACTTAACCAAATTGACTTTTCCCTCTTCGTTCTGCGAGGAGGCTGCAGCTTACGGAAAACTTCATCCGGTATTGCGCCGTCCTTACGTCCATTCGCTGCTGCCTTCAGTCGTATTCGGGGCTCTCCACTTTATATTATTACCTTGTTGGAAGCCGATATCTTACCAGTATACTTTCCGTCCGACGCATCCATACGAAATCCGCAATGACCTTTATCGAGATGTTGCCCGATGCGGCGGACACACTGAGCGGAATACGTTATACAATCTCATAGAGTTCCAATAATTTAAGCTTAGTATGGGGATCCAACAAACTCTGCGAAACCATTGGCAAAATCGACACATAGGCAAGGGGATATATAGCACGGTGGATACGGTGACTTGGCTCGTGCTTTACATGCACACCCATACTTCAAAATCACCAAGATTAAAAACCTCAATTTGAGATTTCGTCAAAGCAAGACGGCTTGTAGACGAGCGTCAGATGATGCTCCCATCAAAAGTCTGTAAGCAATAATGACATCTAGATTTATACTTAACTCAGACTAGAAAACCCGTCTGCGACCCTTTGTTGTATATCTAGATTCGATCATTTCAAATTCGAAAAAAAATATAAGCAATCACAATGGGGTTGCCAATTGTCTCCGTAACGAGCTTCACGATGACAGGTGTAGCATTAGCCGAAACTCTAGTCAGTAGCTATATGTACACCAAGAGCTGACAAAGTGGGGGTAGATCCCATCCACGGCGGTAGGGGAGATCTCATTAGTGGTAGACCAAAAACGGCAAAGCGCATCGCTATCGCAGTTTGTATGGCCGGCCTCAGATTTTAAATTTTACGTTCCCGCTATATGTTCATGCTATTCTGATATACCATTTATAAAAAACGCTAATAGTCTTAATTTTTTGGTCCAACTAGGTGCGCTCGTCATAACCGGATTCCTTACCATTTGTATTTGGAGCTTCATCCGCCACCGCCGTCGCCACAGAATACAGAGTGCAGACTCGGAACTCGCGGGCGTTACTAGACATCGTAGGCGTTCCTCGCGGAGAAGACAATTAAGAGAGCCTCCTCCGCCGTATTCGGTTGGGAACCAGCCTTTGAATATGAGATATCTAGAGGAAGGAAGGATGGCGACAATTGACGGCATTGAGGACAGGAACGCAGCGAGCGACTCCGGCGTAACGGTACTTAGAGCGCCTGCGGCCGCTTATAAGGTATAGGACAAAATCACTGGTTCAGGTAATGTACCTGTAGATGGATACACCTGCACGTATATCCGATTTACAGATTAGAGCCTGTAGCTATAACTATAACACGTTATTATATTTTTACCCATTTTGGTATGTCTAATATGGGATTAAAACCAATAGCTGACGAGTCCTCAGACGCCCCGAAAGTTTACCTTGTGTACAATGCTCGGGCGCCGTGAGAAAAATAAAGTGTGGTTGCCCGCGGCCGGTCTCAAGTTTATTCTTAACATCATATATAATATGAATATAACTAAGTGGCTTAGTTATAGTTTAGTCTAGTATTAAAACGCCTCGGCCCAGATGTGTTAGAGATACTTAAATACGTATAGCTGCCTACTAAGTAAGTATATATACGTAAGTAGTTATTCCCAGTAAATTGTACCACAACCAAGGGCAATGGACCGGCATTCAATATAAAGTCTGGGTTGTGTGAAGTCTGATGACATCGATTCGAATTCACGTTCCCTGCTGAAACCTTCGATTACCCACGCGAGAACCGATGTCTCGAACCAGCACCGCAGAATCGTGCATGATGTGTACTCAGATGTACGGATGGCCAGCTTGAGAACTGGCGGCTGAACGCCATCTGCCGCATCCGCTTGAAGGGACGGAAGCCGAACTTCATCCCAACCCAGCTGCAAAGAGCCGTCCGTTTTATTGCAGGACCAGTGTTCGTGGAGCCCCTTTGCAGCATTCCACGACCCCCAATGCGCCTGGTTTGTCCCTGTATCAGAATCTGCAGGCATGCCCAACTTTCTGCTTCCGGTTTAGGGCGATGCCATTTCTTCCCCGCATCCCTGCACCTTTGCATTCAATCTGTAACAACCAAAGCGAGCCTCCAACGGTATCTGTGCATTTTGAACTGTCGATACAACCGATTGTTTTCCGCATTGTTTTGATATCAGTCGCGTTCTATGTCTACGTAGGCGTGCGTATCGAGCTGCGCGACTCGGTTGCTGGTTAGCTAGCCGTATGCATTCCATCGCGATGTTAATGCCTGTCCCCTGCCTGGAAATCGACGCTAATGGAGAGGGGGGACCTAGATAGCAGGTACCTGATACAAAGCTGTCCGTCTGCTGCTGTGCGCGGTTCTCGCATGACAACCCCATAAGCCCTATGTTCTGTTCGTTCCGTTCCGTTGTATCGCGTCCATGCGGGCGTCCATATATAAATCCTGGCAGTCGCTCGGGGTAGAGGATACCTTGACGGCCAGTATCCCTCCCTTTCATTCGACATCCCGACCTCCTATTCTGCCGACCAGTGCCTTTCCTGACCTTTGTTTACGAGTTCGTGACCATCCTCCGAGTACTTAACTAGAGCTGCGCCCGTTCTAAACCCCATCCTTGCTAGACCTGTCGGATATCCACACTCCTTGAGCTTCATTCTCTGCCAGACTAGCATCTTCCACCACAGAAAACCATCAGCACAGCTGCCTTTGACTTCAGAGTCTCGAAAACTGCGCGCACAGTGTGAATAACTTCCAAGACAGCTAGTTGTTATCCTCACCACCCCCCATCGTAATTCCTTGAGACAAAACCTTGTTCTCCGTATACTTTCCTCAGCGGAGACATTTCGACGGTACCGGTTGCCACCAACACATAGCAACAGACGCACCGGCGACAAATCTGGAATATAAACACCCAGTTTGGGCCGATAGAGCGAGCGATACGATTCAGATTTCCTCCCTTTCCGCTTCTCACGCTTAAACTTTTCCGGTTTTCCATCCCGAAAAGCATTTCCTCCACGCAGCCCGCGGCTATCTCGTGGTCATCGTGATTATCGCAAAAATGATGGCACCTCAAGGTCCTTTGACAAGATTGTATTCCGAGTTCATAGTCACGCCGAATAGAGATGCCCTGCATGACCAGGCCGGCCTCCATTACATCGGCAGCACTGGGAACTCCTTCCAGTCCGCCGATGCGATCATCAACCATCTCAAGAAAGAGACCACATGTTACACCAAGAAAGAACAGAATATTTTATCTTCCATCGAAACCCAAAACGCAGTCGTCTTTGAGCTCTCAACTGTCATCGACTTCACCAAGGGCGGTGGAATCCTATTGCCTGAGATGGACGACAACTTTGTGGCCGGGAATACCGTCACTCTTGCCATGGTATGTCTACTTTTCTTCTTCTATGTACTTGAGCATACGTATTTTCTCAACCCCAGTTTTGGTGTTTGCTAGACGGTGCATGTTGTATGCATGGTTCGCGTGTGCCTGGGCTGTTTCCGCTTATCTAACTGATTTTCGATCATCGTAGGTCCACATTGTTCAATTCGAAGATGGTGTGATCAAGCAAATTCGCCAACATTGGGATCAGGCCTGCCTTCTCAAGCAGATCAACGTCATCGGCAAGTCCGGCCAGAACTGGCCAATCCGCGCCGGTCAGGATCAAGTCAAGATCATCAAATCGTCCGTCAATTCTGTCGCTGTTGACGATGATGTCTTCAAAACAAGCGAGATCCCTTCCCGTGCTGGTACGAAGGCTCCAGGCCGTCAGCTGCACGAGATTGTTGGAGGTGAAGGAGAGATTCCCCCGACTCCGAAGGGGGGTGTCAACAATGGTCCTCGTCGCACCTTCTTCGTTGGGCAGGAAATCGATGAGGTCAATTCTACGCCGGATCGTAAAATCAAGGTCCACCCGGACAGGTTCAAGCACTTCGAATTGGAACACAATCCGGAAAAGGACGCTGAAACGCCAAAGCCACTACCTCCAAAGCGTATCAGCACCTATAGTAAGGCCGGGCCTTCTTGGGACTTCGCTGATTTCACCACTCCTGAAAAGCGGCCAGCCAAGGTTTCTTCCAAGCAAGCACGTACTTTAACATGGAGCGACGATGAGGAGGAGACTTCTCCAGCTCAGTCGCAGCAATCATCGAGGCCTATCTCCCGAAAGGGTCTTGGCCATCAGTTTGAATTTGTTGACGAGACTCCCAAGAAGGCTAACGAGCCTGCTCGTGATACACGCATCCGTAAGGGCAGCGAGACTAACTTTACTTTCTCTGACGAGTCACCAAATGGGCAAGATGAGTCTGCCCCGAGCATCACTGGAATCAATATGCACGGCGACGGCATGGGCGGCAAGAAGGGCACTACCCCTCTCTGGGGATTTGAGGAGGAGACTCCGAAGAAAAGCAATGGAATCAAGACCACTGGTAACGGAATGGGTGGGCGACAGGGCACCGAGCGTGCGTGGGCTTTTGGTCACGAGGATGAAGATGCCAATAAATACAAGCCTATCTACAAGACTGCTAACGATGGTATGGGTGGCCGAAAGGGAACCGACCGTAGCTGGAGATACGACGAAGAAGATGATAAAGATAGGCCAATGAAGAAGGAGAATTTTGCTCCCCGTACTCAGAGCAAGCCTACAACCGACTTCTGGAACTTCTAAACAGCCGTGCGATACGGTTCAATCTGTTGGTTCAATGATTTAACCGACAGTGATAAAGGCATGAACTGAAAGTATGAACCTGAAAAGAATCATTTTTTTGAATTCGCGTTTTTCTCTTATGAATCCTTGAAGGTGTATATGGCGTCCCTGTTCTTTCTTAATATCCTTTTCTTAGAAGGGGAGAAAATATTCATTCTATGCCGATGGATCATTTCTTTCCTTTTTGCTCCGCCCTCAACTATACTCCCACGTCTGTTCTACGAATATTGTGGGTTCACTTCTTGTACGTAATTTCACCATACAACCATCAAGCAAGTCAGTCTCATGCATGTCCACGATTTATTTCTGCCCCGTTTAATGTTTACCTAGTGTTGACCGCGCTCTATTCGCTGCGTTATACTTTTTTATACCAATCGATGTATCTCCGTTTGCTCCCAAACCGGACGCCCTGTGATTCGTACATAGCTTTTCCACATTTCCCTCAGCCTCGCCTTATACGTCCCCGCTCCGACCAGCGACGGAAGCCTCCGCGATGTCCCCGACCAGTCGGGTATACCATCTCTTCTCGTCGAAAACCTGAGCATGATCCAGTCCAGACCCCCATACAACCTTCAACCACCCCCCATTACCATCCTTAGTCTCCCACTCCCCATTTACAAACTCCGCCACCCTGCCGTCCGCGGCATCATAACCCTCACTGTCCGTCAAGTAACCCCTGACCCCTGCTGTATCTACAATCAAATCCCTCTCGCCCAGCCAAACTACCGCATTCCTACCCTTCAAATCGTCCTTCCAAAGTATATTCTCCGCCCAAAAGAACCGTCTGCAGAGCGTATGCGCCACCATCTGATCCGTACTCGCAAAGTAATGCAACATGTGCTCATTCGCCCTCCTCGGCTTCCTCCTCAAGAAGTTATACGCCACGTCCGGTAGATGAAGTAGTATGGTTACCGGGTCGATCAGAACCATCGAATCAACTTTGGCGGATAGCTCAGCGTCGCGCAGGATGTGAGTTGATATCACGGTGCCGTAGGAGTTTGAAACCAGGACGAATTTCTTGTAATCATGGAGGGAGAGAATCCGGCTGATCGAGGCTAGCATATCTGCCTTCTTTGGCATGGGCGGGCAGATCCGGCCGGATACCGGGTCGATTTCTAAGACTATGATTCCGGTTGTTGGGAGCGCTGAAGCTAGTGTTTGAAGCATGGGTACGTAAGGGTGTAGGCCTATGCCTATCCCGTGGATATAGAGAATTGGTAGGCTTGTGGTTGAAGTGTGTGGGCGGTACCAATAAGGCAGACTTGGTGAGGGGGTTTTGTTGGCTGCAAAGAGGGTAGAGAAACGGAAGGGGAAGGATGAAAGGAAACTGGAGAAAGGTTGGCGGTAGTAAGTGTAACCTGAGAACGACAGGCGGATAGTGGTAAGAGTGTCAATTCCGGTCAGTATCTATTGCACTACGTCAGTGAATCTGCAATATATCAGGGATAGTGAGGCTCTCGAAAGTGGGGGGGAGGGGGGGGCCTACTATATACCACAGGAACGGCCGATGTTTCATAAGGACTTGATCGATAGTTAGTCTATAACACTTGGCCGTTCCTCTCCCGTCCTCAAACTTATATCCCATCTTATCCTCAACCATCCCTACATACTGCTCAATCTCAGCTTCCTGTTCAACCCCATCGGGCTCTTCACTCCAGCTGCCGGATGCATTGAACAAACTCCACCGCAGGAATTCTTTTATGTTTTCACGTTTGATATCTTCTAATTGCGCACCGAGAAACCATCGCTGCAGGTATGATCTGTAATCTGGGATCGTTGATACAATTCTCAGCAATAACGACTTCCTTTCTGGAGAAGGTTGAAGTGGTGGGTGTTCTGCTGCTGCTTGGAGAGTGTATTTCCGGGGCAAGTAGACCAAAAAGTAAAACGCCGACTCAAAAATAGGATAAAGGCTTAGAAGTTTGGTTGTAGGACTCAAGAAAGTGGGTGGAAGGAAAGGGAGAGATATGGTGTAAAGGATGCTGAGGGGAGTGATACTGCGGAGAAGCGCGATGGCGATACGAATCTCAACGAGCTCTAAGAAACTGGTCCCTATCATTGTTCCTCGAGCTGGATAAAGAAGAGGAAGAAGATGATGATGATGAAGTGATTTACTGATTAGGAAAGGGGGCTGGGAATCTCATGGTCGGGGGGAGTTTTATAGTGGTGGGATGTGGGTACGCGTCCGACAGTTGTTGGGATGCAGAGGTGGCATGAGGCCGGACGTTATCGAGTGCGTTGTTATTGTTGGATTTTGGGGCCTGCAGGAGATGACGTTTCCGACGTCGACGGGCCTGGCGGAATGCGGGATAGCGAGTGTCCTCTTTGGCGGTGTTCTTATGAGCGAAGGATGCCTTCTCCTGTGGAGAATCTGTGCGCGCACCTGTGCATGTGACGAAAAGGATTTCGAAATTATAATTCAAGGGATATTGAGAGTTCTCTTTCGAGTTAGTAAGTCAAACGTGCATGGGCTTCTTAAGCTGTAAGGCCTTAGCTGCACTAAACGCCAGGGGTACAAATTTATAAATCCGGTATCATTCGGCGCAAATCAAATCCTAGCGACCGTTTAAACCATATTGTTTATTCCATAGCCATAAGTTAAATATATGTAGCCATATCATCGAAAAATTCGTCACATACAGACTATATTATCATTGAACTTTACTCCACTTTGGTCCACTTCCTTTGCCTAGATCCTTTGAAAACTCAAGATCAGTATCCAAATTTGGGTATGTGTAATGTTCAATACACAAGCAATCGACTTGATAATTTTCTAGGATGGCAAAAAATAGCAGTGTCTGGCATAAGTTATGAGATAATCGACTATAAGTATAATTATACATGCAAAGGTAAAGGGAGAGGATATAAGTATATACATATCCCAACGAAGACTGGCCTTCTATGTCCGATTCTATGGCCTTCTACACCATCTAAAGGCGATAATACCCCTTCCAATTATGTGCCCAAACAACAGCGGCAATCCAAATTTCCACCAGGTGAGGGGCTGCCAAAGTTTAGCAGCCGGTGAGGCTATCCTGTTTCTCTGTATTTCCGCTTGAGTATTTTCTATCGGTGCTCTCTGCACTGACTTGCCTGTGAAGGCTTCAACAGCCTCTGCCAGAATCTCTGCCACTTCATCCGGTTGGCTCAGAAACGGAAAGTGGCTGGTCTGCAATTCTCTATGTTCGACACTGCCTCCCATCTGCCTTGCCATGCCTACATTCAACCGTTGAGCCACCACAGGCAGACCTTGGTCTTCAATGGTACCTATATACCACGCAGGCACATCCTTCCAACCCTCATAGCTATATTCGCCGCCTTCAAACAGAGCCTTAAGGCTCTGCGAAGCAAGCTGAGATGACCAGTACTCCCTCTCTTCCTCTGGCAAATCGTGGTAGAAAAATTCACCAGGGGATACCACGAGATCAGCAAATCCAGTCTCATTGTTAACTTTCCATTGTGGGGGTGGATAACCGAAGAACGGATCCATAAAGGAGAGTCCTGCGAGGCTAAAGCCGGAAGCTATGAGTATGAGGCCCACGACATACCCACTGGCCAAACGCGTAGCCTGGCTCGCTGTTTCCGCGGGGGGCGATGTCGATCCGGTGCTTGTTGCAACAGCACCCCGTGGCCACGCGAGGCCTTTGATGGCACTGTTGCCAACCAGACCACCGTATGAGTGCGCTATAACAACCACATTGCGTCCATTGGCTGTTTCGTTGATTATAGCAGTGCGGGCAGCGTCAATGTCATCCTTGAAGGTTGCTTCTGGATTCCCCTGTGTCGAAGGGAGCGTGACTGGGCTGCACTTCAGGTGGTACCGCTCCTGCAGGAGCTTAATGATCTTGCTGTAGCATATAGGTCGGTGCCATGCGCCGGGAACAAAGACGAGCGTTGGGTGGTCCGGCATACTAAGCGATCTAGCTAGCTAGGTACAAGCATGGGAGGTTAGAAATGATATATGCGTATATCAAAAATCGTAACCTCACTTTTGCAGAGCGATTTACTTATATTTAACTTCAAAGCATTCGACAATCAAGTCCGTTCTGAGGCCCGATATAGACCCTAATACCTCTCTATAAGACAGGGCACCATCGGACACCGCGGGATCCAGGAGTTGCCGGGGCTAACAGTTATGTGGAAATTCGAAAATATAACGTCTTGGCATCAACCCCAGCATTTGCATTCCTTTGGATCTTCTTGTCAATCCAAGCAGAGATATATTGCCTTTTACTATCATCAACCCTGCTGCGGTAACTTGCCTTTGTTGTACACATATATTCAGGGGAGAGCACCGGGACCAGTCAGCTAATGACTCAATTATCTGCATCACACCGTTGGTGCGGAAAACCTGAATTGCAGGATGACTCTCTCTCGGTATACTAAGTAGCTATCATATACAATTTATACCTTGGTTACTAGATAAGTACTTATTTAAGTATTTAGTCTCAATTCCCATGTTTGTAGTCAAATGCACGTCTCGATACCGAAGATGAGAAGTGAAGCGATATTAGGTATGGAATAAGCTCTAAACTGGGGCCATATTCATGAATTCGAAAGTATAAACCAAGCCAGAACCTATTTTATGTTTCAAATTCGTCTGTAGATAATAGCTTCATGAATTCGGCAAACCGAGTATGAGCTATGTATTTTCGCCTTCTAAAATGGACGCCCCACCCCGGAGCATCATCGTCCTTACCATGATATCCATTTTTAATTTTCCATACTTTGTACTTCTTGAGGCACCACCACTCATCCTCACACTCACACTCTTCTTTTTCCAGCTTACCTACCATACTAAGGCCCCCCCCCGATTCTTTTACGTCGCCCCCCCGTCGAGAATAACCTAATCTTTCTAGTCTGTCATCGTCACAAAACATGGCTTCGAAATCAAATTCGTCGCTTTGATTCCAGGGTGCCGCTCCCTTCCTCAAAGCAACTCCTGGTTTTCTCCAGAGCGGCCTAGAATATAATTTATTTTCAATTTCTTTGTGGTCTATCGCCTTGCCGGTATCCGGGGCCGCCGACTCTTTGAGCTCGTCCAGTTCCGAAAATTTGTCAACATAAACGGCAAAGAAGGGCGGGTCCAACGAGCTGACGAGAGGGCCTATGTTCTTCTCATCGCGCAGGAACAGATCTTGTTCTCCAAGGATACAATTTCTCGTCTCTTCATCCGCCAAAAGGAGATTTCGATATCCATCTAATCCCATCTTCGACAAGATTCTTTGAAGAGCTTGGTATTTATTATCTGTTCCGAGTCCCAGTCAATCGGGACATTAGATATGTTAAATTAAGTCTTAAGCCCGATTCAGCAAGATTTGGGTTGAATTTTATTTTTATTTTTATTTTTTGTTTTTATTTTTTTTATGTTTTTAGCTTTGTCCACTTACAGGAATCAAGGCACGTATTCCCGTCCACCAACTTCTCAATAGCTTCTTGGCCTAAGGTCGCAGAGTATCTTCGCATGATGGGGCTTAACATACGAGATAAGTGTAACCCCGCAGCGTATGGAACACCAGGATTGGCAAGTACTTCCATAAGCCGGCGGATCACATGGCCGAAAAGCCTGTCCAAATCATGCCCCTTCTCTTGCGACCTTTCGATAAAGTTCGGCATTTCTATAAAGAGCCAAAACGCGAGAAACACGGTATCCAACCTCATACTCTCGGCCCTCGAAGGGATAAAAGCCTTCGATGTAGTTCCAGGAAGGACTTCACCGTATCTGTCGGCCATGGCTCTGAAAAACTGATTGCTAAGCCAACGAATGGTAGTTCGATATTGAAGAAGCCCTTTCAAATAGTCCATCCTTTTCGTCACTGTCAAGTTTGCAGTTAGGTCTTCCAAAGACTCTGGACGACCCTCCCGTCCAAGTCCTTGAAAAATCGAGAGAGTGCGAATTAGTTCTCCGTCATTTCCGTGCAAAAACAGACGGAGATAAACTTCAGATATATCCTCCGGGTTGTTGATGATACTGCGATATATGCTGCAAGTGGCGCTTAGAGCCTCGAGGTCATATATAGAATCCAAGTTTTTGAGAATAATGACCTTGAGCTCGAATGGAATGCTCACGAGGCTCGGTTTACTGAAGTAAGATGACATGTTTCGTCCTTAACGTAGAATTTTTCGATTTTTCTGGAGGTAGCGTACGACACAATTAAACGGACAGTTGGCGGTGGAGTGTTTATAAACCTTTGCCTCCGGCTGAGACTTTCGGTACAGTCGACCGTGCACTGGCGCATAGATGTAAAACAAACAAATTCGACTTGGTGAGGCCTGCAATATTTGTGCTTGTGTCGATTCAGGGAGCATTTCAGACCCGATGCAGGGGGTTCACTTAGTATTCTATGTATCCGATATTGCACCCGCATATGTAGGATCCGATAGAAACCGACCTTTTGCATAAATGTGTAGTATGCAACAAGGGGGCATCTGTACACATGAACAACGCAAGTTGCAGCTGGTAGAGGGAAGCTTAATCGAGTGGAATCAGTCTATATAGCTGTGAGCGATGTTTATACTACTTTCATAAAATTACAGCTGGCGACAATAATCCTGTTTGATAATCGCCGGTAAGAATATGGCGAAATTCTTATACCAATTTCTATAGAAAGGTATGCCAGGTCGCCCAAAAAGATCTGAGGCCTGAAACAGGGTTCGGGATAGCAACAAAGTACAATCGTCGACACCCTGGATGGCCAATGGTGGAAATTCGGTCAAAGGGTTTGAAAACCAGTGACAGTGTTGGCACCCCCATCAGCCACAGCCGATTTGGCGAAGGCCTAGAAGAAAGGTCAAAGTACTTGGTGAAATTTATATATCATATATACCGGTCTGAAGTTCCAAAAGTGTGTTATTGCTATACATAAAATATCCTAGTTTGAAAATTTGTACTACAAGAAAAATCGTATGTAACAAACCAAGAATCCCGCTAATTACCTATATAAACCCGAAATCATAACACCATTTCCCTAGCATTGCAATCCCTCAAAACTTTGTAAAGAGCTCAGATGCGATGTTCCTCGTACTTACGTTCTCGTACACTTATGCCCGAGTCTCAAACATCAACTCCCCCAACTGATCCGCTACAACTTCAAGCTTCTCGATTGCTTCTTTGTACTTACCCGTGTTTCTCCTCTTATACGCACCCAATATATGCCCTCTGCAGACTCTTCCTTTTTCTCCACCGCTGTTCCTGTCCTCTCTCCAACCATCTCCACAAACAGGGCCGGAAAGCACATTCCCCCTTTCGTCCACATAGTCCCTCTGTACAGGTAGCAAAGCGCTAACTTGGTAAGAATCATCGCCTCCCCTTCCGGATTTCCTACTATTAACGGCGGTGAGACCGCACCTATCACCTAAAGCCTTCAGATGCAACTCCGTATTCAAGGCTTGGTTTGCACTTCCCGGAGGGCTAGGATTGCGGCGGTAGGAGCGCACTACGGTTACTTGGAAGCTAGAGGGGTTGAGGAGATCGGCATAGGTAAGTGCTGAAGAGATTGGTTCTAGGCGGATGATATATAAATAGTCGAAGTCGATTTCTTGAGCAACTTCCGAGAGGAGATCGCGGGCTTGAGAAAGGTTTTGTGGAGGTTGGAAGCTTGCAAGAGGGAGATTTAGGGATATGGATGGGTTAGAGGGAGACCTTGGGGATCTTGGAAAGCGAGGAGTAGAAGGTGATATTGGTGGGGTTGGAGTTTGAGCACCCGCCTGGCCAGCTAGTGTTAGTATTTTGTGGAGATCTTAAAATTGTCGATAGGGCTTACCATGTACCGCCTTTGTGGCATTTTTTGACCGAACGCTGTCGCCGAAAGTGGCGGTGTTGGAGGCGCTCGAGGAGGAAGAATTTCAATCGTAGTAGGCGGTATTGGTAGGGATGGAAGAATTGGCAATCCATTATGGTGATAGTCACACCGCCGAGGACTTCGAGTGGCTTTAGTCAATGACCTCTCTGCTTCAAGCCTTGCAGCCATGACCTTCTGACTCGGCCCAGGGGGGTTAGAAGTGAGGAATCCGTTGTATTTTTGATTTAGCTCTGCGCCTCGTACTCTACGCTCATTCTGGCTGAGTTCTTCCATAGCCGCAGGTGCGCTTGCTGTACTCTCTCTACTTTCAGTTCCGATGCTGGGCATTTGGCTTTCATGCATAGAAAGTGTTCGTCTGCTTTCAGGAAGTAGCCTTTCTAGGTGATTTGATACAACATTCGCAAAGTTGTTCAAACTTCGAAGTTCATTCTTTCTAAATTTCGAGCGGGGAACATTGCCGGAGATCGCAAGGACTCCAATATTGTACCCTACGATTATATGTGTTCATGGTTAGCATAGGTAGTATTGGCTTCATTTTCGAGACTTCATAGGCATACCATCCGGCGATATCAATGGACTACCCGCATAAAAGTTAATTCTTTCTTGTCCAGAACGAAGAATCGGGCTCTCTTTGAATCGCCAATCCTGGAAGGCTGTTAGAGTACCCTTCATAGCATAGAATTTCTCTGATTACGAGGGTATAAATACCTTTCGTGTATCAAGAATCACCATCGTATCGTTGCTTAACATGACATGAGCCCCTAAAGAGCACGCTCTCTTTATCTTTGATTCAGTACCACTACGATACTCGTTAGTCTCATGTTCCCATACACTTTTCTTTGACAGAAGTCTGATAGCGCTCGGAAAGTCTTTTATTGACGTAAATGGGAAAGCCTTACATTCTGATGGGGTGGTTTAATAGAAACGTCTCAGACTCATAATCAACGAGGCTAATGGATGCATATTCTGCATTGAGTGCTGTCGCTGCGGCGCGAAGAACTGTTCTTAAATCACTTTCGATACTGCTAGCCTGACAGAGGTCATAGCGGTCCAGAGCCTGGGTGTGTAAATGTTAGTGGTTTTTGTGACATGAAAACTACATAATTTGGATGCGATTTTAGACTTGCCCTTAATCTTTCCGACTCGTCTGCTGGAAACGGTGTCGGAATCCACAGTAAAGAAAGATCCCGTGGTGGTGTTTGAGGAGGGTTTGACATGTTAAAGTGACCCTGTTATAAATTGTAAATTCTAAGAAGGCGATACTATAAAGTTGATCGGAGAAGCTTACATTCGTATAGGCTTCAAACCAATAACCCCACTCCTTTCGATCACATGGCTCCCGGGAACAATTATTCGCCATCTCTTCTAGTAACCTCCTATGCCTAATATCCATTGTCCTTGTAACTGCCATATCATTCATCATAGAGCGTTCGTCGGTCCCCCTATTCTCCCTCTCTTGCTCTTCGGTTATAGATCTATTGCTTGATGTCTTTGATCTCCTCGTCGCAGACTTCAGAGGCTGGCCGAAGACATTGATATTAGGCACTCTTTCTGTTATGCGAGCTTCCCGTGGGACGAGCTGATTTCGAAGGGGTTTAACGACAGGAGAGGCGTTCCATCTAGCAACATATCCGCCACCGTTTGATATACCATCTTCGTATGTTGGAGATTGTAGGAGAGGCATCGGATCTTCCAACTCTTCTATCATACGGTCTTTTCGTAAGATACTGATTCCAAACATCTTAAACCCGGAGATACTAGGTTTGTGGTTTAAAGACTTGGATGTGGAGTTTTTAGATGCCATGGGGAAGGTACTGCTATTTAACAAAACACGTGTTTATGGGAGGATAGGATGTCAAGGATCAAGTATTCAATATACAATTATGGTAATGTTTGGTTTGAAGAGAGTGATCTAAATAAATAGGGCAGGTAGGAGGAGAAGATATATTGACCCGGTTAGGGGTGGACAGATAACGGTAATAACCAGGAAAGCGGAACGGACCGAATTATGCGAATGCGAATTGTATATAGGGCAGTATTAATAATCCCAAAATTTACGTAAGACAACCTAGAGCAGAAAGGTCCAATAGATAATTGGGGTATATTGATCCCGTGAGTGATCTTGAAAGGGTTGAATATAGAGCGGCAAGCGTCGTTCGGAATTTATGAAAACCATGCTGGTTGAATACAGAATAGATTATAAAATCCGATATATAGCCCGAGTGTTCCCAACATGGCCTACGGTGTACGAGCTGAGCAGAAAAAACATAAAAGGTATACTTGGACCCGCAAGTGCAGCTTTCTCTCACCTGAGGTACTTCATGGTATTCGTCGCACAGTTCTAACAGGACTGTAGTACAATCGAGTAGCCGAGTTTCATTCGGCTCGTTCTCAATTAAATCCAGTTTGGATAACCTGCGATTTCGTTGAATTCTTGTCTACAAGGATAGGCAGGTGAGAACAGGGCGGTGCAGATAGGATACGCCCACGTCAGATCGATCGTGTCAAACTCTGTTTCGTAGAATTAGGAAATCGGGGGTGGGGAGCGAAGGGTTTACGTATAGAATTTTGGCGAGGGGTATGTCCTAGGGTTACCCTGTATTTACGTTGAGGGGAAATCCGAGTTACGTTGGATTGGAGGATTCGGCACGATTGTATATAAATGAGCATGAGAGATCATCGATATCGGTTCACCGCGAGACCACCCATAGGATGGGGGGGAAGGATTCTCCAGGGATCAAAAGATATTTATATCCTCGCCGCAAGGGTACCGGGTGCGGAAATGTCTGGCATGCATATATACCCGCTCGGCTCTGGCATAAATCCTATGCCCAGAACGGACCCCTTGAGGGTTTGAAGATGTCTGAAAAAGGGCTTCAAATTGCCGGCGAGATGGAGGGACACAACAGCACGGAAAAGAAGAGAATCGTGCTTAGAGAAATTATTAATTTGCATTAGCTATCAAACGAACTAGAGATGCAGTGTGGTTTATAGAACGGTTACACAGGGGTTGGTTCGCCGTGTACCTCGCGTCCCCCAATGCACGGGAAGCTGCACGCTTGTGTTGGCATGCGAATGCCACTGAAACCGAAAATGGATAACGGGCGGTTGTGATTCCGGCAGGGCTTAATGGAGTAGATCTAAGAGGATGTTCTGGCCCGAGGTCGTGATATTATTGGCACCAGGGACAAAACCGGATGGCGGGAGCATGGAGATATCGTTTGTGCATCGTGAGAATCAAACGGTGATGTTTCACAGAATCGGACCACCAGAAGCAAGCATAAACGGAACACGATTTCTTGAAGATGACATTTTCATCCCATATAATAAAAATAATTACCGTTGAGTCTAGAGAACATTGCAAACACAAACGAACTGGGATGAAGATATCAAGATATACTTAATTATATACACCGCGGAGGATTTCTATTCATGTCGGCTTTCGATGTCAATGATATTGAGGATGTGTTGTGTTTGTTGTGTTTTTTTTCTCGCGGCCATCGACAACACACCAGACCAGATACGGGGCTGCTTCGGACGGCTGGCTGAGACTGTTGGGAGTTCCAGTCCTCACTAGCTACTCCTGGCTCTTAGTTGTATGCAGTAACTCGAGTATTCGGCTCTGAAAAGTAACGGGCTGAAATGCATCCGAGTGGTTGGAATGTGACCCAGATCGAGCCAATCCCACTCTTCTGCTGTGTGATAATGTATCTCTCCTGCAAACGGAGCTGGTCTGTTACCAGCTATGAGACGGCGGACAATTGGGAGGCACGGAATGGTCTCTCATCCCGAACGAACCAACATCCACCAGGAACTCTCCCATAACCGCCCAGGTTCCACACTCAGGCCGCACGCACGGCCTCGAACTCCGTCTTGAGATACTCTGACCAATGCTTGTTCTTTAGTCACCGTTCTTGCTTCCATCGGTCGCTCATTCGCACGTGCCCTTTCATTTCATTCCTTCAGCTCGATCATGCTCAAACACCCGACTTGACCACCTTTTCTTACGTTATCAATCTGACCACGAAATCATCTCCGTAAGCCACCGGGCCCACGAGGTTATGATATAAAAAGTGGGAGAGATTGGAAAACCACGCATACTGCTAAATCAACGCTCTATTTCCACCTGGCAGCCATGAGCGGCCCCTACAAAGATGAGGCGCGCGTGCCTCTTCGCGCAGGGCGCAGCTCTATCGATTCTGGTCGTCGGTCAATCGACTCCGACGATACCGACTCCACGACCTCCCTCGTTCTCGAACGAATCAATCTGTCAGACGACGTCCGAAACCGTCGCAGTCAGCTAGATAACGGGGATTTCGCACCATACGATCTAAACGATGCAGAGCGCGCTTTCGAGAAACGTGACAAGCCGGCGGAAGGGCGGATACGCAGGATGATCTGGATTCTGGCAGCTGTACTTGTCGGGAGTTGGCTGCTGGCTATGGCTGTGTACATCATCCGCGACTGGAATACTACTGGCTCTCCCGGTGACCCCGAACAAACCAAAACTACGAAAGCTGGCAAAAAGATCTCGCTGAATATGGTCATGTCTGGTCAATTCTCCCCCAGACACAAAAGCATCAAGTGGATTGCTTCGCCGGACGACGAGAAAGATGGGCTGATGCTTGAACAGAATGCGGAAGATGGATTCCTGGTCGTCAAAGATGTTAAAGATAAATCATACAAGAACATCCTTATGGAGAGCGATGCCCTTCCGCTTCCGAGCAGCTTCGGTGGTGCTACAAAATATGCTTCCAAAGTCTGGCCGAGCCCGGATTTGAAGCAGGTGCTGGTTGCCGCAGATTACTCTTCCAACTTCCGACATTCTTTTTTCGCGACATACTTCATCTTCGATGTTGCGTCCAAAACGACTGTTCCACTGTACCCCAAGGATTCAGAGGCATTGATCCAACTAGCGGTCTGGGCACCTTCCAGCGGCGGAGTGGTTTTCGTTATGAATAACAACCTGTACTTGCGAAAACTGCCTGGCGACCAAGTTGTCCAGATCACCAAAGACGGCGGTACCGAGTACTTTTATGGTGTTCCAGACTGGGTGTACGAAGAAGAAGTCTTCAGTGGCAACTCTGCGACTTGGTGGAGTCTCGACTCCAAGTTTATCGCATTCCTGCGAACAAATGAGACCCAGGTCCCAGAGTACCCGGTTCAATACTTTGTCTCTCGGCCTTCTGGAGACAGCCCCAAAGAGGGTCTGGAGAAGTATCCAGAAGAACGAAGAATCAAGTACCCCAAGGCTGGAGCTCCTAACCCAACCGTCGATATTCTCTTTTATGATATTGAGAAGGACGAAACCTTCACAGTAGCCATCGAGAATGACTTTAGTGACCTCGAAAGATTGATCACCGAAGTCATCTGGGCTGGGAACAACAACGTTCTTGTCAGAGAAACAAATCGTGAGAGCGATATTCTCAAGATGGTCCTCATTGACGTGGGTACTCGCAAGGGAAAGATTGTGCGCGAGGTTGACATCAACGCTATTGACGGCGGTTGGTTCGAGGTTTCTCAGCACACCACCTTCATCCCTGCTGAACCGGAGTTTGGTAGAGCTAACGACGGATATATTGATACCGTTGTACACGAGGGCTATGACCACTTAGCCTACTTTACACCCCTTGACCAGACTGAGCCAATTCTTCTTACCAAAGGTAACTGGGAAGTTGTCGATGCACCTTCTGCTATCAGCTTGGAGAACCAGAAGGTTTACTTCGTAGCAACGAAGAAGTCATCGATTGAGCGTCATATTTATAGCGTCAAACTTGACGGCTCTGAGCTCACTCCTTTGACTAATACGTCCAGCGACGGCTCCTATGCCGCTTCGTTCAGCTCTAAGGCTCGTTACGCCTTATTATCATATAATGGTCCTGGGATCCCGTGGCAAAAGGTTATTGAAACGGATCCTAAATCCACTTATGAGGAGATCATCCAGACCAACGAAAACCTCAAAGAACTCCTCTCTCAATACGAACTGCCCACTAAACACTATTCCACTGTCAATATAGATGGATTTGAACTCAACGTCGTAGAACGCCGGCCGCCGCATTTCAACCCGAAGCTCAGGTACCCGGTTCTCTTCCAGGTCTACGGAGGCCCAGGCAGCCAACAAGTCGGGAAAGATTACAGAGTTGACTTCCAATCTTACCTCGCCGCCTCGCTTAACTACATTGTTGTCACAGTCGATGGTCGAGGAACCGGGTTCATTGGCCGAAAGGCTCGTGTCATCGTTCGCGGAGACCTTGGAAAGTACGAATCACATGACCAAATCGAAACCGCGAAGATTTGGGCAAAGAAGAAGTACACCGATGAGACCCGCTTTGCGATCTGGGGATGGAGTTATGGCGGTTTCATGACGCTCAAGACTCTCGAACAGGATGGTGGAAAGACATTCCAATACGGAATGGCAGTCGCACCGGTCACAGATTGGAGTTTCTACGACTCGATCTATACAGAGAGATATATGCATACTCCACAACACAACGCTCAGGGCTATCAGAGCAGTGCTATCAGTAACGTCAGCTCATTGGGGAAGAGCGTGAGATTCTTGTTGATGCACGGTGTAGCGGACGATAATGTGCATTTCCAGAATTCTTTGACTCTGTTGGATAAGTTGGATCTTGCGGGGATTGAGAACTACGATGTGCATGTGTTCCCGGATTCGGATCATTCGATTTATTTCCGTGAGTGTTCTTTACTCGGTACTTGATTGATCTCTGTTAAGGACATACTAACACTGTGTATAGATAACGCAAACAAGATCGTTTACGACAAACTTGCTACATGGCTACTTAAGGCGTTTAACAAAGAGTATTTGAGGCATGATGATGAGCCCATTCCGTTGGAAAAGGAGGTGACAGACAGACTGGAAAAGAGAGGGTGGAGAGAAAGGGTAGTTATGCTCGATATGTGAGCATTTTTTCTGTTAGTTTTGGCGAAGTGTAGGTATATGATTTTGGGTATTATGTATTAAGTGAATCTATTTCATGGTGTCTCTTTGCACGTATCCCTTTTCCGTCGTCATCATCATTTCGATATGATATCAGCCTTTAGTTCTTTGGTGTATTATATGAACCTTGATTTGATACATTGCAATTGTCAAAGAACTTCGCTTTTAAATTTTAACTTGCAAAAAGATAGCTTCGAATCCTGAAAAAGACATGTATCGCTCTGTATATGATACGAATCCACACCAGAACGCCGCTATAGCGCCTTATCATACACTGTTCCACTATCGTCCTCATCTGACCATGTTGATTGTCCATTTACCTCTCCTTCAGCAATTTGTTCCTCTTCTCTCTCCTCTTCAACCTTTCGACCCGCTTAGCATGCATCTTCGCCGCCAGCTGCTCATACCGTTCCTTCTCCTCCTTCGCCGCTCGCTTATCCTTGATACTCTTTATCCTCTGTTGGCGAATAGCCTCCTTTTCAGCCTTCAGCTCCTTTTCTTTGGCCTTTATGATTGAGGCTTGTAGACGATCGGCTTGACGGGCCAAGTATGTTTTTGATTGCTTGGATGAACTGATGGATGAGGTCGTAGTACCGGGTTTGAAGGGTGCTTTGGGGAGCTTCCATTGCTTGCCTAAGGACAGTTAGTCGCGAAGTTTTCGAAGAAGCGCTTCAAAGAAGGGAGAGGCACCATTTTTGCGGATGCCCTGGGCAGGGACACTGGCGGTCGCGGGGTCTATAATTTCGGTCGACATTGTCATTCGACGCCTAAGTTTTTGAGGTTTTGCAAAAAAATATATACATCGAGATTTGCGACAGCCACTTTTCGCAGAGAAATTCGGTTCCAGTGTGATCTTGGCACACAGATAATAGATGGATCAGATTAGATGTCTACCAACCTCACCGCAACACATTCCAAGGATCAGATTATGCACCTTTTCAATTCTAGACTTTCTGAGCGATTTTNCGGACCAGGAACCGACTTCGCTTCGGATCCACTTGTAAGCATGTTGTTCGAAGGCGCTCTGTTGTGCAACGGGAAGGCGTATGTAAGTTCGTATCGTATATGAGGGATATAAAAAAAATTACAGTGTATCTCAACGGCTTTGCTTCTTTTTCTTTAATCCTCGCCCCCCGGCCTGGGGTTTCAGGAAAATTTTCGTCTGAAATGACTCCATCTGATGTATGGCATTGGGTAGCTAAGCTTTCAATGCGACTGCAAAGCTGCGCCGGATAAATTTGTTCTTATTATTAAGAGCATGTGAAGCGAAAGAAGAGCTAGCTTTTCGAGAAGAAGAAAAGCGACTGCCAATATAAAAATGCATTTGCTCCCCCCCGAACATCGAAATTCTTCACCATCCAACCCTTCGCCATCAACATTGCACAATCCTGTTGCACAATCGGAAAGGGAAGCAAGCTAGCAGAGAGCTCGCAAAATTTCTGACTAGCTTTGGAGTTCCAGCTTAGATAATTGTCTTACAAACTACAAAGTCCCCAAACTCATCACCCCGATTCGCCCGTTCCTCCGAAAGGCAAGAAAACGAAGATTAAGGAGAAGAAAATTCTTGTCCACAGCATTTCCCCCACAGAGAAAGGGGAATTGTTTATTGAAAAAGGAATAATTCGAATTATTTACATCAGAAAGCTGAAGAGGGATACGATAAAAGAGAAAGCGGCAAAAACCAACCACCCTTGACCGTGCTGATATCATAGTATATTAGTGCCGGTGGAGGGTTGACGGTTTTTAGCTCGACTTTTTTCTCAAGGAATTGAAAAAAATAAAATAAACCCAATATCTATTGTAATATTAATATCTCTCCTTTATCGGCGGATCTAATCTACCCGCAATCGATACCACTCCGATTTCCAACTTTTTGGGAATTTTAGCCTCGGTCCTAGCGATAGTCTAATCGGATCTCCAACAATGGGCGAAATCCTCGAAACAACCGCCATAGCTGCGGCGAAAGACGGCCATGCGCTCACAGCGGTAAAGGACATTGCATACGGCTCCGTAAGTACATCTCTGGACACATATCCTCTCTTCGTCCTAAAATTACTTGCTAATAAATAATGTCCGCTATATCTAGGTGGCCGGCATGGTAGGCAAATTCATAGAATACCCCTTCGACACCGTCAAAGTCCGTCTTCAGACCCAAACCCACTTCAAAGGTCCCCTGGACTGCTTCACCCAAGGTCTACGAAGCGATGGGATTACCGGGTTATACCGCGGTATCGCACCCCCCCTAGTGGGCGCGGCAGCAGAGAACGCCGGGTTATTTTTCGCAGTATGTTTTAAAGCATCCAAACAGAAGCGCAAGCGGGAATATGGGAGACATGTGGTTGCTAAATCGATGTATTGATAGTACACGATCTCGCAGAACGTCCTGCGCAAATCCTTCTACCCTTCCTCCGACCCGGACCAGAAACTCCCAATGCCGGCATTGCTCACCTGCGGCGCCATCGCCGGCGCGTTCTGCAGTTTAATATTAACACCTATAGAGCTCATAAAATGCAAAATGCAAGTTCAAGCGGTCAACCCACCGACGTCTTCCAACCTCGATTCGAGTAATATATCCCCAAAGCCAACATCCGGCCACAGCGCACCCATTCAAAACCGATCATATACCACCGTAACCCTAACGAGCACACTTACGAAACCCCGCTATGCGGGTCCGATAACCTTGATATCCGAAGTTATAAAGGCCCATGGCATTCTCGGCATGTGGCATGGACAGACGGGCACTTTCCTCCGTGAAACAGGTGGCTCGGCCGTATGGTTCGGCGCTTACGAATACGTTTCCCTCGCTTTTCGAAACCTTCACCTCACGAATACTGGGGTCTTGAAAGACGACAATACAGCGGGAGAGATGATGGTCGCCGGTGCCTGCGCGGGAGTTTGCTATAATGGAGTGCTGTTTCCAGCGGATACGATCAAAAGTCGGATGCAGACTGCGGCAGTCGGTGGCGCGGGGACCAGGCAATTGGGCTTTTTGGACACCGGGAAGGATATCTACCGGGCTGGTGGAGTGAAGGGGTTGTATCGGGGATGCGGAATCACGGTACTAAGGGCAGCACCGGCTAGTGCGGTCATATTCTTGGTCTACGAAACCCTGAAGGCGCGGTTTTGAAACGGTATGAATTAATAGTGCAAAAGAGAAGCGGAAGCGGGTACTAGGAAGTGCTTAGGCGAAGACGGAAGAGATATCCTTTTTTTTTCTTTTCATTTTAATTCTACTCCCTCAGCGGGGAACCAAAAGCTTCAATCTATCGAGAAAAGCATATAGATTATTAGACATGCATAGCCTGTTCAGATTACCTTTCCTTTCCAGCGGCGTCTTTTTTCTTCTTTTTTTTATATTATGCTCATGTATTGCTAGCTAGGTTGAGAGCATTTTTAAGGTAGAGGGGCAACGGAGTCAATTTTTGATGCTTAAATATTTATCACCAAGATCCCTTTCCCGTGTGAGATGCCTGAATCTTTGCAATGACCTATTTTTAATAACATGCGCTAAATCTTTCGAAGTCTATGGACCTAGAGATCTGCGGTATAAATTCGTTATAGGGTTGTAGCTAACTTACTGTCGATGTATAAGCTTAAGCAGAATTAAGGTGTGGAGTCTAGCCGGCTAGTTAACCCGCCTGCAAAGTCTCAAAGCCACTAGTAATATGATATCTCACAAATACTTTATGCACTATTGGCAAATTCTTTTTCTTAGGATCTTCGAATGCTTAGTTTAAAAGGTATTGCTACTATGACCCAGGCGCCATTCTATGAGGATACAGGATACCTACTTCTAATTCACGCTAACCCATCTCTTAAGTCTCTAAAGTAGGCTCATACATACATGGGGTGGACACCATGATGCTGTGCACAATGCTGATGAAAACAGGAGGAGACAATGCAATACCCAGCAGGTAACGGTATATAAGATTAAACAATATTAATGCAAACCCGAATACCCTTGAACGCCAGCAACAGCATGACACATGATGGATAAAATGAATACAGAAAAAGAAAAAGAAAACGAAAAATCCTGAGCCGTCAAATCATAATGGTAAGGGGGGAAACAAATCGAAACCCGCAAGTGAGGGAGCCTTACAGAGTGCCATACAACAACTCATCCCTCTACTTGTGCACCCACTCTGCTGCTGAACACGTCCAACTCTAGCTGAATATTTTCCATATCTCTCTTCAACAAATCATTCTCCTCTTCCACATGTTCCAATGCTCTAATCCTCTCCTCCAACTTTGCTTTCTCCTTCTTCAACTCTGCTTTCTCCATCTCCAAGGGTTCAATCACTTCGGTTTTCAACTCATAAACTTTGTCCTCCAGATCTTCGATGTTCTTCTGCAACTTGTCTTGGTTCTTTTGGTACACTATCAGATAATCCTTATTGAGATTCGCCGATCTATCTGCATCCCGGACCATTTTCTTCAAATTCTCTACTTGTTGCTTCCAATCTTCTTTTTCATCTCTCGAGAGAGACTGCGATCCGGTTCCAATTGGAGAAGGAGAGGGCGTGCTTTGGGATTGTGAACCGGGCATTGATGACGATGTATGCGAGATTCCGTTCCAGCTATGCTCTGGCGTTTTTTGTCGCGCCAATTGATCGCGTAATATTTGACGGCTGAGAAGGTACTTGTGAGCAGGAGTTCCTCACTTTCTTAATCCGCTAGATGAAGGGGCGATGGAGGATGGAGGCGGTGGTACTCACGACTTTATATAACCCCTCTGTTTCCGGACCGGTATTTGTAGAAGCTCTTTTATTTTCGCCGATCCAGCTTCCGTCAATTTCACATTCTCCTTTTGAAGCACTCGAAAGATGTCATCGGTTACATCGAGAACATCATCACCAGGACGACTGCCGGGTGTCTCTAGAATACCGGTGTATTTCTGATTAGGAGTTGTCGGGAACGATGTACCGTTTGGCAAGCTCTGCCCCGTCAGTGGAGGAGGAGGAGGCCTCATGGTTGAAGGCGTTCCATTGGATGAAGTCACCGTGCGTGGGCCCATAGGGTTATTAGGATCATTAGACGGTATCTTAAACGCCGATGTACTATTCGATGACGTTCCGGCGTTTCCTCCAACCGAACTGGGAACAACTGTACCTGGAGTTTTGAAGGTAGAGGTAGACGAGGAGGCAGTCTTAGAAATCGTAGGAAACGGTGAGATCTTCTTCAAGTTAAGATATGGCCGTAAGTCCGGGAAAGAGACCGGATCAACCGAGTCGTAGGCATCTTGCTTTGCAAGCCTTTCCCGCGCGGCTGTCGATTTGATATCGAGTTGTCCCAAAATAAAGGAAGGCGTGTCCACTGTAGTAGACGCCGTAGATGTGAAAGATGTCTGAGGAGCGTTCATTGCTTCTGGGACGAGAAGATGCTTAGAAGGTGAAGTATTATTCCTGGTTCTTGCGATCTTGCGAGGACCGTCTTCCGCTAGATCGTCTTCGTTTGGGGGTTGAGGATTAGGAGTTGAGTTAAGGGTTTCGTTGGCAGTAGCGTAGGACTGGCTGGTATGCGCAGATTCTCCGGGCGCGTCTTCAAGTCCAATGTCTTCGTCAAGGTCTCCGTAAAGATATTCTTCTTCTTCTTGGTCTTCTTCTTGGTCTTCTTCTTGGTCTTCTTCTTGGTCTTCTTCTTCTTCTTCTGCTTCTGAACTATCAGACGATGACAACGGCGCCTGCAGTCCTTCACCACTATCACCAACACCACCCTCTGGTTTTAAATTCTCGTCTTCAAACCTAACAACAGGTGCTTTCCCCTTTGCTAGCGACGGCGATGACGAAGCCGACGACTTTGATAATAAGTATGATTTTAAACCTTTACTCGAGCCCTCACCGACTTTACTCCTTTGAAAACTCTCCGAAATCTTGGTCTGTCTAAAAAGACGAGAGGGGGTCGCGGTTTTGATAGGCATCTGTCCGTTGACTAAAAGTGCTTTGTGTTCACGGTCTTTGGCTTCCTCTATCCATAGGAAGAAACCACATCCGGCTCGAGGTGGAGCTGTTGCATTTTATAGACAACCCGATCCTAAACACTTCCAGTCCTCATATGCATACGAGAACGCAGAAGTGTTTAGGTTGGGCGGTCAGATGGTTAGCCTGGCCATTAAAAATTACCCTGGATTTTACGTCTGCATTTGGAGGGGAAGTGCGTCTGGGGTTGGAAACGGGCCGCCGCCGCATAGGACGGCACGGCAGAAAGAGTGCCTGATTTTTCCCTGACTCGCAGCGCAAAAAACGCCGCCACCAGGCCGGGATTCGTGAGGGAGCAAAACCTACAGTACTTGCTACAGGCCCAAACTGCGCACGGGACCCGAGATTTATTCCAATATTAGTAACGATTGTATTTTTTTCTTGGTATTTTATGTAGGAATGGTAAAAAGGAAGGCTTGGGTATAATAATATTTCTATAGGTTATACGGCCCCTGTTGATTGTGCGACAGCACTCAATCAGGTGAAGGAATTGAGCAAGAGAATGCAATACTCACACTGACGACCTTCGTTCCTTCCCATTTTCCTTACTTTGTTCAGGACGCCGGGGAGTCTGCGACAGCTCCGAGTAAGAGGCTGAACATTTTCGACAATGATTATTATTTCCGGAGAAGATAATAGTCATATTCCTGCAGCCACGGATTGTGGGGTCCTTGTTTCATACCTAGGGGTGCAGTCACCTTTTGACCAGCCAAAATGCAAGATACTTTTGTTAGCCGCGCGCACAACTGTAAATGTAGATCTAACAATTTAACATGCAAAAAGAGAGAAGGATTTGAGGTTTCTGGATCAGGCTTTTGGACAGAATGGTCGACCCAGGCGGCAATGACAAATTTAAGGGTTATCCTCTTCGTATCATGATGGCTATTGATAGTGCTGGAGGGGGAAAGAGTGTGTAGATTTTGAAAGAACTTACACATCCACTGATTCTTGACGAATATACCCTTTGTAAAGCTCGAACTCGAAGTACTGGCAGGCGGAGGCCGTTTTGGAGTCGCTTCCTCCATGACAATGTCGCCGTCCATGACTGTCGTCGATATGGAAATATCAAATGCAAGATACAAAATCCCGGTGCAGATGCGAATTCGAGCAACGATAATGATCCACAGTTTAAAATGAGGAGAAATGAAGAGGGGAAGATAGAGGGGGGAAGGGAAGAAGGACCTGCAAGTGTTTAGTAAAAAGATGCGGCTTTATGAATGGCCCATGTGTTCAGGCACATATTATTTGAGGCCTGTCACAGCATCCCGGATGAGCACCCTCACGCTAAGCCAGCCATTTCATACCTGTTGGTGATTGATAAGACAGCCTTGCGACCTCCCGGCAACACAGTCTCCAACGCAAGGGATGTATGGTAGAATATCTTCTTGAGAGTTACTAAATTAGAGTTATATCCTATCGGGCGAGGTCTCCTTTCTGATGTTTAAGATTAGATCTGCTCTTTGGAGCCTCGGTCGATTAGTCGGAATCAAATCCGGGGTGCATGCCGCTACGCATATTAGTTAGTGACGCCAGTGGCTAGCGTCCCAATGTGCAAAAGGCTTGGGGAAATAGCCTCGGACCCGTCCGCCGTTTGGTTATCGATATCCGGCCGAAACCGCCAAACGACACGGTTCAAGACATTTTGCATTCCCTACTAATCCTTGGGCTTGGGAAGAGGGGTCGTAGCCTGGCTCAATGCAGCAGCTGCGAAGCAATGGAATGCAGCCACGCGAACTATCCGTTGTTCCCATGTGTAACATCTGACGTAGTAGCATGCCGTACGCATGGCTGCTGAGGTAGTTAGTGGTTATCGGGAGAAGCTACTATATTAACTTCAGCCATGCCTCCTCGCTTTCTTTTTTCTCTCTTCTTTCTTTTCCTCTTCTTTCCCTCCCCGGTTGCACTCGTCCCTATCTCCCATCTCCCATAAAAACCGTCAAGTGAACGTATGCCTGGATAGATAAGGACTGAGCTTGCGATCCACTCCCTCCTCTCAAAGGAACAACGAAAATATGTCGGAAAACACCAATCTCCACGGCCTCACGCCCACCGAATTCAAAACCCTCGGTGAACACGTTATCGAGGCCAAATCCCTCGCTTACTGTCCATACTCCGACTTTCGCGTCGGCTGCGCTCTCCTCTGCGCCGATGGATCGTATGTCTTAGGCGCCAATATCGAAAATGCGAGCTACCCTGTTACAATCTGCGCGGAACGGACTGCGTTTTCCAAGGCGATTATAGAGGGGAAGAGGGAGAGCGGGGGGTTCAAAGCTATTGGTGTGAGCACGGATATCAGTCCGCCTGCTTCGCCTTGTGGGATGTGTAGACAATTGTGAGTGTTACCTTTTTTCCCTCTCAAAATCTAGTCGGGGCTACGTTGAAATAGCTACTAAAGGATTTTTATTTTATTTTAGTATTCGGGAGTTCTGCGGCCTACAGACGCCGATATTTATGTGGGATAAGGATGGGAATCATGTGGTGATGACGTTGGAGCAGGTAGGATCTAAACTTCCGCGGATATTTATATTATATGTTCACCAGCGAGCTGGATGCTAATGAGGTTCTTAGTTGTTGCCGATGTCGTTCGGGCCTGAGCAGCTGAAAAAGCCAGACCTTGGAAAAGGCAAATAAAGTTTCGAGGTTAACGTTATGTTTGGTGTCAATTGGGTGTGTGAAGTAGTTTCGCAGCTCAAGGGAGAGACTACATAAGTGCGTAGACGGTACCGTGGGATCGCAGAGGTGTATGATATCCGAAATACTTTGAGTTTATAGTATTCAATGGATAGTAGAATCCAAATTCTACTATGATCATGACAGAATAGTGAAGAGCTAAGCAACTCAAATGGAGATAGAAGGCAGCTTATTACAGAGAACATCGGGGTTGCTTTGGAAGTGGATTCTTACGTAGAACATTCTTTCGAAAAGGAAACTTATTAATAAAAGGACTAAACCATACAAGAATGCCGCTTTTGGGTATATGTAAACGACGTGGTAAATAAAAAGCATAGGCGAGAATGAAAGGCAGAGCTTCCGAAGCTTATTAGAGGAGAGATTACACAGAGGAGAAATAAGAAAAGATGAGAAATGAGAAACAAAAAGCAGATTATTCGATTCGGATAGGCTTAGAGGCTCTGGCATTGTTAAAAAGAAAAACCGAATGTTATGGTTAGATCCAAGGATTGTATTTGTTGGTAGGTTGGCAATTTCTGGAGTTTACGGGAGGCCGTTGTTCGAATTTATTTGAATTCGATTTTAGCATATGTCTCAATAGCCTATAGAGAGATGAAGGCCAGAGAATATAGCTTGAAGCGAGCGAATCAAGCTGTAATTATTTTGGTTTGCCGTTAGTTGCGTTTCCATTGACGGCCTTTTTCTCCTTAGAGGCCCTGAACTTGGCGATTTCCTTGACGACAGCGCTATCGATTCTGCTCCGGAGTTCGGGACGGTAGCCCAGCGAGAACAGCAGCTGTGCAAAAGTTAGATACATCTTATCATGGCTTCCGGGATTAGTTCCGAACAAGAACTCACCTCAAACCAGACAAAGAAGGGAGCAAGGAAGAAAGCTTGGAAGATGTTATCCAAGAGAGCTGTCACCCATGTTAGCTAACCACTCCTGCCTCTCAAAATCAAGCTAAATCTAGGGATACACCTACCAGGGCTACGATGCTCGAACGCTCCGTGTCCGACAAACTGGAAGATCCACGACGAAATATGCACAACAATAGCAATCTTGTTCGCATCCATGCCGTATACTTCGTGAAGATGGTTCATGTACGCCGTCCCCGCGAACATGAGTGGGGCAACGAGCGCACCAGCTACCGGTTCCATGAGGATGTATAAGATGGAGTAGAGGAAGCAGGCAATCGTGCCTAGGTTGAGCGGAAGGTATGGGAGGTCCAATAAAGATCCAGTGTTGGTACCCTGTTAACCTCGGGTTAGTTTTATAGGGGTTCAATTCTGACCCAGTGAAATACCCTTACAAATAGGAAGGCCGTCATGAGAAGTATTGGTACGAATACCATATGGATTCCCTTGTTAACCTATTTCGACGACGGAGTTGGTTATCATGATGCGAGGCCGTAGGGTTTATCGATATGCTGATATCATGGGCAAGTACCTTATCATGGTGGTAGGCACCATACTGTGACGGCAAGGACGGAATGTTAGCTCGCAAGACCACCAAGGAGAAGTCGCACGATCTCTGGATTTGGCTGTTCCCCTCTTCCTTTATTTAAGATTTTCAATTTTGTTTTTCCCGGGAAAGTTTCAACATACGAAGGTGAGCTGTTTCTCGAGATCTAGACTCGGCATCTTTGGAATAAACTGCGAAATCGCTTGAAAGGACTGGAGCTACGAAAAAGGCGGGAATAGGGACCGAATGAGTTTGAGAAGCCGTAGAACGAAGGATACAAGACTACAGGGCAAGGCTGGAGATCATGAGGAGAGAGAATGGGCTGGGCGGGTCAAGGGCGTCGGCATGCAGGTTTTCCCTCCCTTCTTAGGTGGATACGGCAGACTGCAGGTGATGGGTGTCGTTAATGGTGGTGGTGGGAGGGTATAAGATATTCATATGTGTTCTGATGCAGCTCCCAGTTGGGGCCAATTTAACGACAGCTCTCCCACTCTCCCTTCTCCTCGCACCTGCACTCGCACTCTCACGGGCACTCCCACTCACATCAAGTCTCAACAGCATGTCAGCCCACTGGCTACTTGGCTACTGCAATCATGCCTGCCCATGTCTGCATGTTGACGTTTACGGGGAACGGCGATGAAGACCAACAAACAAAGTACCTACATACGTGCGCAACAACCCGAAGCCGGAGCGAACTCCAGAAGATTTGTGCGTGTTACATGCACCGCACTGGCTGGCATCTGAACATGAACTGCCCTTCGCATGACGCCAGCCCTGCATGGCAGAGCATCGGCTTTTTGGCCGGCTCCGTCACATGGAAAATTGGACGGAGGAACACTGTTTAGGGCAGTTTGACGGGTCAACTAAAGGCTAACCAGGACTGGAGACTCGTCTATTCCCTGCACTGGAAACGAGCCGACTGGGAAAAGGGAAACCAAAAAAGCGGCCGTATGACCTTGTTCTGGAAGTATCACATATACTGTAGACGTTTGCGGGGTATCGACACTGGCAGGACTTGTCCGGATTGGCTACGGGGAAACGACGATACGACAACTTATCGATTGCAATAATTAACGCTCCTGAAATACTTAACTACCTTCTTGAGGACTTGCCCACCTGCCTGCTATGCTCGTATACCAGCACCGCCTACTCGAGCACATAAGTACTTATCTAGGTATAAATTTGTTAATATACGTCGTAGTTGGAGGTTTCAGATATCAGTAGTGAGCGCGGGGCCAGATATAGATCCTGAAATCAGTCTCTGTGCACTAAAAAACAACCTTTTTTGAATGCGAGAGTATTATAATGTAAAGCAGTCGAATGCTGTGCATCTGTGGTACGATGCACCCTATATGTAAGATACTTCAGTCCGCGGCAGCGCTGCTGGATCTGGAATTACGTAAATTAACTATATAACGAGCATCCTCTGGCCGGCATTATGAGTAAAGTAAATACGGAGCTTAGTAATTGGTTATTTACGCAAGTAACTATCCATAATATAAATCAACATCTACGGACTATTGTCGCGACATATTGTGTCGAGACTGTAGGCGATTGGTTGTGCTGAATGCTGCGTGGGCCAGCGCAGTTCTTGGTCCAGCGCAGTCCAGCCGGTTCGGGCCAGGCCAGCCGCCTGCAGTTCGGCCAATTCCCCCAAGGAGAATTTTAATTAAGCGCGTCGCCAGAAAAANAAAAAAGGACTGAACAACACAAGTCACAAGCCAAACCCAAAAAACCCACGCCAGCCTTAGCAGGATGCAATAACCCCCGTCACTCGTCTTCCATCTTCAACCTCATCTCGACACCCCGTCCTCCTCCACCATCGCCAGCAGCGTCTTGTCCTAGCTGTCGCATCCCTTCCGTCAGCGTCATCGTCGGTCGCCCTTGTATGCGATACTTCAATCACTCCTTTTCAAGCGCGTAGCCGTCGTTCTATCCGACGTTTCCTCCCCGTCATTCGTTGATTGCTCTAGGTTGTGTCAGAGCCTCGTCGTCCTCGTCCGACATATCTCTCCAAAACTCCTCTGCGGACCGTCATCATCGGATCTCGGGTCAAGGAACTGTCCCTGAACACGCGCTGCGCCCGTAAAATTCACGATTACACGATCACCCTGCCATTCATTTTGATCCAGGGTGTCCCTCCCTTTGCTTCAACTTGCCCTGTCTTTGCCTTGTCATCACGAAAGCTTCCTTTCTTTCTATATCGAATCCTGCTGGCTGTTAGTAGTGTAACGAGAAAGGGACAAGAAACCTCCTTTGCCAACATCGCGCCGGCCGCAGCTTATCTCCCGTAGACACTTTGCGCCAACATGTTCTTCCTCTACGATCTCGAGCGAACGATCACCCTCCACCCTTTCTACTTCGGTCCTCACATGCGCGACTATCTAATCCACAAACTTCTTACCGACGTCGAGGGTACATGCACCGGACGGTACTACATCATCTGCGTGCTAGACGCGTACAACATATCAATGGGGAAGATCCTGCCCGGAAGCGGTCTTGCCGAGTTCACAATTTCATACAGAGCGGTGGTCTGGAGGCCTTTCAAGGGTGAAACGGTATGCTGTGACGATTGTCGACGGTTTGACGGTCCTGTGATGGCTGATACGATCGCTCCTCTCCGCTGCGAGGGCTGATCGGGAACTATACAGGTCGACGGTGTCGTTACCGCTGTGAGCAAGCTCGGTTTCTTCGCAAACGTTGGCCCTCTGCCTGTCTTCGTCTCCACCCACGTAAGTACCTGAACATTTCGGGAGAAGGGTGTGTAAAGAAAGGGAAACAAGAACATCCATTAAACTTGTGGTTTCATCTTGCTTTGTTATAGCTTATACCGGCAGACGTAAAATTCGACCCGACGTCGAATCCGCCTCAGTTCTCCGATAACGAGGGTCAAGTTATCGAGAAGGGCGCACACGTTCGATTAAAGCTTGTTGGAACTCGAAGTGACGTCGGAAAGATGTCCGCCATTGGCAGCATCAAAGAGGTCAGTCTTTGCATCTGCTCCTTCTGCGGCTAATTTAGTTTTTGGAGCTCATACTAACTCATGATACAGGATTACCTGGGGTTTGTCGCCCGCACGGCATATGCTTCAAGCTACTTGCTAACGTATCACGCACTAGATGTCTGTAAGCGGAGGAATCGAGTGGTCTCCATTCCTTCACATCTCATCCATCTCATCCATCCTCAACCCCTGCTCGCTTCTCTCATCTTATCACGTATCTCAGGGCTGCTTCATACGCTTCTGGCTTCAAGTAGCGTCTATCTAACCAATAAGCCCTCTTAAATTTATTTATTGAACACTCGAAAAGGTAAGGCTACATAAAAGCGTCGTCCTGGTCTGTTCATATGATATTCTTTTTTGTTTAACTGTCACGACTGGCCAAAATTGTCTCTTAGCGATTTGCTGCAACATGTTCCTCATGCATTATTACTACTTCTTTCTACTCTCTCGACAAAAAGATGAGATATATGATACTACAAATGTCCGCCAGAAGAAGAGACGGAGAGCTCGAGTCGGAGGTCCGTATTGTGTCTATTTCTTTTTCTGTTCCCTATACTTTCGTATTAGATACCCGAAAGACGGATGACTTGTAGGATAGTCCCGGAATTAGAATGCTCATAGAACTCATATTATATTACTGCACTAATATTACATCCGATATGCAAAGGCATGCGCATGCCCGTGGTTTGGTGTTGTGATGTCGTCGGCATCAGATTTTTCGGGTGTCCGAATTTTCCCTGCCTGGTGTTTCCTGGCTGTCCTTTCCCGTTTTCTCCCACTCAATTTTTTCCTTGTAAAACCAGACTACCCGCAAAACCCCCCCCTCCACCATCCAACCACTCCACTCCTTCCCACCATCCATCCACCCCATCAATTGTACCTCTAATCCATCCTCCTCGACATCATCGCCATGTTCAGGCCGGTTTTGAGACAATCTTCCCGCGCTGTGGCCGGTGCCCTCGCAACCGGAAGAATTGCTGCGGTACGTTTCTTCCCTCTGCTCTTCCTCTCCGCCGGAAATATCTCATGCCCGTGGCTTTCTCCCGACGCAACAACGTCATCTCTCATCGCGACAATTGAGAGGGAAAACTTGATCATATTGATGAGATGACCCTCGGGGATATCTTTTGCGTCCCTCGCCGTGTCTAAAGGGACTCAATTGCTGATTATACCTCACTGCCGCTGCTCCGTTATCGGGAAATAGACACGAAATGCCGTCCCACTAGTCGCCAACCAGGTCCGAACACTCGCCGACAAGGCCAGCCCCACAGAAGTCTCCTCCATCCTGGAGCAGAGAATAAGAGGTGTCTCCGAGACTGCCTCGTTGGCTGAGACCGGTCGTGTCCTTTCCGTCGGGTGTGTAGAAGAAGAAAAACATATCTCGAATTTACCGAGGCTTATGCCTAGCCGACATATCAAAAAATCGTATATTCTAACAAAAAATTTTTATGGATGATATAGTGACGGTATTGCTCGTGTACACGGTCTTGCCAATGTCCAGGCTGAAGAATTGGTTGAGTATGTACCCCTAATCGGCTTCGTGCCTGTCTATATATATATATAACATTTCCGAGTACATGTCTAACGAGTCATTTTCGTATAGGTTCGCCTCCGGTGTCAAGGGCATGTGCTTGAACTTGGAAGCTGGCCAAGTCGGTGTTGTGCTCTTCGGTTCTGATCGTCTCGTCAAGGAGGGAGAAACCGTCAAGAGAACGGGCCAGATCGTAAGAGATATCATCCGTATATATCGACAATTGGGCATGGGAAGCTGATGCTACTATATAGGTCGACGTCCCAGTCGGTCCGGAACTTCTCGGCCGTGTCGTTGACGGTCTTGGTAACCCAATCGACGGAAAGGGCCCAACAAATACCAAGGAGAGACGTCGTGCTCAGCTCAAGGCTCCTGGTATGATATCTTCCAAATCCGTCAACCCGAATGTTGATTGCTTATCACATATTTTCTAGGTATCTTGCCTCGTCAGTCCGTCCGTGAGCCCATGCAGACTGGTCTCAAGTCCGTCGATGCCATGGTTCCTATCGGTCGTGGACAGCGTGAGCTTATCATTGGTGACCGTCAAACCGGAAAGACTGCCGTTGCGCTCGACACCATCTTGAACCAGAAGCGATGGAACAACGGCAGCGACGAGACCAAGAAGCTTTACTGCATCTACGTCGCCGTCGGTCAGAAGCGTTCCACCGTTGCCCAGCTCGTCAAGACCCTTGAGGAGAACGACTCCCTCAAGTACTCCATCATTGTCGCCGCCACCGCCTCCGAGGCCGCCCCTCTTCAGTACATCGCTCCTTTCACCGGATGCGCCATGGGTGAATGGTTCCGTGACAACGGAAAGCACGCTCTTGTCATCTATGACGACTTGTCCAAGCAGGCCGTCGCCTACCGTCAAATGTCGCTCTTGCTCCGTCGTCCACCAGGTCGTGAGGCCTACCCCGGAGAGTATGCCCATAATACTATCTCATTTTATCCGATTCTTGGATCACTTTACTAATCCGGTTTACATAGTGTCTTCTACCTCCACTCCCGTCTTTTGGAACGTGCTGCCAAGTTGAACAAGAGCATCGGCGGCGGTTCCTTGACCGCCTTGCCAATCATTGAGACCCAGGGTGGTGATGTGTCTGCCTACATTCCCACCAACGTTATTTCGATCACCGACGGCCAGATCTTCTTGGAATCCGAATTGTTCTTCAAGGGTATCCGTCCCGCCATCAACGTCGGTCTTTCCGTCTCCCGTGTCGGATCTTCCGCCCAGGTCAAGGCCATGAAGCAGGTTGCCGGTTCCCTCAAGCTCTTCTTGGCTCAGTACCGTGAAGTCGCTGCCTTCGCCCAGTTCGGTTCCGATCTCGATGCCTCCACCAAGTCCACCTTGGCCCGTGGTGAACGTCTCACTGAGCTCCTCAAGCAGCCTCAGTACACCCCAATGGGTGTTGAGGAGCAGATTCCACTCATCTTCGCCGGTGTCAGAGGACATCTCGACAAGGTCCCCGTCGGCAAGATCCAGGCTTTCGAGCGCGACTTCTTAGCCCACCTCAAGAGTTCCGAGGCGGGACTATTAGAAGAGATCAAGACCAAGGGTGTTTTGAGCAAGGAGCTGGAGGACAAGTTGACCAACGTCGTCTCGGTAAGATCATCCTGGCACGCCCATGACGCTTATTTAACCATTTACTAACCATTGTCATCCCAACAGACCTTCGTCAAGAGTTTCCTGTAAACGAAAAAATCTTACAAGGGCATATTGTAGCTAGGAGTGAAATAATCTTCTAATACAACATGGGTAGATGATGGGAAGGAACATTCAACTATAGACCTACTATCCTGACCTTGGCGAATCCTTTTTTTTTGTTTTACGATCGAAAATTCTCTTGTTTCTCTAAGTGAAAAGAAAACCCCTTCTTTTAACCCCAGTATATATTTTGTCCGAGAGAAAAGAAATTCCATGAGAGATGGAGAGGGAGGCGTGAAGTGTTACATAGCTGTTTCTTTTGATTTGAAAAAAAAAGTGAAAGCCAATTCTGGCTTTTGCGGTGTAATTACTCCATCTTTTTTTAACACTTTTTTTTTCCATTTTTTACAGGTTTAGGTTTCCTTATTACTAGGGTAGGTTTTTCCGTACACGAGCTTGTAACGATCAAGAGAGGTCCACAAAAGTATGGAATTTTACTTTAAGGATTTACAGATCTTAGTTATAGCATATAACAGAACGCGATATGGTGTGATAATTGGGGGGCGTCGCATTTCGGAATTCGAACCGGAGTCCGTTACGTCAACGTCATGTCAACCAAATTCTGCACATGTGCTGTTCTTCCTCCATATGCCCGCGCAGAGCCCTTTCATTCCACACAAATACTCGATTTGAATTATCATTCAAAACTCTTCCCAGCCGATCTTTGTACTCAATTAACCCGAGCATAGTTTAATCTGTGATAGAAACAGACTATTCCCGCCGCCTGCCGCTACAAACTAAATGGCTTTGTCATTGACGCCAAAAACGAAGGAGATACTCTTCCAAGTGCGGAAGATTATACCGCCGCTGTTGGAGAAGTTTCACAAAGGGTTATTATACCTCCCCCTCATTCTATTATTGCCCTTTTTAAGAGAAAAAATTGGCAAGATCAGCTGATGTTTCCAAAATAGACAGATGGGACGGGTAGCTGTTATCGGCGGGTGCGAAGAGTATGCATACTTTCCTTCGTCCATGGGGGGGTTTCAATGTCTTTTGATATATCGATAGACGGATTGTTGGATTTTGCGGTTCCCAACGCGGTTTTACTCTTCTTGCGACTGGGGAAAAGCTCATGGTTTTGGGAAATATTGATAGTTACACCGGTGCTCCGTTCTTCAGTGCCAATGCATCCGCCTTACTCGGTATATTCCATACAAACTTACTCCCCTTTTTAAAACCCGATATTTTCATCCTCCTAACCGGTCAGGAACGAAACAGGCGCCGATCTATCCCACATAATCTGCGAACCCACGGCCGCAACGGTTATAAAATCCTACAGCCCAAATCTGATGGTCCATCCGTACATGCTGCAATCGAACCATCTACCGCCGGACTCCAAAGATACAGCCGAATCGCTGTCGAAAAGAATCATCAAGATGTTGGATCGGTTACATGTTATCGTCGTGGGACCAGGGTTGGGGAGGGATGAGTTGATGTTGAAGACGGCTGGGATCGTTGTCAGAGAAGCGAGGGAAAGGGGGATGGGGATCGTTATTGACGCTGTAAGGTTTTTTTTTTTTTTTTTTTTGACCACCCGTCCCGCTTTTTACTATCAATTTTTCATGTACTAATATTTTGTGGTGGTCGTGGTCGTGGGGAAATGATAGGATGGATTGCTACTGATCTCCTCGACGCCGGATATAATCCGCAACTACAAAAACGCAATCTTAACCCCCAACGTGGTTGAATTCTCCCGCCTGTGTAAGGCTCTCGACGTCGATGCTTCGACGTCACCTACGACGGCGTGCGCCCGCCTGGCGAAGGAACTAGGCGGCGTGACCATCATACAAAAGGGTAAGGTTGACACTATCTCCAACGGCACCAAAACGGTTGTTTGCGACGTCACTGGCGGCTTGAAGAGGAGCGGCGGGCAGGGTGATACGCTTACTGGGTGTCTGGGGACATTTCTGGCGTGGAAGAAGGCTTACAAAGATGGGTTGTGGGAGGAGGCCGAGGCGGGGAAGTTGGATGAGGAGGAGGCGATGGCGTTGGCGGCGTTCGGGGGGTCGGCGGTTACAAGGGCTTGTTCGAGTATGGCGTACAAGGAGAAGGGGAGGAGTATGCAGGCGAGTGATCTGCAGACGCATCTGCAGAGGGCTTTTCAGCTGCTTTTTGAGGATGATGAGAGGGGGGCGAAGCTATAAGACTACTTGCGACTTTACGGTTCAAGTTTATGTGGATCACTGGTTGTAGTGGTATTGCAGATATTATTATCGTATTGCAATGATGATGAAGAATGGAAGGATGGAAGATAGGAGGTATCATTCTTAATACAAATGCGAATAATAGAAAAGAGACAAAACAACTATCCAAAACGGGAGCAGCAGGTCATAAAAAGATATCGGAGCGTTCGCTGACAAAAAAAGTCCACAAAGTTTGGGGAAGGCATTAAATGATATATTTAAACAAAGGAAGACTCCTGAGAAAAGGAATGTAGCCGTGACCGCTCATGAGAACATCCCATCAAGAGATCTCCACGAGATAAAGCGGTCGAATTAAAGGTTTTATAGAGATTTATCTTAAACGCCTGTCATCCTGTGTCTGGTTCGGCCAGAAGTGATCGCATTTCCATGCATCATACCTATAGTGTTTCCAGAATCAGTTAGCTACCATGTCCGCAACCACAACAATCATTACTAAGAAAAGGAGAGAAAGTAGAATTAGACTTACGAGTACCAGAAGCCTTCTCGGCTCTATTCCCTGTCGCTGCGCCCTTCATTCTTTTGAAGATGCCGTGGAGACGGGTTCCGGCTGTAGATCGGGGCTTGTGGTAGCTCACCTAAGTAATAGTTTAACGAGTTAGTTTCAATCCAAATATGATATCGATATCGGACGGTTCAACGAGAAGATGTAGAAATACGTACAGGAGCAGGGCCGGTACCAGTGGATCGTTTACTGGTGCCGCGCATGGTATTCGGTTGGAACACCCGCTGGATGAAGTTGGGTCGGCGAGAGGCGATCGGGTTGGCGGTAACCATTTTGATTTATATTTTGATTTGGTTTATAAAATCTAGAATTTTTGGAATTGGAGGATTTTTTTTTATTGGTCTGGAATGATTGATTTATATTCCTTTGTAGATAGGTTATTCTAGGATAGGGAGAGTAGACAAGAGGTAGAAGGCAAAGTAGCATAGTTTATATACACTTCCAACATAAGAATCAAGAACACCGAATTTCAAAGCTTGATAAAATATTAAATGTGGAAGCGAAGTGCGGCCCCCTCCAAATCGTCATGATATTCACAAGAATGACATATTCTCAAAAATCGAAATTGTTCATTTGCACATCTCGCAAAACCCTACAAATTTTTGGTGCAAGATGTGCCGAAGGAAAGGGGAGCGACTGTGCTTTTCGTTGCGGTTAAACTATAACCAAAAACGTCATGGTCCATGTGAGGTCCCTAAGAGAAGCGGGGGTGCTTGCCTTCATCAAGCTTTGGCTCAGGGTCTCATCTCATTTCTTTTTATCCTTTATTCAGATATTTATATTTTTCAGGGTTCTTGCAATCTTTTGTTAGTGTCAAGAAACGTTAGATAACCGCAGAGTTTGAAGATTCCAAAGGAGGCCTCGCAGTTTCGTTTGCGTTGGTGGGAGGTAGGGATGATGTCAGTTTGGCAGGGTGAAACAGGGAATATCGGTGGCGAATCAGGACCTTTTGCAGAAACCGCATTATATGTACACCGTTCGCACCGGAGATACACAAAAAAGGCTTGGAACATTCGACATTCAAACTAAAGAGTTGACCGTTGACGTAGCCACTTGTCAAGTGATACATAATACTTAATTTCGCTGTTATGTTTTTCGCTACGAGTGGAAAGGCACACTTGCAAGCATTTAGTATCGAGATGCCGTTTTTACCGCTGCAGGGCTCATTATGGGTGTTCTAATTTTTTTGATATTCATGCCTATGACGCCAAGGTGATGCTAGCTTTTTGGTGTGTCTTAAGATCTAAATACTAGTAATGGCATTCTTGCAAGAAAGGAAAAAGGCATTGCTGGTTGGGCCAGCAGTAGCCTCGAATCCAGGGACAATCTGTGGTTAGAATCCGATATCTTTCCCCCCTGCATCAAGAGAAATCCAGCCAGGGTGCTGGCGCAGAATGCGCACGAGCCATCGGCTTAGGTTATCTGGAAAGTGCGATATCATCTGAAAAAATACACGTTAGTTTGCGTCAAAAATTGTAAAGGGTTTACTCTCTCGGCCCAAAACTCACCTATCCTCAAGATCATCTTACAAGTCTCCGCGCTCAGCTCTATTGCACTCGTACTGACCAGCAAGGGTTGCAACACCTTCTCCTCCGTGATATTTGTGACCGCGCCTCTTCTAACACTGACACCTGCAAACTTGTCGCCGTTGGCATGTCTGCTCCTCAGCTCGGTCACAACCTTGATACTGTTCAAACCGGCGTTCTCGGCCAGTGTCGTAGGGATAACCTCCAAAGCTTCTGCGAATGCTTGCCAGCAGATGGCTTCAGTCCCGCCTAGTGCACGGGAGGCGACCGATAGTTGCCGTGATACTTCGATTTCGGGGGCACCACCACCAGCTATTAACGCCTTTTTCTTGACGAGACATCGGATAACGCAGAGGGCGTCGTGCAGGGAACGTGCTGCTTCATCAAGAATGAGGGAATTCGCGCCGTGACAGAGAACCGAAACGGTCTGGCCGGCGCCCTTTACACCGGTTATTTTGACGACACGGGCGCCGGCGGATTCGGTTTCTTCGACGAGCTCAGCGTAGCCGAGTTTATCTTCGGTGAAAGAATCGATGTCGGCGATAGGTTTGCAACCGGTGCTCTATGACTCCTTGTCAGATATGACGGTTGAGACCTTTATATCGTAGTATGGAGAGCTACCTTGCAAATAAACTCGATCTCATCACGCTCGATCTCCTTGATTGCTAGAATGTTCAATTTGGAGAGGAAGTGTAGAGATAGATCATTGACGGCGTCTCTGAGGATGGACTTCTGGATAAGTAGCACGTTGCACTTGGCCTTCTTGATCTTCTTGCAGATGTTGAGGAGATACGTTCGCTCCTCTTTGAGAATCTTGTCCATCTGTCTGTAATCGTTGACGACGATTTGATTTTCCATCTAAGACACGGATTAGTATGCGCTGGATACGTCGTAGTCGCACTTGCTGCAAGCCTTACATCGGGTTTTGGCGGAGAAAGCTGGAATTGGATCAATCCAATCCTTGCCTTCTCCATTTTCGACGGTCCACCAGATCCCTTCAGGACGGGCTGGGTCAAGACCAATCCGTCGATGAGCTCGGTATCATCGATTGTTCCACCAACTTTCTTAACCACACGGATATTGTTGAGGTCCACATTTTCAGCAGTAGCAGGGTTGATAACTCTCATAACAGCTTCCACGGCGATAGGTCCAAGGATATTCGAGTATTGAGACACAATCTTACTGGATAAGGATGTAGTAGCGGCTTGTAATAGAGAGGGTTTATCGGATAAGGCAACGGGTATGGACATCTCGGTGAGGATTTCGACGGCTTTGGCGGCGGCTCGCTGGAAGGATTCGGATATTATGGTGGGGTGAATGCCTTTCTTTCAGCATCAGTATAGTTCCGGATCACTATAGTGAACCCTGGGGGGAAATATACCTTTTGCTAGTAGCCTTTCAGCAGCTCCTAGTAGACTACCACATATCACGACAACGGATGTAGTGCCGTCACCAGCTTCGATGTCTTGCGCAGCTGAAAGATCGACCAGCTATCTTCCACCGTTAGCTCTGGGGCGTCCGAATATACTATATTGTGAAGGGACTATGCTGTACCATCTTTGCAGCCGGGTGCATGACAGCCATATCTTTCAACATGGTATTTCCATCATTGGTGATGATGACCTCGCCCTTGCCAGTTTGAATCTATAACGCCCCCACCATTAAGTTCCAATCCGATGATATTCTGATAGATGGACGGAGACAAACCATCTTATCCATACCACGAGGTCCAAGAGAAGTCCGTATAGCATCGGCAACCGCTATACCAAGAAACATCAGTCAAATTACCCTTATAGTGGTGGATATATCGGAGAAAAACAAGGGTGTTATGTTTCGAACCTCTCGCGGCCGTGATATTTGCTGTTCGCACAGCCACGGGCTTCTCTTTGTCCTTGAACGCTTGTACACCGCCCTGCCTACCGGTCGCCATGATGTATAATAGCTGTTTATTATCGTGGTATGGTTATATATGTCAAGGTGGGAGTTTGGTAGATAATGGGGAGCTCGGAGAGTACGTGTCGTGGAAAGTCGAAAGTGAATTTTTAGGTGGGATGGGAATTGTCTAACTGCTTGTCGATAAGAAAATGTTCAGAGCTCAAACGGCGGGCGGGCAGGACAACACAAAGATGGCCACATCTGGTTTCGAGACTGGATCCGACTGATGATTAAAGATCCGGGTCCCGATAAGATAGGAATATCGGATCTTTTAAAATTAAATCGAGATCACGAGTTACGTATATGATGTGATTGTATAAAGAGGATGGTAGAATCCCATATGTACGGTAACATACCACTGTATCGATCATTATATATGGTATTGGGTTAGAATCTATATGTACCGATCTATTATCCTTGTTATATGCGAGCAATGCCATCTTATCAGTGACTGCTATTATAGTCGATATCAGTAGTAAATATATCAGTAGCTACATAACTAAATACTTACTTGCATATCTCGGTACGAACCGTGTATATGTATGTATGCTCTCAGGTAAGTACTATAGTAAGTAAGTAAGTATTTAAATTAAGTATGTATGTGCTGGTCGAGCCGGCCAGCGCCACATGGCGCCATGTGTTGCGCGACGTCTGCACCTCTGAAGCTCGCCCCTATTGTGATGCATATCAATCAATACCCGCGCGAAATCGTCCCGTCTTCGATCATGATCATAGTCCCTTCGGATATATGTCGTCGAGAATATACATGCTCCCCCCTCATAACCGGATATCTCAGTATCCAAGTACCTGCTCGGGTATCTAATATACGAAGGAGGCCAATTCTCAGAATTGATTGTTCGATTGAGAGTCTGTCCATGGCTGTGGTGTGCCTCGGGAATTAATTAGCGACAGCTGCAGGAGGAGCAGAGTGGATGCAGGTCGAGCTAGGTTAGAAGCTTTGAGACAGCTTCACAGCAAATGATATTTTCATATGCATCTCCCTCTCCTCTCCCTCCTCGCCCCCCAAACTGCCAGCTTCTCTTCCTGGAGAAAAATCTAACACGTCGCCAGATATCCATCCTTCTATCGTAAGTCATCCTTCGAGGTTTCTCTTCACTTCGAGCCTGATAATCCCCGTTCGCGTCTGTTGTATTATATTTGCTTGACTAGCCGCCTTCCTTGCGTGGGGTTCCGAAATATTTATTCTAACACCCCGGCCGTCGAGGTCCATCCGAGTAGCTTCCAATCCAAACCCAACGCGTCGAACCCACTAACAGCTCGCCATCATGAGAGGAGAGGTACACTCTATTCTGCATCTTCAGATATATTTTTGTTAGCGACTGCTGATATCTTCATCCTTCAGATCTGTCATCTCCACATCGGCCAGGCCGGTGTCCAGCTCGGCAACAGCGCCTGGGAGCTGTAAGGATATTCCCGTCCTCCCGCTGCAACATCCCTGACTCCGTCCCGCCAAACCTCGTCGTGTGGTGCACTTATCTTGCCTTCCGACTGACACGGCCATGTCTTTGTGTGACAATATAGTTACTCGCTGGAGCACGGCCTTATGCCAGATGGTAGACCAGACCCTGAAAAGAAGCAACTGTCCGACAGTGGGTCTTTCGACACCTTCTTCACCCAGACCCAAAGTGGTAAATACGTGCCTCGGTCGATTTTTGTGGACCTTGACCCATCGGTATGTCGCGCGGTGTAAAGGAACGTGTTCGATATATGAAACTCATCTCTAACGCGATATCGCTCTAGCCGATCGATGAAATTAGGCATGGCACTTTCAAGTCATTCTTCCACCCGGAGCTTTTGATCAGTGGAAAGGAGGACTCCGCGAACAACTGTACGAGATATCCGCGCATGAGGCGCCTAGTTTCAGCAAATGTATGCTGACTGCTCGTTCAGACGCTCGTGGACACTATACTATCGGCAAGGAGTTGGTCGAAGCTGTTGAAGACAAGATACGTCGTGTCGCAGATAGCTGCTCGAGTCTCCAGGGTTTCCTCGTCTTCCACTCCTTCGGCGGCGGCACCGGATCCGGATTTGGCGCTTTGTTACTGGAGAGAATCGCCACAGACTTTGCGAAGAAGTGCAAGCTTGAGTTCGCCGTTTACCCCTCTCCGAAGGTCTCGACCGCCGTCGTTGAACCGTACAACGCTGTGCTCTCTACCCATAAGTAAGTAAAATTGCGGTCTCCTCCGCTACGAAATACCCAATTCATTGTATTGATTGTGATATATATAGCACCATTGAGCACTCCGATTGTTCTTTCCTCGTCGACAATGAGGCCATCTACGACATCTGCCACAAGAGCTTGAATGTCGAACGCCCGAACTTCCAGCACTTGAATAGGTTGATCGCTCAGGTCGTTTCCTCGATTACCTCGTCCCTCAGATTCGACGGCACCTTGAACGTCGATTTGAACGAGTTCCAGACCAACCTCGTGCCATACCCGAGAATCCACTATCCGTTGATCAGCTACGCACCAGTTGTTTGTAAGAACCTCCCGGAATGCACCCAAGTAGTCGAACTTTGTTTCTAACACAGTGTTATAGCTGCTAAGAAGAGCAGCTACGAAAGCTTCTCGGTAATTGATTTGACCAGCCAATGTACGGAATTCACCCGCATCCAATTTTGAGGGCGAAATCTAATAATGGACAGGCTTCGAACCGAGGAACCAGATGGTCGTCTGCAATCCAAAGGATGGAAAGTACATGGCCGTCGCTCTTCTGTACCGTGGAGAAGTAAATCCAAAGGAAGCCACCGCCGCCGTCGCCCACATCAAGACCATGCCCAACTTCAACCTTGTCGAGTGGTGCCCAACCGGTTTCAGTATGTAATTCTCAGAATACAACAGAGGCAAAAAAAAAAAAAGAAAGGGAAAAAGAAAAAGAAAACACTAACTCGAAATTACAGAGATCGGTATCAACCATCAGCCACCAGCTCATGTTCCTGACAGCGAGCTCTCTACGCCTAACAAGAGCGTTAGCATGTTATCCAATACCACCGCGATTGCTGAGGTAAGTTTTCCGAGTTAAGCCTGCGAATCTATACATCTAACGGATATACATCAGGCCTGGGCCCGATTGGATCGCAAATTCGATCTCATGTATGCCAAGCGTGCTTTCGTCCATTGGTATGTCGGTGAAGGTATGGAGGAAGGTGAATTTTCTGAAGCTCGTGAGGATCTTGCTGCTCTCGGTATGTCCAACCCTCTACCAAAGCCAATGAAATGGTCCTAACAACCCTATAGAGAAGGATTACGAAGAAGTCGCAAATGATGCTGTCGATGAAGAAGAAGCCGAATATTAGGCGGGTTATCCAGAGTGACTTTAGCTACTTCAATTGAGGCGACTTGAAAAATAAACGAGAAGTGCTCAGTTTTGCTGCAACCTCTCTTTCCGTTTTCATCATCCAATTTTTAGAACTCGGACATAGAAATCCGACCCAACAAGTAACTTTTCGAAATTTCTCCCTGCAAATATTTCTTTTCCACACATAGTTGCCGGAATAGCTCTCTCTCATTTAATACCCGTTCATCTATATCATTATAAATTTGTATACCTCAGCTTAATATCCATGGCCCTTGCTCCGACCACAAACCGCTTGCATCCAAATTGCTCACAAAGCCGCATATGATTCATAATGCCGTACAAAAAATTAAATAATAAGTTAAAAAATAAGATGATATATAAAAAAAACCATAACAATCAGTCATACGGGCGTTGTATCAGCCCGCACCGCCTTTCTTCTTACTCTCTTCAACCTGTCTGATATTATCCTCCTCAATCCCATACTTATCCACCAATTCCTCCATTATCTCGTCACTAAGATCTCCCTGAACCGTAATCTCCTCCGTCCCCGCGGCGGACTTTGTAACGCTGCTCCCGCAGGCAAACTTCTTCCCAAAATCCTTGGCTACGACTTTGTAAACCAGATCGAAAGCCTCGATCCCGCTGACCACGGTGACGTACTTTCTCTTCGTACGCTCGACGCGTTTGATGGTCACCACCGAGGATTTCTTCTTTGCGGCCTCCCGCTCCAGACGGAGTTCTTCTTTCTGCTGCTTTTTGGCTAGGTCCTTTTCGGCCCTTTGTTGGGCGGCGAGAGTCATCGTGCCCATTTTACTTTCAAGAGCCTCTGCATATTCAAGTTAGCGAGAGAACCACTTCCTCATTACAATAAAACCGTCGAAGGGGGGGGGGGGTTTCCGTACCAGAGGAATACAACTGCTCATGTAAACTCGGATGATTCTTCTCCAGCCATTCCGTACACTTCTTCACCGTGGCACCGAACTCGCAGTACTATATTCCTTATCCCGCCAGGCATCAGCCAGCTCTCCTTTCTCTTTTTCTCCCCCTCACCCCAAAAAGAAAGCCTCTTCCCATCAAAATCCTTCTCCCCCATTTGAACGTGTGGTATAGTATCGGGACGACCAGGAAAAACCGGGAAAAAAATCTGACCGGGGAAAAGTGATCAAAAAGGTATTTAACGAACCTCCGGCGGTAACGAGCATACTACAAAAACCAAAAGCCAAACTATTAGTCTCCTACAATTCATCAACCAAAAATAAACCGTTGATATCCGGACCTCACTCACCACCGCAATATACGACCTCCTTCGGCAAAACAGTCGACCCTTCAGTAGAAGCAGCAGCAGCAGCAGCAGCAGCAGCTTGTGCGCCGGCTGCCGCACCGGCCGCTGATGACTCCGCTTCCATGATTGTTTAATTTATGTATCTTGTTCGTTGAAAAAATTGCGAGAATAAAATAAATAATGAATGAATGGTTGAAGCTGATATAGTGGGGCGGGCGTGGTGGGATGTGAGTATGGTTAGGTTGGCGCGCCTGGGATCCTGCCTGCCCCACGGTTTAACCTTGACGGCTACAGCCGCTAGTTACTGTTCATAGCCGCACATGGCCATATCGTGTTGCATTTGCTTAAGATCTTCGGACACAACGCCAAAATCTCAAACTTAAGGACCAAGACTGAGCCAGACACCAATATTACGTTTGTGACAGTGCATCACCATATATTCTACATCACTAAAATACCTTACTAGATCTTAGAATCAATATAAAATCCCGAAAGAAGAGAAGGATCTCAAGTGCAATTAGACTATATACTGGTGTAACGGTACAGGATACATGATAGGTTGCTTTTCAAGAAGAGGGTAAAGGGGGAAAGAGGCATTATCATATCGGGCTTTTCTTTCGTTTAATAAGTTCTCTTGAACGGCGGGACGGGCTTGCACTCATTCTCATCCAAAGTGTGGGCAATGACCCCTCTGTACTTCAGGTCGACCTTTCCATGGGGCTCCTTCTGCCAGCTTAAAGTGTGCCTGGACAGTAATTGTTAGCATCTATATCTTCCAACTTGATAAATTCTAATCGAGAGAACATATAACTCACTTCATCCAGTTCTCGTCATCACGATCCGGGAAGTCTTCGCGGGCGTGGGCGCCACGAGACTCCTTCCGGGCAGCAGCGCTAACAGCGGTCTGTACAGCACAGGTCAAGAGATTCCTCAACTCCAAAGTCTCGACCAAATCGCTGTTCCAGATCTACACTCAGCTTGTTAACAATCGACGTCGAATTCAAAGATAGAAGCAGAGAGGTGAATACATACCATAGACCTATCCTTAGTGCTAACCTTGTCGAACATTTGATCGACCTCGGTGATGCCCTTAACACCTGCATCCAAGGACTCTTGAGTCCTAAACACGCTGACGTCCGTTTGCATGACCTTTTGCATCTTCAATCTGATCTCAGCGGTTGACATCGATCCATCAGCAGTTCTAACCTTGTCGAGCATGGCAATAGATTCGGCACCGGCATCAGCACGGATGGGCTCGTGCTTCTTGCCCTTGTCACCCTTATCACGGATGGTATGGGCTACGGCACGACCGAAGACGACAAGATCGAGGAGGGAGTTGGCGCCAAGACGGTTAGCACCGTGGACAGAGACGCAGGCGGCTTCACCGGCGGCATAAAGACCGGGAACAACAACATCGTTGCCCTTCTCATCAACTGTCAAGACTTCACCGGTATACTTGGTTGGAATACCACCCATGTTGTAGTCTAGTACCCTAGTTAGCAAGGTTCTTCCTTATATCTATCGGATTGTTGCATTATGTAAACTTACGGACGGTTGGCAAGACTGGAATCGGATCCTTGGTCACATCAACGCCGGCAAAGATAGCTGCGGTCTCTGAGATACCCGGTAACCGTTCATGAAGAATCTCAGGCTCTAGATGGCTGAGTTGCAAGAAGATATGATCTTTATCCGGCCCAACTCCTCTTCCTTCTCTGATCTCCATAGTCATACTTCTCGACACCACGTCACGGGACGCCAGATCCTTGGCGGTGGGGGCATAACGTTCCATGAAACGTTCACCCTCAGAGTTGAGCAGATAACCACCCTCACCACGCGAACCTTCAGTGATCAAACATCCAGCACCGTAGATACCAGTGGGATGGAACTGGACGAACTCCAAATCCTGTCCGGGCAATCCAGCACGGCTAACCATAGCCAATCCGTCACCGGTACAGGTGTGTGCACTGGTACAGCTGAAGTACGCACGTCCGTATCCACCAGTAGCAAGAACGGTATGGTGAGCTCTGAAACGATGTAATGTTCCATCTTCCTGGTTATAGGCAATAACACCAGCGCACTTGCCATCTTCCATCAAGAGGTCGAGGACGAAGTATTCGATAAAGTAATTTGTGTTATATCGGAGAGATTGACCGTAGAGTGTGTGAAGTAGGGCGTGTCCAGTTCTGTCAGCGGCGGCACAACATCTGTAGGCCTGACCACCCTTTCCGAACTCTCGCGATTGACCACCGAAGGCTCTCTGATAACTGTTCTCGAAAATCAGTATTATAAAATATATTGCCGTTCTCTAAGATAATCAATCTCACATTTTACCGTCTTCAGTTCTCGACTGCAAAAGCTATCTGTCAGCATCCTTCAATAAACTGTCTAAATATAATATACTTACGAATGGGCATCCATAGTTTTCCAATTCATAGACAGATGCAGGAGCCTCTCGGGTCATGTAGTGGATAGCATCCTGATCCCCCAGCCAATCGGAACCCTTGACGGTATCGTACATACTAGAATTCTCTCATTAGCCTCAACCCGGCTCGACAAATCCATATATTGAAAGGATACACTTACTGCCATCTCCAATCATCCTCGTGCATGCTATATCCCTCTACAGTTAGCAATGCCTAACATAACCACACAAAAACATCGCGACATGTAACCACTGACTTTCCAAGTGCGGCATTGATACCACCCTGTGCCGCAACCGTATGACTTCTTGTCGGGAACAACTTGCTAATGCAGGCAGTATTAAACCCCGCCTCCGCCAGACCGAACGCCGCTCTCAAACCCGCCCCGCCAGCTCCGACAACTATCGCATCGTATTCGTGGTCCTATATTTCCCTCAAATAGCAATTCGAATGATAAGTCGACAGTCCTGGTATATATATAAAAAAAGGTGTATATTTGGAAAATAGGTCGGGAATACTGACGATAACCGGGTACTTGTTCGAAATATGCGGTGAAGCCTCCTTCGCTCGCAGCGGAAGAGTTCCGAATATTCGTGCTATCGAAAAACAGAATTACCCCACAGTCAGTATACCCAGTTGCTTCAAAGCACATTTGGAGGGAGAAGGACCAAAAAAAAGCAAGGCCAATGGAAAATCAAAATCAAATATAAGAAAGATTTAAAACATACAAACAGGCTTCGTCGTGCTGAAAAATCGCGACTGTGGTTTTGGAAGTATACTCGTCGTCTTCTGGATGGGTTTTCAATATGCAGTTGGTTAGTGCCTCGGCTACCCGATGGTTCCACCACTATGTCATTGACAAAGAGATGATGAGAGAGGGAAAAAAAAAAACTCACACGAGCGCCCGCAGCGCCAAATCTTCGAAGGCAAGTAGATGCCAGCATGATGATGGTATAAAGTAAGCCCGATGGCAGAGGGGAGAAGAAACCAGCAAAAAAGGGTATCAAAGGCCAAAAAAAAGTCAAGGAAACAAAAAAAAGAAGATGTAGTTTTCAATCGGAAAATTTGGAGGGAAATTCGAAGAAGGAATGTGAAAGACTAGCGAATATTACAAAATCCTGCGATGTTATTGGGCACCCCGGCTGCCAGGTGGACTGAGCTTGATCTGTGTTGCCGGGCTCTATCCGAGGACAAAATATCATACCCTGGTTAGATGGGAGTATCGACCCGGCAATCCCACTGTTTTGATCGTCGCATCTTCGGCTTCAAAACCAGGTTAACAACGCTTGTATTTCAGCTGGCATCAGGGTTTCCGTCTACTCTACCCGTGTTCGAACGTTCCCTACCTCGAAGGACGGGACGATGCGGATTATCCTTTGTCCGATAGATGTATAGCTCTGAGCATCCTATGTTTCCCGATGTCACAAGCAAGCAAACCTTCACATGCCGGCAAATCACCCTTGTCAATCCGATAAGCTTAATAGTGCTATATCAAAAATTACGAGATCGCTTTGGGGTTATATCATGAAATAAGAATCCCCATCATGGACACCTACGTATATACATTCCAGGGAATACATCATAGTCGTTATAAAGAAATGATAGAGTGTTAAGAAGATGATTCCCAGAACCCGAGTAGCAAGGACAACGGCGGGATATGAAAAGAGCAGCAAAGAAAAGGGATCGCATTCTACTTTCCACCTCTAATAGATGCCAGAAAGCGCCAGCAAGCACATAGCAGGCAAGACCAAGGAGTTTGTTTTGTACCTTTAGTTGTACTGCATATACGTCGCTGTCGAGTTGAACTTGAGATTCGACTTGATGACTTTCTCCACCGCAGACAGGAAATCCTTCTCAGTTGCAACCTTTCTCCTTCCACGAATGGCAAACATGCCGGCTTCAGTACACACGGATCGTAGTTCTGCACCGGTACTGTTTGGGCACAATCTCGAAATTAACTCTGCAAAGCATTTGTTAGCAAACTTACATATCGCCCATATAAGAGTAAAAGATATGCATACCCCATCTGATGTCCCTCTCAACCGACATACTCTTGGCGTGAATCTTCAGAACATTCGCACGCCCTTCCAAATCTGGTAAACTAAACTCGATTTTCCGATCAATACGCCCCGGCCTCATGAGCGCAGGATCCAGCGTGCTAGGTCGATTGGTGGCGAACATGACCTTAATGTTTCCTCTTGGATCGAAACCATCAAGCTGCGTGATCAACTCCAACATAGTCCTCTGAACTTCGTTGTCACCTCCAGCACCGTCATCGAAACGGGCACCACCGATGGCATCAATTTCGTCGAAGAAGATGATGCAAGCCTTCTTCGTCCTGGCCATCTCGAATAACTCACGAACCATGCGAGCACCTTCTCCAACGTACTTCTGAACAAGCTCAGATCCGATAACACGAATGAACGTGGCATCAGTTCTGTTCGCAACGGCACGAGCGCACAAAGTTTTGCCGGTACCCGGGGGACCGTAGAGTAGAACACCCTTAGGAGGGTCAATACCCAAATTGACGAATCGCTCAGGCGAAAGTAACGGTGTCTCCACGACCTCTCGTAGCTTTTCAATTTGCTCTTTACATCCACCAACATCGCCGTATGTGACGTCCGGCTTCTCCTCCACAGTCATCATGGTCACAGAAGGGTCGATCTTTGGCGGTAGCGGAAGTAAGATCTGATACTTGTTCCGGTCGACGCTTTAAGCCCCACTTGTTAGCCATATCCCCCAATAGCCCTAGTTCATCAGAATATCATCGCATACCCAACTCTCATTCCCTCCTCAATATCCGTAGGACTAACCCTCTCCCCCAAGTCTACCACAAATTTCGCGATCTGTTTGACGTTGATCACATATTTCGCCTTATCTGGGTCATCCGCGTTCTGAATTATCTTTGTGCATCTGGCGACCTGTAACGGCTGCTCTTCCGACATGCGCTGGCGGTCTGCAGCAACATCCCACAAATGTATTGGTGCTAGACCGGTGTCAGATTCCTAGCATTATATAGAATCAGTAACCGGTTCCCACCAACACTATGATATACCAGGAGGGGCGGCTACCTTGACACCTATCTTCTCGTTAACCTTCGTCTGCAGCTCCTTGATATCCTTCTCCAGATTCTTTAGGGCAGTAGCGTATGGTGCTAAGCCATACGTTTTTAAAACGTGGATATCACTATGAGAATATCATCAGCTAAACCCATCATTCCAAACCCTCCCCCCCTCCAAGCGGTACAAGGCGGCGTACTCAGCCGATAAAGGCACAATCTTCTCTTCTGGTTTCTCATCGTCATCGAAGTTCTTGCGATACTTCTCCCAGTTTGAACCCTGAGCGGAAGGCATCGTGAAGGCTCGGAAGGAAGCTCGCTGTCGAGACAGGTGCTATAATTGCAGATAACGGGGTTGGAATTCGAGGGGTTATAAGTAGCTCGGGGAGCTCGGTATTCGCGGTTTCGTCGGGCGAAGTCGGATCTTGGGGCGGAGTATTAGGTTGTTGGACGGTTTCGGCGATGAAGAAGAGTGATGTCAGGGAGGTATAAGGAAGCTAGAAGATGGTTGTGGCAGAGTCGGGGAGGAGATGTCGAGGTCGGCTGAGTAATGTGAGTTGAAGACGCGTTGCCTGCTCTGTGGAGCTTGAAGATGCACTGCCAAGCATCAACACCATTGGCTGGGTTCACCCCAGGTTTTTGTTATATTTTATCGTCTCCAAAATTTCGATTCTGCCATTACAGTATCAATAGTTTAAATATTGAAATTTGAAAAGAAGATAGGTAGATATTATATTAAGAAGACTCAGCTTCAAGGGTATCTACAAGAAAAAAACAATACCGTCTGCAGCTGCAATTTCAAACACCTCTCCAGAAGACTCGACCAAAGTTAGTTGTCAAAGACCAAAGCTAAAAAGTGCTATCAAAAGAATCCAAAAGAAAGTCTATTATAATACACAGAAGCTCAAGAATATGACCTTCTAGAAGTAGATGTAAGAAGGGAAAGACGGCCTGCTAAGAATAGAAGAAGTCATCATCCACACCATCTCTTGTTGGGATGTCCGGAGGACCAGGATAGATATCCGTGTACCGCACACTCAACAATCGCACTTTCATACTGCATTTGGCGACGGTATTGATAAGGTTGCTGGTATCCGACGTTATTGGCTTCTTGCCCAGAAGGAATAGCAGTCCGTCTAACCACTCAGATGCGATAGTAGGGTTTGAAGGGTGTAGCACAATTAATGGGTATTCTTTTGTAGAGTCTCCGTTCTGCTGCATTCCGTTAGGCGATTGTCTCCCATATATTGTCAATTTTGTCGTCGTCGTATTGAATGGCGTCGCAGTTGTGACTGTCGCTGAGGAATCGCGGTTATCCCTTACTGAGGGCATTACATTTGAAACAACGCTCGATATTGAAGACATGGGAACTGTGACCGTTAGTGGATTTGCCATTGGGGTTGAATAACAGATCAAATCAAACTTACTCTTGTGGACTAGATCCTCCATTCTCGGCTCAATATCCATGTCAGCGTTATGAAAGCCATAGCACAAGAACCGCCTGTCGGTTGACAGCCGTGCAAACAAAGACACGAATGTCAGCTTGTCTTTCGACTTGTTCTGGGATCCATCCATCCGATCTGTTGTAAACCAGCTGCCTTGTAGCAGACATCTAATTCTCTGCTCTTTTATGAACTCTTGTGCTTCCTTGGCAGTCTCCTCATAGACGGAAGTCAGCTGCGGCCTCCACGCATTCCCGTAAGCCTGTTCAAGTAGTTCCATCTGAATCACCCTCAGCTTCTGGTAATCATACTCCGCAAATTCCTTTTCGACTTCGGTGACCTCCTTGGTCCTAGTCGCCTGCACCATTGTTTTATATCCCAGGACACGAACAAGGTCGGAAACTTTATCGAAATCGGTGTACAATGCAGAGGTTTCTTTCCAAAGCCGAAAGAAGGCGAACAGCGCAGCAGTATGTAACCGAGACCATTGTAGTAATAGAGGCTTGAAGGCTTTCTCAAAACTGGCTCGAGACTCCAGGATCATGATTGTTTTAGCATCGTCTGCCTCCGAGTTGTCGACTGCGAATTGCTCACAGAGCAGAGATGTGACATAAAGACTCGCCCTGGCAAATGGGAAGCGCTCTTCCTTTGGTTTTGCCTCTTGTTCGTGAATGATCTAGTTCAAGGTTGTCAACTACTGAAATAAAAAAACCCTCCCGTGTTATCAATTTAAGTCTTACCTTTTGGAACTCGTCCTCATGGTCCTTTACAAACTCCGTCATATCCATCATTCCCAGAAAACCAGCCTGCTCGAACTCCCAAGCGGGCGACTCGGTTTCAAACCCCAATCTCCTCCATTTCTCCGGATTACTTCTTATACTAGACGCGCTAGCGATATGGATAGTCTTCAGGGCAGTCCTATGGTCCTTCCGCTCCAAATTCAGCTTAACAGCACGCCATTTCCGTATCAGCATCTTCATCAATGCTTGGAACTCGAGCAACGGATGGGCCAGATCCTGCAGAGACGACCCTTGCATGAGGTACTTTTAATACCAGATCCATTAGTTCAACATCCAAAAAAATAAAATTATAACCCATGTGACACCCACATAGACAGTTCGAATAACACCTAAGTCTTGCAACTTCTTAATAAACTTTTGCCATTCATTATCAGATGCAATGCTATCCCTCATCAGAGCGTTGATCAATTGCAGTGCATTCGCGCACAGCGCATGGTCCGCACTCGACACCCTCTCCACCAACATCTCCAAGAACTCAGGATGCTCAGATATTGCAGGCTTCAGTGCTTGGAATCCAAACAGACCAGTCATCATGGACCCTCGACCTTCGGATATCTGGGGGTGTGCAACGATCGCACCGAGAACGGCCATAGCGCCTCTAAGGATGTTGATAAGTGGATGGCCAGTGATCAAATCTACCATCTAGAGCACCAAGATACGATCAGCACGTGCCTTTACTAATCTCAATCGCTATCAGGTCAAAAAAATGAATACACACCCTCGAGATCAACTCCGGCGTAACGTACTCCCACCCTTTGTCCACCTCCAGCAACCTCGAAAAACTGGTAAGTGAATACGCCAGCGTGTTCCCGTTCGCGTTCATCGCCAACTCGCGGAGTTCAATGATCCCTCCCTGCAGGATAAACATTTCCGCGAAAGACGGGTCTGCAATGTTGCTTTGCAGCTTGAAGGCAGCCATCTTGCGCACTGCATCTTCGTTGTTGCCGAGGCGCTCAATGATTTCGTTGACGCTATCCATGGTTGGTACGGGGTTCCCACTAGGAAGAATTGAAGATGGCGTATAGGAGGATGCTTCAGGGCGACTGGCAGGCGAAGTGGGAGCTAGTGAGGCTCGGTTCCAGGGGAAAGGAGCTGGCTGCATTGACCAATCAGCTGTTGGTGTCCCGGTTGGGAAATACCACATTCAACACAGCACAACCCTATTTTTCAATTCATTATTATTCATTGAATGATACATACAGGTTGAGGATATCCAGACTAAGGACTGTCGAAATACAATGAGATACTGGGAGAACCACCAATCTTGAACGATTCATCAGAATCACTCTGTTCTTTGTCGTGAGGTTTCTTCGCCTCAACTTCGCGCCGAGTCTCAACCAATTCTTTCACTTTCGTCTTAATTCTCGCAGCTTCTTCTTCTCCCTCCCTAGCCTTCTCATCATATACCTCCAGAAACTCTTGCAACTCCCTTAAATGCTCTGTCATTGACTTTCCAGAACCAATCGCTTCAATACCGAGAATATCCAACCAACCAGAATGAAAAGCTTCCTTGGCAGCCCGGTACTTGGGCCACGGCAACCCTTTCATGATGCAGTCGATCAGCTCCTGCGTGGACATGGATCCTCCTGCTGATAAGAGCTCTGCATACGTAGCCCTGGCTCTACCCATATACGTGAAGATCGATTGATCTCCCAGACTCATCCATTCGAGATCATGCGTCAACAGCTGCCGCGTGATCCTTGGCTGAAGATCTTCTGAGTTCCAGACTTGTTCGATATCTTTCCACATGACATACGGATCTCTTTGCTCTGTATCAAAGAGGCCCCAGTATATTGGATCTATATGCTCAAGGATAAACGTAGAGCAACGAAGTCGCGCGGTTATCTCGTCCTGCTTCTCAGCGGAGAGAGCTAAGTCGTTTTCAAAAGCCTCTTTGAAGGTCTTAGCGCCATCGAAACCGTCATGCCATGGGTTCCTTAGGATTTGATCCCATCCTCGACTTTCAATTAAACATCCCACGGCGATGCTCCAGCTAATGTAGTTGTATTGCTTCAGGAGGATGCTGTTGTTTTTCTGCTTCCGAGTAGATAATTGATCATGAATTTCTCCGGTGATACCATTTTGTATGTTTCGACAGTGATTACGATTATTTTGTGACATCTTGGCTCTGATTTAAAAGCTGGCAGGCGAATGATATATTGAGGGGATTGAGATTATGTTTCCAAGTGTAGGAATCAAAGAGGAATATTGTGAGGATAACCATAAATTACAGAGCTAAGAGTAGTCTCGGTCCCAGAGTGCCTGTCAAGCTGAGAGTATATATGAGGCTAGTTTTCAAGTTTGGTTAGCTCAGGCTTCTCTCTTTCAATGCTCGGTGACAAGACAGCCACTCGGTATGGTTTCACGAGACAAACTCGGTAGCACACACCTAACTCTTATATAAAATTTCCAAGACAAAGAATAGACCTATCTACTCGAACCGACAGGCGAGTGTCTAACCCAGTTGCATTATTCCACTAGCACTACCCAAACCCTAAAATACAAAGTCCAAAGCAGATTTCTAAACAGTCGGTAACCATTTAGGCATTCCGTAAGTTGCGGCGCATCCAATAGAGTAGCTACATCTCATAGGACTCCAGTCTAAATTCAACCTAGAGCAGCCCATTTCATCGCCCTCAAATTTCGATAGGGAATTCGAAACCTGCATCGGTGTCGCCACCGTTTGGATGATCCCCATTCGAATTCCCATTCATACGCGCAGGCTCTCCACCTGGTTCTTCTACATTCAAGTTCCCATTCACAAGCACAGGCTCCTCCCTTGCACCTCCTCCATTCACATACACCTGACGAATGCCCCGTTCGCTCGGTCTTTGGGGGTCTGATCCCACTGTCAATTCCAGTTCATCGTAGCCTTGAACAATGGCCTCTTGTTCCACATTCAATCTATACTCTGCGCTCATAAGTCCTCTAAGATAATCTAGAGCCTCCGAGACGTTGGCCAAGGAAACAGGCTGCCCTTCCGTTTGATTCCTTTCTCCAATTTCCTCTCTAGCCGAACCCTCCTCTGATTGTACCAACCCAAGTTCGAAATCCGGGAATCTATTCTCTAATCCCCTGGCCATCATTCTGTTCAGCCTGTTTTTGCACAATCTGTGAGCTCCAGTCTGGCCCAAATAAGAGTTATATAACCACCTGAACTGCGCCACGAAGTCGAAGACTCTCCCTTGTCCGATCTCCAACCCCTCCAACCCAAGAAAAAATCTGTATGCTCCAGGAGTATGCATCTGCCATGCATCGCGGATTTCTCTCCAAAGTATACATGGATCCATCTCACAGGGATTGAACATATGCCAGTATCGCTCTTGGATATGTTCTAATATATAAGTCGAGCACTCCACCCGACGACGCCGGAGCTCAAGATTCTCTGTTGAATCCCTCTCCTCGCCTTCTTTTTCATCTTCGATTGTACCGTCGGTTGGATTCGGTTGGCGCGACTCATCAATGAGGTCAATCCATCCGTTTCTTTCGATTTTGCGCCTCATAAGGATTTCCCAGTTAAGATAATTATCCAAGCCAAGATGAATAACTATCGGTCCAGAGGCATGGTCTTCTGATGAGCGTGCACCTTCCCAGGTGGAAAGATGGTATGGATTTGCTCTGCAGCGTATACGTCTACCCTCGGGCGAACCTTCGAATGGTAGATCTCTCAAACCGGCAACAGCCGCGGCAGCATTGATCCTTTGCTGAGCTCGCCGAAGAGTCTCGCTAGGAATCCCTGGTGGTGTTCCCGGCGATATCCCAGGTGAAACACGGTCTTCAAAGCCAGGTGGTGGTGGAGGCGGCATCTGGCCTTGCGGATTGTTCGAAGCTGAATCATGGGGTGTGGGAGCTGGCTGAGACGCAGGAATTGGTAAATTCTGTTGATCCTGACCAGCGTCATGGTTTAGCCCATTAACATTGCTGGTGTTGTATGATTCAGACGCGGACCCGTTGACGTGGGCCGGTGTCGGTGTGACAAATTCTCGTCTCGAGCTATGCGGATGCTGTGGAGGCCATGGAGGACCTCCTTGAAAAACGGGTGCTCGTGGATTCATATCTGCGTTCGGTAATATTGATTTGGAGCTTTCATAAACGTATGCTCTGGCTGGATGTTCGGGACGGTTATTGTATTGAAGAATATGGGCAGTCCGCAAAGGAAGAACAAAATTTGGAAGCATCTTGACTATTATTCGAGTGCGGCGAAAATCATGGACAGCCAGGCTCGCTTTATGATTTGTTTACTGGACCGCATATGATTTCCGTTCTATTTATTGTCAATCGATCGCAGAGCTCACTGCATATATGTTGATTGGATATCGTATATTCGATATTCTGCGATTAATCAAATCGCTACCAGTAAAGCGTGACGGTCGATTTGCGGATGACGACTCGACGCCTGTGGAATGGTTAACCACTCTAATAAATACACAAAACTGAAGAGTTTCAATATATCGATCGAATTACCTATAATTAATCGCAAGTTTTATGTATATAATAGACAGAGCCTGCACAGCTATAGAATGGTACTTCTCTAAATTTTAGGCTTGTTGTATTTTGTAGCCGTTTGGATTTATTATATATTCAAATCTTTACAGAGTGGTGCCGGCCTCCACGATTTTATAGAGTCATCTTGATGTCGCGATCGCAGGATATTCTCGTAGATTACGAGAGAGTTACAGAGAGATAATTCTGGACGAAACAGGATAAAATGGCTTCTTAACCATGGACCTCACGTGTATATGAGACTCCCAGACGAAGTAGGAAATGTCGCTGAAATGGGCAACTGATCACCCCGAGTTTGGCTCCGGATCATATCATATTGTTACAACTATCAACTTATTGATGGCTAGGTTTACATACTCGTGCATATATAGTTGATCAGTGGCTTCTCAACCTAGTATACACCGAACAATCTATTCTTCTCGCGATATGAGTTCCTGTCCGGTGCTATCGTTGATTGTTTTTCCCAATTGCCTTCCGAGAGCTTGGGATGGTAGTTCGAGGCTCATGGATAACTTAAAAATTCAGTACTCAAGTAGATATCCTAGACATATCGCCTGCGGCATTGCCGCTTACATCAAATATTAAAAGAACTAGAGTACCCTCCAAGCCTAGCTTTCATGTAGTCGTTGAGTTTGATTCAAGACAAAGCTTCTACAACTAGTTATGCATATATGCAGCCCCTCTCCTATCATTTTCATGATTTTCAGAGCAAAACCCTCGGTACTCTCAAGCATCGCAATTCCCAGTTGTTCTGTGAAACTCTTTATTAATCCATCCCAAGCCGCGTGTTCTTGAAATACCGAAACAGCCGTGATCAATATTTTCGTCCTTTTACTAATCAAATTCTCTCCGGTAGTCCTGCATTTCACTCCCCATTCTTATTATACATCCTCATAATTCTGAGCTTCGGAATATCTTCTCACAAATACATGCTGTCTTGACAGCGTTTGTGGATTACTTTTTAAGAAGGTCTCAGCTATTTTTTCTTCATCCACCGATATGTATGCTGTTTCCTCATCCGGACTGGTCTCAAAATAGAGAGGCTTGCTCTTTGGGCAGGCTGAATTATAGAGAATACATTTTAATTGTTCCAGGGACCCAGTGAGCATCGCTAGGGCTTCGTATTCCTCTTCGAAGAGTCGGCATTCGAGGAGCTCTAGCCTTTTCACCCGCTTTAAGTGAGTTTCACCCTCGACCCCACGATACCCGTCAACTTCATCCTCGTAACCGTTTCGCAAACCCTTTGGAACGATTATATCTCTAATATTGTTTGCTCTTATGATCCTAAAAGTTTCAAGCCGCGGGAGCATCGTCAGATGATTAAAAAAATACGGGAGTGCTTTTATCCTGCGCTCGGTCGTGAGGGGACCGACGGCCAATTCCTTGAGATCAGAGAGTCCCGGTAACAAAACCCCCAATGATATTTGCTGATATGTATATACCCTTAGGAATTGGAAATTATCGTCGGCGAATAATTCGCGTACGCTGCTGTACAGACGCCCTCCGCTCGAACGCCAGGCCTTGGGGTTGAATTTACACCCAGGTCCCACACAATGCCTATATATCTGCCGGATCTCACCTAAACCCAAACATGTAGGATTTACAAAATCATCGGCTTTGCCGATGTCTAGTGTTTTCAACCTTGTTGTGTAACAGAGTAGCAGAGGCACGAGTGCCTCGGAGTTCAGCCCATACCGAATGGCTTCGCATGAAAGCAAATTCCACTGCTCCGTGACCTTGCTGATTTTTAACAATTCTTCGTCGGTCCACCGCCACTGGAGAGCCCATGTTTCCGGTTTCTGACGCTGTCGGCGGTGCCACCTAACTTTGAGGTTTTGGATTCGTTCGCCGAATTTAGGATTCGATAAAATACGCCTTAACAGCTTCCAGCCTGACTGGGAAACTTGATCTACTCGGAAGGTATAATCAAACCCCAAGCGATCTGAAGATACGATATCGTAGAACCGGCGGCAGGTTCTTGCGCAGCGGGCAAAGTCGCCGAGAGTCAGACCGTTACCGTCAAAAATATGGAAAAGGAGTTCGTTAGGGAGACTGGTGATTGAAGTCATCTTGTAGATATTAATTGTCCTAGGTGACGTTGGTACAGGCGTCGCTTCATATAGTTGGGGATGGTTCGCATCGCGAATCACAAGGAGTTCGAATTGTAAGGCTGATTACTTTCTTATCCACATCTAGAATTTAAGAGATTATTGTGCGAGGGGAACTTGTGTTGGCTATTCTTGCCTGCCTTCGCGATCGGTACATGCGCACGCGCATACATTCGAATATTCTAAGCCCTTCGCTTCATTCCTAACTTGGGAACCTGGTAGTGTATACTTAGGCCCATCAATAATGTGCTGAATAAATTTTTATTTTTATATGAAAGACTTGAAGCCGTTAAATGACTACTCGAGTACTAGTATACTTTACTATCTGGAGGCTTCTATTCCGAGCTATTCGAATCTATATACGACATCATAACATTGTTTTATGGACAATTATACAAAAAACCATAGCTTTAGTCAAGTAATATTATAATCACACCCCCGCCCGCGGGTTTCGGAAAGTTAATGGATCGAATAGACCATCCGTCAACTGTTCGGGATAACCATTCCAGATAAATGTCTTTCCGGAGACAACGCTTGCGCTCGCCATTCCGTGCACGGGTCCTTGCAATTCAATCAAGATTTCTGCGATAGCGTAGTTCTCCCCTTCATAAGCAACTAATAGTTTTAAATGCTCTTCTGTCTCAACGGTGTACATAACCCCGAATACTTCAGACCCCAGCGATTGCAGCGGGTCATCAGCGTGATCAATCGATAGCTTCACAAGCGCTGGGTATGGGCCCCACATTTTAAGCTTGAACATCCGCGTAGAGGCTTTCAGTAAAATCGGTGCGGCTGGTAGATCAAGGATCCGCTGCAAAACTTCAGGGATAGACAAGGTCCCATAGAAGAAGAAGGGTGTAGGCTTGAAACTTGAAGCTGGCCCGCTATAGACAAAATTACATGCCACTGTACCCGTAGATATAGATCCCCAGTTAGCTTCATCTATATAGTCCTTCGCTATCATCTGCCTAGCCATGATTACTGTGAAGTTGTGTCGGATATGGTCAAGATTAAAAACAACTTCGGAATCGCGTTTGAAACCTTCGGTACAAAGACTGAAATGATTGTTTGGAGCGGAGACGGCCTAGTGAGGACGGCTTCCTGAGTAGGTCAACAATCAGGCGGAGGTGATACTGAGTATGGGGAAGCTGATAACTTGGAAGTATGTAGCAGTCCTGAGAACACCTCCAACACATTTAATCCCTTCTAGAGGAGAAAAAAGTAGCATTGATGGAAAAAAGGAATCGAAATAACTAGGAAAGCGGGTGAAAACATGTCCCGTAACACTACATATACAGATCACCTTATTACAGCCATAGCAAAATTTGAGCAAGCAAATACCAAAGTTGGCGGTTTAAAATTGTGAAATTATAAATATATTTAAAATATTCTACAATTTATATCTTTCTATTTGTCATAAGTAGACACCCGCCGCTGCACAGATAAAATGTATCAGCCACCAAAGAATAGACCAAGCAAATGATACCACTAATGATCTACATGTACGACAAGATCAAAGTTAACTCTTGGTCCATTGATTAGTGGACTGATCATAAAGTTCATTGTTGGTAATAGGATTAGAATGGATTTTATAGTTGCGAAATCAATTCGAACTAGATTTTTTGCACGAGCCAGCGGAGGTACGCTCCAGGGGCATTGCTAGTAATGCGGAGCTGATACCCCACATTGGGTACTAATTTCGTCGGGTACACTGCAATCATAGGTACCAAAAGATTGGCTAAATAGCTAAATTTATAAGGTTGCGTACTGCTACTCAGAATTGAGAATCAAGGACGCATTGATACATGTTTGCCTAACTAGCTAAATGTTATACCTCATATTCCATGGATCCAATCGTTTATCCTGAGGTTCTATGATACGCACGTGCACGCGGTTCAAGGCAAGATTCCTGTATAGTCTGTAGCTAAGTATCAATGTATAGTCGGACCCTACCAACTACCAGAGACCCATAGTTCGTATGCCTAAACCATGATGCTACCTTTTGGTTGATCTTATTCATCAAAATTGCAACATTTCCTGCGTTGATGTCTAAAACCACGCCATTATCAATGCCTCGGCCCAGAATGCGAACCACGGACCAGTTTTGCGGGATCACAATATCGTGGAGAGATTGACGTCTACTGAAATAACTTAGGTCTGGTCAGTGCTCCGATGCCAAAACAAAAGACCCCTGGGTAATGAAATTCAGATGATAAAAGAATCCCATCCTCCGTATCTATCAACATGTCTTACCTCGAGCCTCGGATCCGAGGAGCCAATCATATGCACCCTTATCGATTCTACCTCGGAATCTAATATCGCCCCCTGTGCGTCTACCCGAACCAGCTGCCATTCCCGGCCCCACCGTGATGCACCCCAGAATCACCCCAGGCCCACGCCGCGATTGTTGGTTGGTCACCAGCCCAGAGGGTGATTGTGCAATCTGCGATGCAATGCCGACAGACCAATCCATATGGCCCTTGTGCATCGGCATTCCGAGCCTCCTTAGATCTAGCTTTCTTAGGTGACGGCTTCCAGGCATTCAACATCCGTGAAACATATATCACAGATCTCCATCGAAGTCATTGTTTCCGGTATCAATTCCTATTGTTAAATCACTCTATCCCCCAGGCTCTCCGCCGTCACTAACCTCACTGTAGCAACTTCCTATTCGATCTCTCAGAAGAGATCTTAGATCACCGGTTACATCATCGTCTCCCAATCGATCACACTCTCTTTTCTAACAAGGCGTTGCAAAACCGATGTGCCCGGTACCTTTTCTTGCATAGAAATCGAGCGGGTCCTAGATCATTGCTATGAGATTTCCATTGGGACCTGCAGAGGTATCTCCAAGTTAACCTCCGCTCGACAGCGACATGATAGCTTCATGCCCTCGTAAGCTACTATAATTGGCCCCCGCATCGATATCGCTAGGCCAGTCCAAGGGCAACGAGCTCAAGCAACTGCATCATAGCCCCATATCATCAGCTGGCTAAGGCAAGCGTCAAAACATCACAAAACGTAAACTCCATCCTTCACTGCACTCCACCGAAAAAAAAATCCGCCCCCGCACCCAACAAAAATTCACAACTTTGTTGGGGATATTTTCTTTGCTTTCAATTTTACCACGAAGATTTCATCAATGAACACATCACCACAACAAAAAAAAAACCTTGGTCACGAGGACCGTATAAAAACCTTCAATCTTAGAAGCACGTAAGATTTTCCTGCATCGGTATCCCTTGTGACGTGATTGCATTCCGAGAGATATTTGTGACCTAAAAAGATCGTTAAACCGTGGTAGGCAAGTTCTCACGTAGACGGTGTCCTACATACGTAAGCTGGTCAGGACCGACGGTGTTCCGAAAATACCCATAGAACCCTTTTTCGGCATATTCGGCGTATTTCGAGCTAGAGTGGGTCAAGCCGATGGTTCTCCGGTTCAGGGACCAGAAAAAAAAACCTGTCAGGCTCCATTCCCTTATTATCCCCGTACCACAGGAACGTACACAGTCAGCAGGATGCTAGACATGAGAGAGAGGCGTTGAAATTTCGAACAAAAACCTGAACTGCCAGGCTGTCCTGTCACTTCCATTATACTCCAAGATGAAAAATGTGGAGAACCTATATCCTCTCCACCCAAAATTGACCAGCCCTCTCCTGGTCCGCCGTTAGATTTCGTGATTTTCGGCCTAAAAGAGAAGTCTGGGGAACGGGGAGCAAGGTTCCTTGTCAATCTCATTCGGGGTCAGGCCATGGCCATGCGTTCTGTCCCTCCTGTCTACCCCAGATTTTTTCGAATTTTACCAGACTGGCAGGCTCGACGGAATTCTTGTTACCCCAGTTTTTTTTTTCCTGCTCTGTCGCCCAAGAACGTTGGCAGGCCGGATTGGGCGGAGGGACGGGAAAGTCGATCGATTAGACGGAACGATTCGTAGAAGTTACAATGCACGTACCAAGGAACATTCGTGACCAAAACACACCGATTTCATAGTTATTTCACTTCTCCTTAATTTTAGTATACATTATACACCGTCCGGGGCCTTTTTTGTAACGCGATTTTTCGAAAGCAAGTAAACAGCCCGCCCACATCTAAAGGGTTTTGTGTACCAGAAACAAAAAAGGTAGAGAAGTTTGGGCAACGGGCCTTTGAATAATATAGTAGGCCCTGCCCCTCCAGATATCCCTTTGTGGACAATAGAAAAAGCAGTAACAGTAGAATAAAGAGGTAAGGTAGCAAAATCATACAATAGAAGAACGCCCGTTAAGCTTGAAGGGTTGCAAAGAGGGCTACAGTGAAAAGGAATAGAAGAAAGGATTTATACGAACCCGCTTTGCTATATAGCCAGGAAGGGTTGTACAGAAAGGTGAAGGTGGAAAGAGAGTATTAGTGAGATACAAAGGGAATTAATAAGGGTGATATAAACGAGTAAGAAATGCTCCAGCAAAAAGAAAGATATAGAATATCAACAGACTAGGCATACTTGGTTTCGCTCGAAGCATCGCAAAGCCACGAGAAGCCCAGCCAGAATAGGGGATAGTAATACACTTTTGAGAATGGTAAAGAAGCATCAGAGAAAACAAGATCGAGTCAAAGGAAAAACAAGACTTTCTCATACCCATGAACACATACAATAATCGATTGGTTTTGTCCCCAGGCTCTAGCACCTCTCATCGTGGAACGAAAGGTACAAAGTTGCAATTGGGGTTGAGGTTCGAGGGGAGAAGTTGCAAATTTGTGAAAGTAAGGAAAATATTGAAACGAAACCAGATGGCCATCCCGCACGCCCCTGCCTGTTCAACGCCATTTGAATCCCCAAAGAGCTACCAAGGAAAAGATAGATATGAAAAACCGAATAGAGAAAAGGAAAGCAAAAGAAAATTCCAGGTGTTTGTGTTGTCAGTTCAGAATCAATAGTAGGCGTGGAAGCAGAGAAAAGTTGGGGAAGAAGAGAGTCGGAAATGAACACAAAGGGCTATCTAGCGTCGGTACGGTACTATCGTCGACTAGCCCAGCCAACATTCCAGAAAACGTGAGCGATGTCACGGGCTGTATTGACAGCGTCAACAGCTCTTCCGAAGATCCCTTCATTGCCACTAGGGGGGGTAGGTGGGCATTCAGCGAAGCCACCATACTCGTCGTCTAATTCACCGAATCGGCTACGGTTAAGGGAGATGCTATCCTTTTGAGTGGTCCATTTGGGCTCCCATTCGATAGGATCATCGTCTTCATCTTCGTTGAACATGAAAGCGGTTCCTGATCCGAGACTAGCTCTGGCGGTGCTGGAGGAACTGGCACCGAAAAGCAGGGCAGACAGATTGTTACTTGATGTTGATTGTTTTAACTCGGTTGGTTCGACTTCAGCTTTAAGAGTAGTCGACGGAAGTTTCTGGATTGTCTGGGGCTCCGAAATGCTTCCCTTCGAGTTCTGTCGGCTTCCGTTCTTAGGACGGCTCGACATGTTGAGAAATAGGCCACCCTCGTCGGAGTCATCTTCCTCCTCGTCAAAGCCCATATCATTATCCATATCTTCGTCTTCATCCTTAGCTTCGACGGCGATACATTGCTCCACTCGGTCATTGAAATGAATATGTTTCCTGGAGGATGAAGGTGATTGTATGCCGGACTCCATGGTAGATGTCGTTTCACTGGTCCCCTCGTTTGTGGTTGCAGCCGCTGTGTGTGATACAAAGGGATATGTTGCGTAGTCAGAGACCGCTCTGCTCGGCATAACAGGTCGAGATAATCTGTGATGGTTTTGAGACTGCTGTGATCTTATCGAAGCAGTAGCTTGCTTCAACAGATTGGAACTGCTGATCGAGCGTTGGAGAAGAACTTCGGACATGCTGCGTTTCTTCAAGATGGTCTTCTTGGTGTTCTTACGACAAGGATTTCGGGGAGCGCTGGAACACTCCGGAGATGTTGGAGAAATTGAGAATGATGAGCGTTCTGGAGCCGTGGAGAGCGGTCCATAGAGCCAAGTGACATCGTAGTCCTTCATCCTAAGCATCCATAAACGTTAACAAATGATTAAAAAATAAAGCAAGTGGGACCGGGCTCACCAATTAAGCTTCTCAGGAGATACGGTCTTCAAGTTGTTCTTTGCTTTCATCCATGTTCTCCAAGACGCATTCTCCAAACGGGCTGCATTATCGTACACCTTTCTTTTCCCGATCATATACCTCCAGGATGCCCAGATGTCCTCCTCCTTCCATTCATGGGAAAGATAGTCAACATGTCGAGAAGGTTCGACTCGAAGAGTGATATCATCAATAGCCGTTACAGGAGGTTCTGCAGGAGTCGTGATGATCTTGGGGATGTTGTTCGTCGTTGGTGAAGATGGTGGGTCTTCCTCCTCGTCGTCGTCGTCGCCTTCTATCGACTGCTCAAGATGGATGAACGTCGGCTTGTCAGAGTCGTTGGCACTAAAATCGTCATATGATGGGAATGAGAATGTGTCTTCGGCTTCATATGGATCTATCGAAGACTGGTTGCTAGCCGAGTCGAAGTAGGAGCCACATGAGGAGACAGTTGATATCGAGGTGACAGAATTGCGAGGCGAATCCGTCGCAGTAGATGAAGCAGAAGCCATTCGAGCCTCGAAAGATCCAGGCTTAGAGGGAAGATACGTTGTTAGGTGGTCGAAGTTTGGTTCAGAGTTTGTACGGCGAGGAGCATAGAACTTGTCGTAGGACATTGGGGCATACTGGACCTCAGCCATAGCAGTGGTCGAAGGGGGACTGGAGGTTGGTCGAGGGAAACCGGCGTTGTTGCGACGTCCGAGAGGCAGCGATGTTGTTGGGCAGCACCCTTCACAACCACAGTATTCTCTGCAGCCGCAATCGTATTACTGCACTGCTGCTGCTGCTACTACCAGCTATCCAGATAGCAGCACTTCCTTTAACCGTCGGGGGGGGAAAAACTAGCCGACCGCCTAGTCATTCAAAAGGTCTACCGCTGCTTATCCACGAGGCAAAAAAGAAAATGAGGTTTCGAAGAAACTGATGGTTATAATATTCGAGCGGATTGCCCCTGGCGGATTCCGGGTATGTGTTGAGTCCGGTGGAAGCGCAATTTCGCGATAATTCCAGTGCTGACAATTGCAATTATCCGAGTGAGAAAGAACAAAGATCGAATTGCTATCGAACTGTCGGAAAATAGTCAGAGATATCCAAAGGGCCAGCAGGATTTATCTTGAATCAAGAAAATAGCGGTAAGAAGCAACAGAGGAGCGGTGCGATGGAAGTATATAGTAAGGCAAATATGGTAATAGGTGCGTCCCCGAAGGTTTGGGTTTTAAGGGCTTTTTGATTTGGCTATATTTTCGCTTTTAAGTAATTTTTTTCTGATTGGGGGGTGTGTGGAGAGAACGTCGAATGATGGATGGACGGAAGACTGACTGCTCGGGAACAGTTATACCCCCATCCACCCCTCCGGCTCAGGCTCAGGCCGGCATGGATAGTTTGGTGGGCTTGGAAAGCAATTACACAGAGAAATAGCCCTGTGCTGACCGCTTTCAAGGGAAAAGAAACCATACCATGCCCTCGTAACTTGTCCCGAGCCTCTGCCTTGTATCGAAAAGGGAAAAAAAAAAAACTGGAAAAACTCGGACAACTTGAGCGAATGGGATCCAAAGGCTTACGCCGGTCCCTTAACCGTTTCTAGTCACAACCTTTGCAAAGTTGCTTTTGGGACTGGAGACGAATTCCATCGGGAACTCCAGACGACTAAGAGACTGAAGGATGTTGCCATTGACACTAAGAGAAAAAGCTAATAGCAGTCTAACAAAACAGACCCGCTAATGAGCCTTTTTACTACGGCTTTTGAAGGTCAATGCCATCTTCTTGAGCGAGCAAAAAAAAACCCCCAATCCCCTTGTACGGGACCGGGCAATGTTACTTGAGCACTCGCTAATATGCGATTCTCCATTTTATTATGGGAGTACAAACAGCCAAGAACAGCGGAAGTTTAGATCTGGTTTCCAAAATCGCTGCTAGAATCCACCTGGTGGAGTCTGGATTGCAGGGCAAGGCTTCTTCAAACGGATAGTGATTGTCCGTCCCTGCTCTCGGTTCAATGGGTATCATCATTCGATTTGGGATTTCGAGATAACGGTTTGGTCTCATTGGGGGTTGCGGGTTGCGGGCGTTCAAAATGCTGCTGCATGGAAAGTGTACAACCCTGGGGAGCTCTAGAGAACGGGATGGGACAAAGCGTGTGGGTGTGAAAAGCACTTACAGGAGATCTGCAAATGTTGCTTCTCGTTGGTACAAGGCGATTCGTACCTGGTGACTAAAGGAAAGAGAGAAAATTCAAAGTCCTGGCTTGTCAACTAGACGAGGATTGCTGTCCACAACAAAAAAGGCCTCTGCTGGCTGTCAAGATTGCTGGGGTACTCCAGCTGCTAAGCTGCAGTTGCTTGCAGTAGTGTCAAGTCCAGGACTAGGCAAAACACCAGATAGAGCGGAGTTTCCTAGTGTCGACAGAGGACGAAGCGCACGGTTGAGATAACTAGTTGCAAAGTTGTTGTTTTCTCAGGCTATCGAAGTTGCAGTCGATTCAGCTAAAAGGTCCAAAGGTGCTGAGAGTCACTATCTCAAAGGCAAATAGTAACAATGCACAGAAGTGAATACGGGATTGCGCGGACGATGCTGGCTCCTGTTTGTTTCTACCCGAGGATAGACTGACTGCATCCGAAGAACCAGCTCTTGATATTCCGAAAAACGAGTACGAGCCTTAATCTTGTGCTTGGGCGCTTCCCCACACCGAGGAGAGAGAGAACAATATGTCAAACGGGCGGAAAGACGGGATCATTCGAGAAGGCAAAACGAATCAAGCTGCAGCAATTATATATCTCATTACATCCACTGATATGCGACTAATCAAAACCGACGTCAATGGGATAGGGATCGAGGAGAGCCGTTCTGCAATTGAACGTTGCATTCCGTTCCCCGCGAATTCTCTCGAAAATCGAACATTCTCTCCCTCGCGGTGTCCCTTTTGGCAGCCAGAGAAAAATAAGATGACAAACTATGTTTCTGCTTTTATCCCGACCTCAAGATCCGGGGTTAAATCCTTTTGGGTAAATCCCCTCAAAACAGTCCTGAAAAAATTTTTGATCTTTCGTTTTGAAAATTTTTTCAGACAAAATTAATGTGGGATTGTGTCTTGAATCTTTTCATACCTTTGGTTTAGAGTACATCCGTGAGGCAACCAACACCAGCACGCAAGCAGAGATACGAAATCCCAGCAACCGCACCGGATGCAGCCACAAGGATGGACTGCCATCGACGTGCATATGCCTGCTGTCTAGCTTCCGCTTCCCTGTTCCCAAGGATTGTTGTTTTAGATCACCAACTGATGATAGTGGCTGGTGTTCTCCTGTGTAATATCTATCCGCTTCCAGCAGCTACCAGATATTTCGCCGGTGTAAGCGTCGGTTTATATATAGTAGCCGCATTCGATCGAAAATTTTTCTTTCGATCCACTCCTATCAAAAGCGACCGCCCTCCAGGACCGAGCCCGATGAAAGCCGCTTGCGAACCCAAGGTCACATAGAGATGAACATTCAAAGAACAAAAATTCCTTCGCGTGCGCTTCAAAAGCTGGATTTGCGACTGGCGATAGCCTGGATAAGCCAATTCCAACATTCTTTGCATCTTGTGTGCGAGAACACCCTAAAAAAACAATCCAATGATAACCCGAGATCTCGCCGTACTCCACAATTCATGGCGTCGATGCAGCATGCAGCATGCAACCACCATTTATACTTCATCATGATTGGTGCCTTGTCCAATCTTCGACAAAACTCTCTTAGATTTTAGACTACTTCCCATCCAGGCCCCCGAGACGATCGACGATAATACCCGAGTTCGAAGGGAACACCCAAAGTGAACAGAATCATGATCACCGACAAGGAAACCACGGTTTCAGATAGGCTCCATACTAATACTAATAACTTATTATAAGGTATTTTCTTTATTCACAACCCCACGCATTCCGATCACAGATCCAGTTCTCCAGCAGGCATCAAGATATGGACGAAATATACGTTTGCAGGAGGTAAGTACTGGTAGTAATATCCCCGAATCGCCAAAACGCAACGAAAATGGAACTGGCCGTCGAGCTCCGTGGGGGTTCCGATTCGTATACAAGCATCCTCCTTCCATTCATCTGCTGAATAATTTTCTGTCAAATGTTTCAAAAAAANAAAAAAAAAAAAAAAGAGTTAGCATTTCCACAATTCTTCGATGGAAAGGTGAATAGAAGCAAGGTCAAGCTTTCAACTCCATATCTGGCATACCATACATGGGGTGGATGTTTTTTGGAAACTGCATGCATACGCCGTCCAGGCATGCCACAGATATCGTTGATCATTCGCACAGATTTTGCAGATAGCAGACTTTATTTGCTTACGCACTATCTACCTAGCTTACGGCACTTGTTGACAGCCGTTCAGAACTTAAGTCTTTGCAGGCCACAGTTTGCACGTAAATGATACGAATACTTGAAGTCTAAATGATATTTGGGATGAAAGCAATTTAATGCTGTGCCAAGCGTATACACATACCTTGCTGCTCTGAGTTATTATCAAAGGTATCGATGTATCGCGCACTACAACTTGACCCACGCAAAAGTATCGTCTATTTAGAAATACGTAGCCAGTTGCAAGCAGTACCTTGAAAAATCAAAGGCCCTGCCAGTGGCGCCATTGCTACACCAGTATTTTGAACATTCCGCCAACCGGACCCTTACCCGCTGGAGCTCCGTCGAGTATAGGGGAAAGTCAGTACACTTACAGTCTAGAGCTTTTCGCGCCTATCACTGATAGTAACATGGCGTCATGGACGAGCCTGATGTCGATTACCTCGACGATGATACGGCGAATATTGCCAACAGAAACGAACAAACACGTATCTCTGACAGCTCGTTCTTCTGCAAGAGTGGCCCTATGCAATCAAATAGCAACTGTGTGTTGTTTCACAAAATATTTCTGGGTATTTTCGTGATCTTTATAATGCGGCTTCGACAGCTCTCGTCACAGCGCTTCGGGAACTCCCTCCAGACTGTGCGCCATCTACAGCCGAAGTTGACCACCAACCAATATACTATGCACAAACTTATGGGTTGCAAATCATCACCTCATAAATCGCCCAGATGTGCATAACAGTTGGTTGCACCATGCACAACTGCTTTAGCGAATGTCTCAGCGGTGGCGGGTTGGCCATGGGTTTGTATGAGGGTGGTCACTTCCTTGTCTTCGAGGGCCACTGCATTTAATTCCAGAACCATGAACCGTTAACGGTTCAGCGGCAGAAATCATGTAAGTTACAGGAGATGTGAATTGAAGCAACCTGTGTTATGCGAGACGGGATATCGAGGTGTTTTGATGGTGTTCAATTAATATCTCAGAGCTCCCTCGGACCTCTCTGCGTTATTGGTATATCTGGATTGACTCCATGAAATTCTCTATCGCAGTTCTCTCCGATAGTGTTTCCGAAGGTTCCCGTCCTCCAGCCTTAGACAGGACCTAAGAGTTATGGTGTTGCATTAGCTTCGAAACGGTTTTTGGAACCGCCCTTTCGAGAAAACCGCCTTATCAACAGCCCGTATCAGCGATTGTGAGTTAGGCAAATAGGTATCAATACTAGCTTTGATTTAGTGTCAACCTGGACGGGACGGCATGAAGGCCATGGCAGACGTACATGTCCCGTTGAGAGCCGAGTTGCGGTTGCGAATCTGAAGCCGTAAAACTTCCCCGGACCGGGTGGCTGGTCCAGGCACTTTGACAGCGGCGTTACGTAAAACGATATGCCATGCAACAACGTTTTTGTGAGAGGTTCCAGGCGACGAAGTGGATGTGAACCTGGGAAATGTTGCTGGGGATCCCCGATGCAATGGATTCGCTGGTTAGTGGGTGGGTGGGGCACGCTTTCGTTCCTTCGAGTATACGGAAAATACCACGCAACGCAATATCAGTGCATAATCTTGGACCACTCCGGCGGCAGGTTCCGTAAAATCTTCTGTATTCATTTGGAAGTCGGCAGTTAGAAGATACTAATAAGTAGAATTATATATTATGAGGTTTTTCGTTCTTTCCTTCTTTTTTTTTAAAGGGTTAAATAATCAAGCATACGATGAAGATGGGCGGTATAAGAATCTTGGCTGGTCAATAACGGATTCGCTATTGCCGTCTTCCGTTTCGCGATGTTTCGCCCATTCCACATTTTGGTCATGCATGGTTAATCTTTGCAGGCTTTAATTATGCTTTGAAGATCTAACGGTCAGCGAGGACCAAATTTGATTGACGAGCTTAGTCAAAGACATTCGCTACGGCCCGGTGCACGGTCCCGTCTCTCATGAGGCAACCATGCCTCGAGTGTACTTTTCACCATGTACCTCTCCATGAATTCAGCAAGATTAGGATTTGGCCTGCCAAAGCGGTTTGGTCGGCATCGGGCACACGATTCCTGGCCAACAGGAAGGCCTGCCGCTTTACAAGGCAGGTCTAGGGCTTTTTATAATTCACAGGAAGGACTCCTTCACGACATTGATTCCGTGCTTGAGCAAGTACTTACTTACTTAAGTTACTGCCGATGTCTTTCATGACAGGTAACGCCTTTGCATGGACAATGGGCACCCATGGTACAGTGTGATTATATGCAGCTACCATCACACATTTGTAACCATGGTTATGCTTGTACGATCTCTGCACATGCAATGTGGGATATCGCGCGATATCGCTGAAACTTCAATCTAATTCTCAAATCTCCATATGAATATCTATTAATTCAAATATACGTCGTTTTTGAATGAAATAAGATCTTCAAAAAACGGAATTAAGTGCAAATCAGGCAAATTTGCACGGCCAGGGACATCGAGCTGCAGCCTTAGAGGGATATAATTTGTGAAACGTAGCACGAGACAAAGTCAGCGGCGTTTATTTGGGATCTGTATATGGTATAGATAACCACGGTACACGCCAGATGGTTCCTGATATGGTTATAGTTTCCTAAATTTGAGATGGAGTATGTGTTAAATGCATGAGGCCAAGTCTAGGGGGGCTTGTATAGATTCTTTTTTGCATCAGCTTAGATGTTTCACAACCGGGCAGAGATGACAAAAATCACTCGAATTCAGTAGGTCTTTGATATGACACATCAATAAGTAATACTAAGTAGGATAACAGCTATAGGTTTCCCTACCATTGTTCCAATAGCTAACATAGCCGAATATCTGAAACGCTCACCGCTACACTAAAACATGACACTTTCTAATGGTAATAAAAACTTAGCTCTGAACAGAATTATTGAGACGACATTATTAGATACACTGCTGGCTAGTCTCCCTATGTAGAAATCTGAAATAACTTGGTAGTCTGACAAATCTCAATATTGATATTCCAGATAAAACACAAGGCTTAGCTCCGATCTAACTCACGTCGCATCTGCAAAATTCCAAGATTGAGACATTTTCTAGGAAGCCAGTTCCTTATATCTCGCTAACCTGTTGTGAAGTGTCACTCATACCTTTCACAGTATGAAGTTAGGTCTACCGATCTAGGGCGTGCTAGAGACTCTGCAGTCAATACATTGACGAGAAATTCCTCGGTGTGAGCCAAGGAGGCGCGGGACCCAGATCCATGAAGGATATACATTTGTGAATGGATTTCATTAATTGCCCGTCTTGTTATCTTAATTATAAAGTACCATGACGGCTAGTTGCAAAAGCTAGGTGAAATACAAAAATGGACTACTCTAAGGGTTGCCCGGAACGATATTCGACAAGGCCAAGGGTCATTACAATGTTCTTCGTAATTAAATATCAAGAACACGGGCCCCCAATAAGTGCTGTTTCTTATTATAAATCTTTAGAAAGCGGGCCGTTATGTTTCAAAATACTCAACAATGTCAATGCAATACGATGATAAGCTATGTTCTTCCCTGCTCTCATACAGAGACCCACCAATCCCAGCCTGTGATGATCACTCGATTGGCCAATTAGCCTCACCCGCCTAAGCGCATACGGGTGGACCCTCGGGGCCGTGTACAAGGGGTAACACCGGGCATCGGGATGTCGTGCAACCATGCCGTACATGAATCCTGCGGGTCTCCCTGGTCTGTCGGGGGCTCATCGAGAAAGAAGGGATCGCCTAGTGTATCCAGCTTCGCACATTATTCGGTGATATACCGAACAATTTAGCTTTTACTCACGAAAACTAAACCTGAATTTTTTGTAAATGCCCGTGTCATATCTCGCTACTGGGTCCGAGTTTTCCCTATCCTTGGCCTTTCTTCAGTTAGCAGCGAAGGTCTGTTCCGTATTCGATCTAGGTTCCTAGTGGAAGGTTATTTATATATGATGTTCAAGTAGTCAATAGCTATTTTGGCGGGAAAAAAACCATCAAAATATGCCGCATATACGGAAACACCCCAGCGCGCGTTCAGATACGGTATGACGAATACGGCGACGCCTATTGAAGCACAAGGCGGTGCGGACCCTCGGATAAGGGACCTTTTGATCAAATTCCTCAAGAATTTTACTTCGTTTTATCGATAAGGATTTATAGACGTTGTAGGTAAAATTTTGGCATGTGAAAACAGGACGAGCTTCTCGTTCGGCACCACAGAGCCGGCCGGCTATGGGAAGTGGGATCGGTAAACCCCAGAGTTTTATGCAATCAAGGCATCTTGATGGCGAACGGGAAAATAGGAGATTGTAGGCTGCATATGATGAGTGCCATGGTCGAGAATCCGAGGCGGACCCAGGTTTGTACGACCTAAGCCATGTGGTGGCTCGCTGGTGGTTTGATTTGATCAATTGATTCTTGTGTGACTTTTACTTCAACTCAACATCTATAACTAGTAGGGGATATCTAGTGGCACACACCAAAGGACGTATTAAGCAGCAGCATACAGCCGAAACTGCATTTGCATCTCGAACACAAGGTTTGGAAGAAGTCGATAAGTGCGTCGAATCGCATCATGCAAGCTGGACACCATACGAAGCGTGAAGTGGCTTTCTCAGTATTGTCCGGTAGATCATGGTGTTGTTGTGTTGTAACCATCACGCATCACAACAATCCGGACCCAAACTGGAACCAGACAACACACTGTTTGACACACTGTGTGAACCAAACCCAACGAGACCAGACCAAACTGATCTCGTTGTCTTGACCCGACTACACTCCGGACCAATACAACCGGCCACTCTGACCAGCAGCGTTATTTCTCACGACTTCAACGCCCACCTGACTTAGTAATGGGAGCTGATCGGCTGGGTTAATATATACAGCCATCAACTCGATGCCTTCGGCCTCCAGAATGAACGTCGCAGAACAAGCTTTTTCAGTCCAGCTAGCGGTGCTACGCGAACGGCAGCTTATCGCGCAACATGAAACCATCGAGAAGCTTATCAGAAGGAGAAACACCTCCACCGATCGAACTGATGCAATCGGTCACGTTTTATGAGACCTCTCAAAGTTCAATCACATCGAGAGAGTTTTTGACGTCATGACGAACAGGCGAGAGACGATTTATCTTTTGGCGAGAAGGAAATGAAGAGACTTTATCTGGAAAGCCATCCATGATCCCGGTCGGTTTTCGCTTCCTGTGATTCCCTTTAATGACGCAGGACTGATGGGATTCACAGCGTGGTTCAACGGCGCGCCACTAGTGCGCATTCGAGATCAGCGCCATATCCTCTTTCAATGCGCCAATTCTGTGGATTCTCCATTAACCGCCAAATCCCCTCAATCACACCTGGGTTTTGCGGACGCTCCGCGAGAAGTTATGATAGTTTGGTTGAAGCTGCAGTGCGGTATCACGTATCTTACTGCCGACGATGTTAGAATCGATTGTGCTCAGCCTTCCAGCTGAGTGTTTGGATGACCAACATGCACGCGAATTTGTCAGTATTGTCTTGACAGGTGCATTTTGGTCGATGGTGCACACCAAAAGGCATCTTGGCTCTATTGTTTACGCGACCTTGACAGCGTGCACAGGCTGTGCTGCCCAATCAGAAGGCGAGGCGCCTTACCCCAGACGGTGATGGGTGTGCATGCCCTTTGTTTCAGTGATAGCGCACTACCACCATCCAACCCATCGGCAATTGCACGGAAATTAGAACATGGGTAAAATGAAATGAAGGTCCAATAAGGCATGTCCGCCCACCGGCATCACCAGGAGACTTTGTGCCCACGGAGCAAATTTTTAGCCTTTGATGTCGTTTTACTAAATCGGGTCAGGCAAAGGTTTGCCTTCACCCCTATTTTTGGTTGATTGGGTTTAAGAGTCGCGGACTGCCCTCGCACGCCGTGCGTATCCCTTTCACACTCCTTTTCCTTCACACCACTACGAAGTACCACCGTCGTCTACGTACACGCTCCTTCACGAACGCATCTGCGCTTCCCCGACACTCGTTTTAACTCTAACTAAAGGTTCCATTTTTGGACTATTTATACCCTCCCTTTGCTCCAACTCTAAAAAAAGACAGCCATCGCCGTCTGGTCAATCTAACAACCTTTATTTCTTAATTGTTAATACCTACATCCACAAGCACCTCAAAATGCGTTTCTTCAAGACTGCCGTTTCCCTCGCGCTTGCCGCCTTCGCCGCCGTTGCCTCTGCTCAGGCTTCGACCAGGGCAAATGCCTTCACTCAACCTGTCGCTGGCACTGTCATCGCAGCCGGACAAACCTTTGATCTCAGATGGATGAACATTGTTGGACAGCGAGTTACGTTGACCATCATGGATGGCGGTGAAAATCAGCTGAGGCCAGTTCGAACCATTGCTACCAATATCCCCAACAATGGCGCCTACACCTGGACTGCCCCAGATGACCTCCCAGCCAGCGGCACTTATACCATCAGGATCTCGTACGACTCGAACCCTCTCAACTACAACTACTCTGACCGATTCGTCTTCACTTCTGACTTCGTAGCCACCACTTCGGCTGGCACTACTACATCTGCTCCTGCCACCACCAGCTCTGCCTCATCCACCAGCGCCGCAACCACCTCTGCGTCCAGCAGCATGGAAACTAATACCGAAACCACCACCAGCGCTCCATCTACTACCGTCCGCACTTCTAGCACTCGACGAGCAACCACCACAAGCGAATCTACCGGTGAGCCAACACAGGGCGCTCCACCAAGCGCTGGTACAGCGACACTCTCCAGCCCATTGGCCGTCATCATGGCTGTTCTCGCTGCCACCCTCTTCATTCACTAAATATGGGCTCTCCCATGGCCATTATTTGGTAATGATAAACGAGTACACTGCCCATTCACGAGCGTTTTTAACGGTGTCTCGAGTGCCATTTATTTCTTCTAATGTTGGGTTTTTTTTCTTCAACTCCATCAAATATGGTATTTTCGAGCCCAATGGATTATTTTGTAGATAGCAATTTTATTTTATCTTTTATGGAGGGGATGCTGGATGGTGGAGTGATTGTAGTAGCTAATTTTTAGTGAAATCGAAACCGTAAAAAAAAATATGATCATAAATAATTCTTCTAAAAAAGGTTCGTGGGCGTGTTGGTGCAATGTCTTGTGTAGATGTAGACGGTACTTAAAAGATACTTGCGAAAGTATAAACTGCGCTATCGGGCTGCACTCTTGTCAACGAACAATGCAGCTGGATTTTATTCAGCCTCGCCAGCTGAAATGCACTATCAAGGGTCCATTGATTGGGAATGTTGCGATAGGGCTGAACCGGATAACGACTCGGTTCGATTCGATATCGAGGCTGAAATATGATAGCGTACAGATCGGTATACCTTGCAAGGCTTTGATAAGAGCTTTGTGGGGAACTGAATTGCCATGGCGCCATTATTGCTGCGAACGAGCGAACGAAGCGGGAGAAAGGCTGATCGATATCGATATCAACATCCGTGACCACTCAACTTTTAGAAACCACTCCAACAACCCTGCCTACCCCTACGCCCCTTTTCTCCTCTCTGACCACTTCCCATTTCCACGCTTTCGCTTCTATGATATCCACGAAATCCTTAACGCTTCCACCGACCCCGAAGTACACATCCTTTGCAGCGATGTACCCTTTCCCCTGGTCACTAAGCGTGTGCTCGATCATATCGACAAACGCTGGGATCGACGCTAGAGAATATATGGTTTCGCTTGCTAGCAGAAGAGAATACATTGTTTCTTTGTTGGTAGACGGGTATTCTATCCCATCATGGACTAGTGAGACCATGGCTGGGCTCCAAGAGCCGGACAGGAATGATATTGTGACGTTATGAGATTTCAAGGTTGAGAGGAAGGATTCGATGAGAGTGGAGGTTAATTCTATCTCCTGGGGCTCTTCCGTTTCTTCTGTTGTCAGCGAAGCTGGGGGAGGCAGGCTATTTGACGCGTAGAGGTAGGCTAAAATCAGATTTGGTAAGGTGACCAGTCGAAGGACATCGATATTGTAATCCGCGAGCGTCAGATGCACCGAATGGTTATTATCAGATGACAACAGTCTTTGTAAGATGTAACAACTTGGAAGCGCGGTTCCACAGCCGAGTTCGAGTATCCGGTGAGAAGAATTCGTCCATACTTCTGAATCTGAAGCGAGCTGCTTCACAAGGTCGGATGAACATTCCCAAGATTTGAGGCCGCCTTCGTAAGTGTTTGTGCGGATATCTTCGTCCGTGAAGGCAGCACTGAAGCTCTGGGAGGTGTCCGTCGAGGGATTGTTATCTTCCGCCATGAGCTGCATTTTAACGTCGAAGAGTTCACGACGGGGAACGTTTATTGTTTTTGAGGACGCTAGGGGTATGGAGAGGGAAGAATAGGCAATGTGAGGTGGGAGTTTAGAAATCTAATATCATTTGGATTGTTAAAAAAATCAGGGCATCGCGTAGAAAATGAAACTAAAAGACAGATAACTATGTTCACATTTGATAGTAGAGGCATTTTGATTACCTACCAATTCATTCAAAGTATGTAGTTGGGCTGGGACCCTGGAAGAAATCGAGGAAGACTCTACGACAGATGCATTGGGCGTGGGTTCGGCTTCTGCTGCCTCTATGTCTTCGCCGTCCGCCTCAAGGTCGAAATTAAACTTAAATGACATTTTTTATGGCTATATCGGATTGGTTTTGCTGTATACCGGATTGCTTCTACAGCCTTTCATATATATCCCGGTCGTAGTGTCGACGTGTCGGAGTTTAGAAGATTTTGAAGAGATATAAAAATCTGTCAACAACGCGGATATACCTGACAAACTGCGCAAAATACCACATTCCAGGGGTTCTGCAAGCGGTTATAATATCCCGCTGTCTTTTGATTATCAGAACCAGGTTTCTGAGCAACCAAAAAGAGAGAGAGAGGCCGTGGGCTTATGTAAAGGCAGGCACTCGCATAACCCGCGGATTCACAGAACGATGCGCTTCTTCATACTGGCTGGCATCATGAAGGATGAGCAAATGTTAGACAAGGTAATTTTGAGTCCGCGTGCCAAGGCACGAATCGCTATGACCCTGGATAAGACATACCGTGGAGGATATCTTTGGCTGGACAGTCCGTCCTCTGATAGGCCATACGACTGGGCAGCTGCTGATATAAATTCCCTGGACCGGACGCAGACAGTGCATTGGCATTGTGTTTTTTTTTTCCCCATGGATATGTGTACGCCAGTCTGCTCAGCCAGACTCAGACTTAGACTGCAAACGCAAGATGACCCAATTTCGATGCGTATGCGCAAGAGATGTCCAAATATTCTGTTACAACGCAGTTGGCAAAATCATTAGTAATCCAGCCTGTAATATAACAGACCGCGGTCCATCGACTCATAGCGATGGGCTGGCTAATAATTGCAAATGTCCGGACACAAACACAGAGCGGTTTCAGGGTGTCGAGGGGGGATTGGGAGGGGATTGGGAGGGGATTGGGAGGGATTGATTGGTGGCACTGTACCGCACTGGACTTGAAGCTGGCTTGGTTGCACCGATTTGGGTTGGTTTGTATCTGTGCTGGTTTTTTTGCCGGGTTCGATCTGTTGGAGGACTATAAATATCGCCCTCCCACCTCAGTCCTGACTCTTCCAGCACCCAAACCTCTCCCTTTCTCTTTCCCTCCATCCCTTTCTCCCGCAGCAAAAACAGCACACACACAGGCGGCGAGCGCCTCTCTATCGCATTCTCCGGATTCTCCCGACTCGATTCCGATCCAGACGACGTGAAGGCCCCGGTGATATATGGGGAGAACAATTTAAAGCAAAACACAGTATTGAAAACCGCCGAATTGGCACACAAAGCCCGCCCCTGATCGCAAAAGCACGCCTCGACAGCCACCCCACCCCACCAGCTGGAGCCGTTCGTCGCGAACCAAACCGACAGGAATTAAAGAAGCATCGAATAGGCCCATCTTGGATATAATTCGAAGGGTTTCATGATGGCCACTGGCCTGGGAGGCGGGGTTAGTAACACCGATTTCCTTATTGGTCGGCGTTGCCCGTCATCACAACCCATTCTTAGGGGCTCGCAAGGCTGACTAGTTTCGTGCATCTATAGTTCAGTATCTTCAATTTACTCGATCAATATGAAGGAACCGGCTCTAAGGGCATAGCATCGGGCCCTGACCCAGCAGTTAGGTCAACAGCCAACGGCCGCAGCTCGGATGCTCGGAGAGGTGGGGATGGGTCACCCAGGAAGGAGCGGCCTACCCCTATTGGCGTCCCGGGCAGGAGTATACGGGATGTAGACTCGAAAGCGAACGCCGCTTCGCCTCTTAACACATTCACGCCTCCGATATCGAAAGCCTTGGACGCGACTGAGGCTAGCGAGAAGAAACGAAAACTAGAAGAGAATGGAACTGCTCCCCCGACTAAGAAGTCTCGCTTCGAGGGGATGACGAAAGAGCAGAAGATTGCAGAGGTCAAGAGACTTAAAGCTTTGAAGGCTGCTAGGGACGCCGCCAAAGCTAATAGTACCGGTGGTGGTGGGGCCGGTTCCGGGAGGGATGGCAATGGGTCTGGGTCTGCGGCGTCGAACCCAAACTCTCCTATCACCACCGAGGCTCCCAAGAAGCCTGCAAAGGGCTCCTACGCTGAAATCATGGAGAGGGCGAAGCAGATTCAGGCCACGAGCTCAGTACCTGCCAAGATAGTTCACAAAGAAACCAAGGTTGAGAAGAAGAAGCTCGGGAAGCCGGATAAGCCAGAGGTGGGCAAGAAGTTGCCAGCTAACACCGGGAAGGCACCAAATAGCAAACCTGCCGCACCCTCAGGTGTATCAAAACCATCTCTCGCCAAGAAAACAGTCGGTCGTCCAGTCGGTCGTCCAGTCGGGCGCCCAACGGGGTCACGCCCTGATGATAAGAAATCGGCACCGACCAAGCCTGCCGCATCAAAGCCTAGAGTCCCACAGGTTGAGTGGAGTGGGACTGCTCGGCCTTCTGCGAATTCAAAACCTTCCTCCAGCAAGCCAGTGCCAAAGTCTTCCGAGCGAGATCGTGACCGTGACCGATCTCGTGATAGAAGCTGGGATCGAGACAGAGAACGTAGTAGATATGTTTCGCCAGTAGCAAAGTTCGTACCTCCCTTCTCCCATCCGTTCCACCTTTTTTCCCCTTCTCCTTTCTCCTCCAATATCTTTTTACTAATATTGTGTGTTACTATAGAGTCTATCGCTATGTCGATTCCGACGATGAAGATTTATCTGATATGGAGGCAACTGCTGATGATATTCTTGAGGAAGAGGACAGGTCTCGTGTCGCTGGTTTCCGAGAGGACCTTGAAGCTGAGAGACTTGAAAGGAAGATCGCCGCGGAAAAGGCCAGAAGAAGGCAACTTGGTCGACGATGAATTTCCTTTAACTTTATTTTTTTCAATTTCAATTTCAATCACCCTCTTCTTCTTCAGTCAATATTTCCTCTCTCCCCCCACCCCGACGACTTTTCGTTTGAAGCATCGCCACTGGAGTTTTTGTTCGGAGTTCTCCTAAGTATTATTTTTCTTCTTCTTTCTTTCGTTTTGATGATTGCTCAAACATCATCGAGCAACTTGGTCTTGGAATCTTGAATATTTTTTCAGCTCTCAAGATAAAGCTCCATTCCTTTTGTTCCCTCTACTCAGCGCCTGTGGTTTTTTTTGGGTGGCGAGGGCGCTACTTTTGTTCCTTTAGACTTGTTCTTATTCTTCTATCATGGCTAAATAAATCGTCTGGAGCTTTAGCATTTTCCTTCCGTTTTTCCCTATACCACTTTAACTCGTCCGACCTCTTCACTGTATCATATATCAGTACCTACGCTCTAAGTTTGTTTGGCGGCTGTGCTCTCAACAGACGCGACGTATAATTCATCAACGACAGCATGACTAATCTTGACGACCCTCAACGATTTCGTTCTTGTTTCTATAATAGCAGTCTCGGTACTGCAAATCCGCTAGCACACACTAGGACCAAGCCCGAACCGAAGGACTTCGGCGACCCGCCAAGCGCTGCACTGTGTAGTTTGTGTGGATTTCTCTTATCAGCCGCGGGAGAGTATGCTTTTCACGCAAGGCCGAGATGTATAGCTAGAGAGAATCAATCCATAATATTATCAGGCCTTGGTATCTAATTATATATAAGTCCTTATTCTCAAAATGAAATATATTCATACTACCAAAGAAAAAAATTCTTTCAATTATCCTTCAAATCCCCAGAGTCAATCATTATTATCAAAATTTCTCGAAGGCGGGAGAACACCAAGAAACATAGGGAAGTCGATATGGTCTATTCTGTATCCGAGCAAGCCTCAAAACTAGACATAGGGCATCAGTCCGAGAACAACGAGATTTCAAAATCTAGCGTACTTATTCAAACCTAGAATTTTCAGAGCGAAGAGCCTTTAAAAATCAATCCACTGCATTAAATTTAGTCATATGAAAACGAAGCTTCGTCAAATGAAAGCAATGCAGCGGCGAATGCCCATATGGAGAGCCAGGTTACCAACCGCCAACGTTCGAAAACACTGAAGTCCTGCCGAGTGCCTCCAAACGGCGAGGCTAGGAAGTTTCACGAATTGATGGGAATTTAGTGTCAATACTGCGGTTCCGAGATTGCCGGCGACAAGCCTTGGTTCCAATGTGACCAATCTACTAAGCATCATTTATGCTAAGGATGCTACCTAAATAGGTTATCTTACTGCCATTACGAAGTTTTTTCATACGTTCTATTTCTCTGGTAGGCTTGGCGATGTACTATATGATATCCAAGACGCCATGGGAACGAACTCGAGACGCATGGATGTGGCTATTTAATTAATTGGGGATTGGATGACCAAAGGTACCGTGTTCCCTGCTTCCTGTCTGAGGCTTAAAACACGGGTCAACGGAGATAAATTCAAGGGTGTGTGGTTTCAATTAATAAACCAAATCTACAAGAACAAGGCTGGATGCAATTGTTAATATGCACATGACTAAAATTTTTATAATTCATAGTCGGATATACCTCGACAAAGTGGCCAAAGGAACGAGAGGGTTCTGTGAACTAACCGGTACAGTATGACCTGAAGCCGTGAATCCTTTCTTCGAAGGCTGTTTACAGAATCCTGGCTGTTCCAAAGAACGCAGCTATCCCTGCATGATCTCAGCGGCCGCGCTCTGCCGAATCTGGTTCTTCAAAGGTCTTCAAAATCATTATGAACTGTATCAAGATATATTGGGTATCTTTGAAGTACTCTCGCTGAAATATCGAGTGGGGTATTTGCTGCCGGGCCACTTGACCATTCATCACTTCTCAAGGGATTTCCAGCCAGAATTCGTCTACCTGCGCGCATGCGTCCAGAAAAGAATTTTGATATCAGGGAGTTAGACCTTTCTTTCTACAATTGCAAGTTTCCCCCATGAAGGAGAATCGAGGAAGCCTCGAAGCAGTATTACCTAAAAAGTAGCTAACATAATTGCAATTTATCGTAATATTCTAATCCTGTTAGCAAGTATTGAATAATTGCCAAGAAACGGGTCTGCGGATGTCTTTAACAACGTCTCCAACGTCAAATGAGGCTAACTATTGGACAAACAACCTGGAGGGGTTTTTTTACGTATGTAGCTAGCCTGTGGAGTTTAGTTTGTGGAGATCCGGGGTCTCTCTATAAGTTGCTTGTGACCAAGCGGTCTATTAGGGGAAACATCTTGAACTTCGATACAATGCATCCTGTTGATTCTCATCTCCATTGGCTTATAAAAAGAAGAGTGAAACTCCGACCGGGCTGCGATTTTTAACATACAACATCCTTATATATATATCTTGTATTGCAAAAATGTCTCATCACCCAGAACAGATGAGGAAGAATGATGCGGGTGTATACACCTTATCCGAGCAGGTATCCCGGGTCTCACTCAGTGGTGTTTATGATAACAGCGAAAGAGTCAGAGGCGCCGTAAGTTTTTATACTACTTTGGAAAGTAATATTTTATCTCCTCGCTAATGGGGGTATCATTTTTCATCAGCCCTCCAGAAATGAAGCCTCGGAGGAATTCGCCGCCAACCAGCGCTATGAAAATCACGCTGCGGATCCTCGAAATCACAACGCAATTACGACCACAAATACCGTTGCGCCTTACGGCGGCGGCACTGCGTTCGAAAACGTCGAGGATCTCGACCCTCGAAAACGAAAGGTCGTCTGCAGGGCCTGTCGGTTCCAAATCGACGCTGACAAACCCAGTTTCCAATGTCTGAAATGCATCAACTACATTCTCTGCGGAGAATGTTATATGGGCATGCTGACATCGCCGTCCGGATTCGCGAATAATCACGTGAAGGATGAAAACGCTGTCGACGATCACAAATTTGAAGGGATACCGCCGATGAATTTGTTGATGCGCGGAGGGAGGAAGATGCATTGGGAGAAGATAATTGGTCCGATTGGGGAAATTTCAACGCTGTTCTTCGATGTGATGGATGCTTGGCTGGAATATCTGGATGAATACCATTCACCTGGAGTTACGCATATGGTGTCTGCCACCGCTTTTCTTCAAACTGGGGATATCTGGAATCCCATCGACAAGAGGGGACCTCTGGCTATTGAGGCGCAGTTCGGGGATACGCTTACGAAAGGTAAACCGAGTTTTAAGATGCCATACCGAGGTTGATTCGTAGTTCTAACAAACATGCACTTATAAATCCACTTCAGCCGGCATCGTATCATCATTCCCTGAAACTCTCAGGTCGCATTTTATTTCTGGTGGTGTCCAGTTCTACGAATACTGGAGCCCTCCACGCGATTGGAGTCCCGAAAAGGCGGCTCTAGTCCGACGGTTCATGAGAGACGACAAGGGGCCTTATCTTAACAGACGAGGGATCTATGAGGCTTGGTTCCTATCCTTGATTAGAGACCCGGACGATCTATACGGAAATTTCATTGCGATGTTGGACTATATGCCATCGCAATACACGAGTAGGCTTCCACCGGGAAGACCGCATAGGGCTCTATTCCCGCCCCCGGTTCTGGGCAGAGGCGAGTATGGGGTATACGACTTGGAGGGTGCAAATTTATCATTTTATAAGTTCCCTCCGGGCAAGGAACTATTCCCCAACGTGCGCCGTCGTTGAGAGAGAGCCAATAGTTGTTACCGGAGATCGTTGGGCTGTTGTGTGGAGTACACATGTATTGATCGTCGCCTAGAAACCATCTCGCTACTCTTTGTCTGGCGTCTGGGGTTGTCGTAACATGACTGATATTTCGCTCTTTATACTTGCGTGAACGGTTTTGCAGGTAGTGTAATATCATCCGTGGTAGAAAAAAGGGCGCAGGCCCTCAATAGTTTCTTTGAAGAAGATAGTTGGAGGGTGCGAAGGCTTCCTCAGAACCCAGTCATCGGCATCATGTCGACCTCAATACTTCCCTTTACACTTCTAAGCTCCTCGGGCTATAAACCAAAAAACAAATGGTCCAAAAAGACACCATCCGAATTCTTCCACCCGAATGTGATAGTTGACAGATACTGCCGCGTCTTATTTCTTTCCCCCTACCCGCACCTCGAACGGGAGCTGACGCACCAAATGATTCTGCGATACCTCTGCGATAGCGGCTATACCCGTCCGAACCTTTTATGCATCCCACCTCGTAACATTGCAGTTCTGATTGACACGTGCTCCTACATCTTCTCGGCACCCATAACGTCCCTCTTCCGACAGGACATGGAATCCTTTTGCGCCTCCTACGGCGAAAAGACGACGAAAGAAGGAGGGGTAGCGTATAGTCTGTTTGTTTTCCCAAGTGACAACGGAACAGACGAAAGGCACGCGACGCTTGAGGAGTGGATTAAGGCTATGGTTTACGCGGTTTGTAAGGAGTATAATAGGAAGCTGGATCGGAAGAATAAAGATGTAGGGATGAAAACCGCCGGGATAGTGCAGAGGGATTCGTTCTGGAAGGTCATGAAGGAGAGGATCTTGAAGGCTACGGGGGCGAATGTTGGAATTGGGTGGAGGAAGGGGAAAGGGTTGGGGATTGCTGCTTGGGTGTATAGTTTTACCAAGAAGTCGAAACGATGAATATTGTGGTGTATAATTGGATACGTATACACATGCTGGTCTTGAAAGGTATATATTGATAGGGGTTTGAAGACCCAAACTTTTTGCCATTGATTGGATTTCTAGCCGGAGATAGTTTAGGATGCCTGGAGGCAGTAGACAATATCTTCGTGTGATAATTGTCCAGCATCAATTATCTATATCTGAACCAATTCTACTGCCTGGGAAAGCTTGACACTTGTAACTCGAATCGGCAAGAGGGGCTACGCTGCCGAGGCGTCTGTAGACGCCCAAGATCTTTGCAAGTACGCGGTATACACGCAAAATCGCGTTGAGAACGCTGTACTTATTAATCGACCCTAACGTGAGCCTCGATCTGACAGCCAGGTGCAGCCAAAAGGATCGAGCTCCTCAACGTCACCGCGCTTTTCTGCTTCGAGTACGAAATACCCGAAAGCAGCAGCTGGCAAATACCGTTCCTGACAAGGCTCCGATGGCGAAAGCTTCTGGAATATTGACGTGATGGATCGATGAGAAATCTGATGGAAGGTGCAGTGCGCAGGGGGAATGCATCTGCAAGGGTGATGTAATTTATTATTTATTCCCTCTTAATTGCCTTTTTTGGCCATGGATGATGTTATGAAGTGTTGAGAATCGAATATGATTAGAACCTGTCATATGAGTCAGCCGTACGCACAGTAAGCATCGTGAAGAGGGTGGCTCTATCGGGCAAGATACTGTGCATATTCAAGACTAGGCGTGAGCTTTCAGCATATTTCGTATTTTTCTTGGAGATTTCGCTTGTTGAAGCCTTTTATTTTTTATTTTAGTATTAAATTGTTCCTTTTTCGAGCTAGAGGAAACTGGAAGGAGCTGCTTGATTTTGTTGTTGGTGTCCGTGAATCGGAAGGCCCTACCACCGGGGAACTCAAATTTGGAATCCGGGGTAATGCACCTAGTTTTAAGAAGGTCTAGGTACAGCCCTATACCGCCGTAAGATAGCGGAGCAGCCGTCTAGAAAGAATGTTCGGTGGAGTTGTAAATACACAACACGGTCGGTCGGAGTGCCAGTGAGGTCTTCTTCGAGAGGGTTCAAGTTGCTAGGATGCGATGAATATATGATATCGGCTTTAACATGAAAAATATGCAGCCTCCCGATACCGCTGTCTTATGTGAATTCGGAGCGAGAGCGAGGTTATGAGCTGGACAGTGTAGTTTCAGATATATATCCGGATATGGCGACGATGAATGATAGGATGTCAATATCTTGATAAAGGGTCGCATTAGCGGCTTTATGCGTGCTAGAGCTCAAATGCGCCCACATATCAGTGCGAAAATCCACCGAAAACCTGTCGCACAGCGGTATGATTAGTCTCCGAATGTGTCGGGTCACATCCGTTTTGAACATTTAATTTCGACGCTCGCACAAGCTTGCATATTTCGATGTATGCGCACGGGACTGTAATACTGTAAGAGCTCGAAGGAGTCTATGTGTTAACTCGGATGGATGTCGATATATTTCTAAGGAAGAAAGAGCTCATCGAGTAATAGAAATTAAAGCACTGAGGCTGACTTGTTCACATTTGGCTGGGACCACCGCTCTCAATCACTGCCGTTCTATCTGGTTCGGTAACAGATCGATATCACAAGGCCCTGTTCATAGATGTGAAACGCAACAGCGATAAGGGAAGATAGGTCGACGGACGGGGTTTTCTAGCTGCAGATAGCACTCATTCCGAATCAACTCAATCTGGAGAAGATGGTTCTGTGCCATGTATCATGAGCAACATGGAGGACGAATAAATTACGTTTCTGTTATGTCACGAAGGTGCGGTTCTCACCGGCGTCTGTGTTGCTTGACGTTGGATGCAACTCTTTCTGCTCTCGATTTTCCTTTNAAAAAAAAAAAGAGGGCTGGCTGGCTGACTGGGTTAACGTCAACCAGCAGGCATTAGTAATTGACACAAGGTTGCATGGTTTAGCCGTCGGATGCGGAGGGTCTGGTCTGTTTGGCCAGATTGCTAATCGAAGGAAAAGGGAAATTTCGAAAACGAACGAAAAAGGGAGCAGGACTTATCGGCCTGGCTCTAATTAACCAGCCGGAGCTTAGGTAGTACGATAGTTCGGCATCACGCAATGTGGATTTCTAATGGTACTATCTATACGAAGCATTGGATGATCCGATACGACATAGAGAGATTCTGAATTCTTAAGCAGATAGAGCTCAGCTTCGAGTCGGCCAAGGGGTATAAATTAGGAGAACACCATCGCAATAGGAGACGGTGGTTTTCACATTCTTCCCCAGATTTATAGAACTAGACATTTCTTTTCCCATTAGCTTCAGACATAATTTATATTATTAAGAACGACCTGACCGACTTGCTTATAACTAGACCGACCTGCTTTCTTTCCAAGATACCCAGTCGTCTTTGAGTTTTCAACTATTTTATTATTTATTTTATTTTATTTTTAGTTTCCATTCTGCAAAACCTTCAATATCAAACTGCTTATCTGTCGATATCACTTTACAAGATAATTACCAGCAGTTCTCCAGATATATCGCACCGCTATCAAACACTATAATAGCTTCTCTTACTTATACACTTGACACCAAAAGCTTCTTACTATTACTTCAGCACCTAGCTCTCATCCTATTACATATACAAAATACCTCACCGGTTCGGTTCAGCTGCACCTCTTCCAGCCCTCAGCATCTCAAGCCGCTTGTTACTCGACAATACCCCGGGAACGGCCCAAAATTTTCCTTCTACCCCTCTCGGCTCCATAGTATCAGGCCATCAGGGTCTTATTCACCTTCATACAATCTAGGCTTTATCTTTTTCTCATTTAAAAATTCTTTTTTTTTTTTTGGGCAGAGATTTCACAATTTTTAAGCTTTGTTCGCTATCAAACCAACAAGGAGTTTAATCGCTTCGGCCTTTCAGACGTCCCGCCGCATTTCGATCAATTCCTTCCCCAAAAACTCCAAAACCTCAATCAAAATGACCCAGGGACCCGTCAACCAAGTCGCCGTCGAGGCTTTCTCCATCGAGAAGAGCAACATCCCAAAAGCGCCAATGAAGTTCGCAACCCGAGCAGTTCATGCTGGTTCGCCACATGATCCGGTTACCGGAGCCGTCATTGAGCCTGTACGTTACTGTCGCCCAACACAGTCCCTGAAATTTCTATTCCGGTTTCGACCCGATTGTGTGTGCAGTCTGCTGACAAAGCCTTCGTTCTAGATCTCTTTATCGACCACCTTCGCCCAGACAGCCGTCGGAGCTCCCGTTGGTGCGTACGAGTACTCTCGTTCAGATAATCCCAATCGTTCCAATTTCGAAAAGGCCGTCGCTTCCCTTGAAGGCGCTCGCTATGCCCTTGCATACTCTTCCGGCTCAGCCGCCACCGCCAACATCCTTCAATCTCTCGCTCCGGGCTCGCACGTGATCTCCGTCAGCGATGTCTATGGAGGTACCCATAGATATTTTACTCAGGTCGCAGCTGCTCACGGTATCGCCGTGACATTCTCCGGCAGCATTGAAGTCGATATCGGTGATCTTGTCAGACCCGAGACTAAGCTCGTTTGGATCGAGACCCCGTCAAATCCTACGTTGACATTGGTTGACATTCGTGCTGTCTCTGAGGCTGCACACGCCTATGGTATCAAGGTTGTTGTCGATAACACCTTTATGAGCCCGTATGTGCAGAATCCATTGAAACATGGTGCGGATATCGTTGTGCACTCGGTCACGAAATACATCAACGGACATTCGGTATGTTTCACCTTCATATCTTTTATTTTATTTTTGCGAAAATAATTTGTGAGTAATTGCTAACATCTCGTATCAGGACGTTGTTATGGGAGTTGCTGCTTTCAACGAAGATACCATCTATTCCCGTCTTCTCTTCCTTCAAAACGCCATTGGCGCTGTTCCATCACCTTTCGACAGCTGGCTCGCCCATAGAGGCCTTAAGACTCTTCACCTCCGAGCCAAGGCGGCTACCGAAAACGCAACTGCTGTGGCAACAGCCCTAGAAGCATCTTCTCAAGTCATCGCGGTCAACTACCCTGGCCTCAACTCTCACCCACAAAGATACATTGCCATTAAGCAACATCGAAATGGAATGGGAGGTGGTATGGTCAGCTTTAGAATTAAGGGTGGTGCCGAGGCTGCTAAGAGATTCTGTCAAAAGACACACATCTTCACCCTCGCTGAGTCTCTCGGCGGCGTTGAAAGTTTGTGTGAGGTTCCATCCAGCATGACTCACGCTGGTATCCCACGAGCGGAGAGGGAGGCTGCTGGTGTCTTTGACGACCTAGTCAGGTTGAGCTGCGGTGTTGAAGATAGTGAAGATCTTGTTGCCGACGTCTTGGGCGCCTTGGAAGCTGTCGCCCAAGAATTTCCTTCTCAGGAGTAAAAAAAACTAATCGATGCAATGTATAAACTTGTACTTGTAGCGCGGCACGGGTGAGGTGGTTGGCCATTGTGTTCTGAACGTCTACGGGGTTTTGTGTGCTTTTTCACCACTTTTGGGTTTTAGCATTGGTTACCTTCGGTACTACTATATTGTAGCTGGGGCGTTCGTAGATGGCATCTTTTATATACTGTTATCTAGTCTGATAGAGGAGTTATTCTTGCTGGGTCTTGTTCACTTGACACTTAGTTGTCTTTAATGTCTCTTGTTACTGCACTTAGTTTCGATGAATGAATGCCATTTATCTAAATACACATTCAAAGCCGCAGCTGTTTCGTGACTCATTAAGTCATAAATAACTTCGTAATATGCATATAGTCATAATCTTAGACATTTTATCCTGGTTCTTTGCGCTGTCTGATCAATGATTCAGCAAACCTCTGCAATGCCTGGGTTTGGTCACGTGATAATCGATTAGGGCTGTTCTGGTGGTTAGAGCCGCAGTGCCAAGGACTCCACCCCACCACAAAAATTATCTTTTTCGACATCTTCGACACAACCCTCCATCTAAGACTCATCATCAACCAAAGCCCAATCCGAAGAACATTGGAAGATCCAGTCTCCGGTCATTAGAAACGGTTAAATCGATTGAATCTCCTGTTCATATCAACAACTACAATCATCGTACGTTTATATTCCCCCCTCCATCTCCTCGACGGTCACGCTGGTAGAAGAAGGTTCACACGTTTCGACATCTCATCGCTTTCCGAAAACTGCGATATCTGGTACAAATATATATATTCTAATACGGAGTCTCTTTTTCCATCTTAACAGAAAAATGAAGCACCTTGCAGCTTACCTTCTCCTCCAAACCGGCGGTAACGCCTCCCCATCCGCCGCGGACATCACCAAGCTCCTCGAGTCTGTTGGTATCGAAGCCGACAGCGAGAGACTTGACAAGCTCCTCGCTGAGCTCGATGGCAAGGACATCAACACCGTATGAACCCTTTATATACATCTACGAAACCCTTAAAAAGAAGTAATGACTAATCACAATTAATACAGTTGATCTCTGAGGGATCCTCCAAGCTCGCCTCCGTCCCATCCGGTGGCTCTGGTGGTGGTGGTGCTGCTCCCTCCGGTGGTGCTGCCGCTGGTGGCGCTGCTGCCCCAGTTGAGGAAGAGAAGGAGGAAGAGGCTGAGGAATCTGACGAAGACATGGGTCTCGACCTCTTCGGTTAATCAAAGATATCTAAATATCAAAAGGCCTCAGTTGTCGAGAAAAAAAAGATATTCCCTGTCTTATGTCTTTCCCTCTTGCTCCATTTCTTTTCAATCGTATATATGTTCTGGGTTCCTTTTTTTTTCTACGGCCACACAATCTACCTTTAGTGGTACGCATCGTCACGTCAGCATGACAATTCCTTGGTATCCTACATGACAATCATCCGAGGGAAGAAGGAACAATAAGGGGAAATGGCATTTCATGTATCTTTGTTGCATATGTGGATACCAAACCGCTACTTATGAATAATTAATGAACGAATGGAAAGAGAGACGATATGACAGGAAACTTTATAGTTCTCAGATAAAAAATATATCTTAGGCAGCCGTGAATCCGTAAACTCGGGCAGCATTATGAGTACTCCGCGATATTGGAATATCGGTATATCGATGCTGCGATTCCTGGTCTTCCAACCATGTCACGTGACGAATACACATCCGCTTTGGGAAAACACAGTCCAACGCCCAATTTTGATGCCAAGACTTCGAACCACAAGTGGGAAGACCTCCACCCATCCACATCTCTACATCGAATTCAACATCCATCATCAAAACCACCGACCTCCAATATCCGACGGAATTTCCCAGGCCCTTTATACCCACATCTCCGCCAAATAAAACTACATCAATCACAATGGCAGACGAAGAATACGTATGTTCCCACCGTGGTTACGAATATACCATCGAATCTCTGCCCCGCTAGTGGTCGCTATGTCAGGATTAAATTTTGCTAACTTGCCCTTCGAATTATTAGGACGCTGAGCACGCCGCTGGTATGTCTATGGATCTTAGTAACACGTCCGATTTTATCGGATCGTGAATATATCAAAGTAAAGGGGACTGTCTAACCCTATCATTTCGCTCTTTATAGAGCTCAAGAGAAGAAGAGCCTTCCGCAAATTCTCTTACCGAGGAATCGACCTCGAGCAGTATGTATCCCGTTTAATTCTCACATTCCCTTTTACATCTTCCTAAAACGCATACCTGTGTGTAGACTCCTCGATCTCTCCTCTGAGCAGCTCCGTGATGTCGTCCACGCCCGTGCCCGAAGAAGGTTCAACCGCGGTCTCAAGCGCCGCCCGATGGGTCTGATCAAGAAGCTCCGAAAGGCCAAGCAGGAGGCCAAGCCCAATGAGAAGCCCGACATTGTCAAGACCCACCTCCGTAACATGATCGTTGTCCCAGAGATGATCGGCAGCGTCATCGGTATCTACTCCGGCAAGGTCTTCAACCAGGTCGAAATCAAGGCCGAGATGGTTGGACACTACCTTGGAGAATTCTCCATCACCTAGTATGTTTCCATACCTCCTACTCGGATTAGTAGTTAGGGGATATCTGCTAACATGATTTTCTCCCCTACAGCTCCCCAGTCAAGCACGGTCGTCCCGGTATCGGTGCTACCCACTCCTCCCGTTTCATCCCTCTCAAGTAAACGAAAAGCATATACTTTTTCCTTTGCACGTTTACTACCTTTTTTTTAAACACTACATAATGTCGTTTACTAGTCCGCATAATATGATATAAAGGGGAAGCCTCCTTCCTCCTTTTTACTTATGCAATCATGGGAACTATCACCGGGTCTTTCGGGGGGTTTGTCTGTTTCCTCTTTTCATTTCGACTTGTATATTTTACGACTGGAGATGAATTTGATAAAGCCTATGCGGACCATGATGCCGCGTGGTGCTGTGATACAAGAAAAAATTCTTTTGGGATCCATATTTAGTTGTAGGTGTAATCGATGTATTGCATGTCGTGCATGGACATCAGACTTCTGATTTCTTAAATATCGCCGTATAAGCTTGTAGTATAAAGGATAAGCTTGACCGAGGCCTTGAGGAGAACCGTATCTCTTAATAGGCTATCTACTTCACTACTTGCTATCATTGTTTCGTGAATTATTGCGGTGCCAATATTGTATAAATATTTGTATCGGCAAGTTGAAAGGTTCTGGTTATTACACACTACTCTCGAAAGTAGAACTCGAAGCACACATACGAAACATCTCAGACGAAGGATTGATTCGTTCTGTATAAGGTGGCCGACTGAGCTCTCGTGTGCTCTATATCACCAAATTACTTTCTAATAGTATCCTATCGTTCCAAACAGTAGTATCACCTAATGCTCAATCTCTGTCACCATTAACGAAAACCTCTTCCCCAATCTTGTCCCTGATATCTTGGAGGGCAGCCTTGATTAGAGTGATGTAGATTAACCTTTCCGGCTCATCGCAGCCGGAAGCTATCAGCCCCACCGCCTGTAGTTTTCCATTGGAGACGAAGCTTCCAGAATGGCCTGGTTCTGGGAATGGCCTCGAGGTATCTTCTGTGGATACACACCATTCTCTCGTTTCCTGAAAATTCTCTTGAAGATTCACGGAATCTTTAACTCTATCTATGACCCCGAATTTCATGCGCGTTTTTCGCTCAACCTTGCACGCAGCCTCTCCTAGAATCGGGTCGGCTATGTCGTTGCAGGCTATATAGACGTGATCAGACATCTCTAGTTGTATGCCGCTTTATTTATCAGCCCTTCAGCAGGAAGCTATTGTCGAGAATTGACTCCAAAGTACATCAGCCGACTGCAAATTACGCAGGCTCTCCATAAACCCCCTTGAAGTACTTCATATATTGAAGAGGATCGAGAGGAAGGATTGGCGCTTTCAAACGAACCTTATTTGTAGCCCCTCGGGTGTCCACGATTTCGAATAAATTCCAATCTAACGAATGTATTGTCTTTTGGTCTACAGCGTACCCCGAGGACGCTACAAGAGAACCAAAAATTCTATCGAAATGTGATGTTTCCTCGACGGTTAATTTGGAAGGTGGATTCGATTTCTTCTTCAGGATATTTCGTCTTGTAAGCAGGAGCTGCTTCGTCTAGGATCTCATATTTGTTTCGAATCTCTTCCAATCGACGTGTGGCTTGACGCCGTTCGATTTCCAGTATCCTGACCGTTTGCTGGTGATCATAACATGCTGGCTGAGCGATGTCGACCGCGAGATAGGGCGAAATAAAAACTCTGAGCGGGCGATGGTGAAAGACTATCTACAAAGTTCAATAACGTTTCTACGTGGTACTTTATATATGCTTCGTATTCGAAGACAGATGGTGCAGATCCAGGCAACTTCGTGGTCGAGATCTTCAAAAGCTTAGATTGCTACCACAGATCGCTAAAACTGATCAAAACAAGCAGGTTCATTTTGTAACGGGTAATATCTGTTTAGACTTAGGTTTGAGCTCGGGACGTCCCGAATAATGAGTTCTTTTTTTTTTAAACAACATCTAGATTGGCGATAAATGTCTTTAAAAATTAGAATATAAAATCCATTGGTAAATGGGCAATACAGACGCCTCGACGGTGATCTTGAACACCATGGTCAAGCTTCTGGCAATCCAGGAGACGAACTGGTTTATCTGTGTATATTAAACTGCTGAAATGCTCACGATGAAGTTATCATGATATCTTGATTTATATCGGTACCTAATATTTAAGTCCAAGAAAACTATAATTTATTATTATAAAGTAACGTTATAACGCAGCCTAATTTTGGAGATTGAGAGGTTCCTATCAATTAGTTGTATGTGTGGTATTTTGACGACAGCATACCCGCTTATACAAAACAGCACATACATAAATTGGGAGCTCTCTGTTTAAGCTTTCAGGACGAAGGCCTCGAAGTCGAATAAGGGTCAAAAATTCTACGACCACGCCGGGCGAATCCGGACTATCGCTCCATATGTGCAGACGCCCACGAAAGCACTACCGAGTAGGTGGACTGAAACTTTGCCTTGAAAGGTGTGGCTCTTGATATAGTGTTACGAACAGCTGGTGAATGAATTCCAACCGTGAGCCGCACAGCTTTTCAGGGAGCATATCTCCTCGCGGTATAAACTGCCTCCCCGAATATGTAAATGAAATCGCTGCAAATACCTTTAAGCCCTTCTTAAGTTCATATCTAGGTACTGTTCTCTAAATTGAATTGAAAGGCCGCATCCCTCCTCCCGGTGCAGCGATATGGCGGTACTATTCAATGGTTCTTCGAGGCTACTCGAGTACATATATATATATATATATATATATATATATATGCATGCATGCAAACGCATACATAAAACGCCAAACTATTATGTTGTACAACCCTCCCGCACTATGGCGCAAGCAGTATCACAAACACCTTGCAGACTCTGGCGAGTGATTCGAGCGGACAGTCGAAATTTCTCAGAGGATGACTCAGAGACTGGAAGTCAAGAGTATAAAGATCTGGCGCTTCGGATCGAACTGCCATGGCACAGGATAACCCTCGGATTTTTTAAAGCATTCTAGAAGGGGAGCCTTGGTTACAATTGGCAAAGATGAGTTTTTGATAAGTCTTTAAGCTAAGAGTCGTTAGGAAGGAATACGTGGAAGCGACTATCCGCGATTAAAATTTTTATTCATGATATAAAGTAAAACCCATGATATGATACAGTTTGATATAAAAAATAACCGCGTAACGAACGGAAAAAGTAAGATTCAGAAGCAGGGCAAGGAGATTCGTCATAAAAGTGGTAACTGTAGAATCAACGATTCCGGACCCTAACAGCGCTCCCGAAGAAAAAAAAACCGGCGAGGCTAGATTTCCTCTAAAGCGCTTGCAGGCTCAAAGACATACTTGTTGGTCTGAAATGTCAAAACTTCAACGCACTGATGGGCCGGGGCGGAAAAAAGGGCTGCACATGAAAGAAATGTTTGGCTTGATTTAAATAACGCCTGAATAGAAGAAATGATCCCCATGCTTTCGTAACGGAGGAGATGGAAGGAGAAAGGCACAATGTACATGTTGAGCACAGGCGCCCATCAAGAGAGTAGTGAGGTTCGAGAAAGAGTAGAATGTACATGTTATGTAGGACAAGGAACCTCAGGGGAAAAGAAAACCGAAACGAAACGAAAGATCGCGAAATCTGCATGCAAAAAGTATTAGAAAGAAAGACCGAAGATAGCTTGCTCCAGTTCGAGGACACCCAATAGTATAGAAACGCCGTGATAGGTAGACAAGAACATCGAAAGCGAAAGGGTAAATAAATCATGACCGAACAGCAAGCCGAATAGCTGATTTTTATCGCCGTTAATTTCGTGGATATCCGAAAGAGAAGGAAACAGGCCCAAAACTAAGAAGGGAAATCGTGTCTAAGATATGTCTCTTCGTTTATTTTCCAAATGGCCGATAGGTAGGAGCTCCGCCCACTTGCATCCTTCTATCAATTGGTTGTTGAGTGACGTAGTTTTGTGTGGGGTGAGGAGCGAATGAAAGCGAACTGATAGTGGGAGACTGTTCCAATTTTATTGGCACCCGCTTATGAACTGACTCCGCGATAATATCGAAATTTTGTGCGGAGGCCTTAGAGCTGGCAGCCTTGCCCTTGGCAGCCTTGCTTACTCTTGGAGACGAAGGCGTCGGCGCTTTTTGGGCCTGATGGAATGAGCTGAGCGGCTGTGGAATTGGGGAGGGAGGACTGTGCGGATGCCTGGTTTCAGGGTTAAGGGCATGGGATGGAGAGGGCTGGAAAGCATTTCCGAGTTGGGCCGGAGGGGCCAGGACTTTTGCTGGTCGAGGGCTATATGCTGAAGGAGGACCGAAGGTAGACATTTGGGGTAGACGACTAGGCCCTGATTGTGAGGGTGTGGATGCTTGGAAGTGCTGGGGAGGAGGAGGAAGGAGAGAAGGGACCGGAATTGGGATTTGCGTCGGGACCAACTGAAGACAACAGCAATCGGAACTTGTCAGCAAACCCGAATCCTTGTTCAGGCAGTAAAGAATCGCTCGCACTAATATCAGTATGATAGGATTCTTCTACGCACCCCCATCGCCTCGAGATCGGCCCGCACTTCGTCTGCCGAGGCGCCCGCAATGGTAGGAGCCGCCGGAAAACCAACGTGCTTCGCGATCCCCGATAGAAGTGACACTTCTGCGTTGTATCTGCTCCTGTGATTGATTTGTGTCGAGAGCGATTTCGGTATCCTATAAACGTAATCTGCGGGCCTCCGAATTAGACTAATCTTTGACCTACTGGTGACGACATTCAACTTACCACTGAGGCTTGTGTCCGCGGCCCTTCTTTCTCGATGAATTGCCCACCATTGGGTATTCGCTTCACTAAAACATTTCTCTCTTGTTTCTCGGATTTCTTGGTTATACTGAGCCCAAATGGCTGCCCTGTTGGCGATCCTTTCCACTTCGGCAGTCTGCTTTTGGAAACTTAAGAGAATATTTGCCTTCTCTATTTTTTCTCGTTTATGCGCTTCGATGGATTGGGACATTAGTATCAGCTCCGGATGTGTACCGTCATGTAGCATGGCAATTTCTTTATCGATCTCGGCGACTCTCTCCTCGACAATCCTAAGGTCATGTTATTAATGCGAACATCCTGGGTGGGTTGAGATGGTCTGGCGTACTTGTCCCTCAGCTGTGCAAATAGTATTTCGATTGCGGCGAGGTCTTCTGCGGCTTGTCTTTTCGTTCTGCTCATCTCGTCGGCTGGAGGTTGTCAGCTGGTTTGCTTTGATGTTACTAAAACCAAGTGGAGCGGATTACCTTCGTCATCTTCCTTGTTGTGGTGATTGCTATCTGCCGCATCTGTGTCTCTTCCTTCATCGACGTCTTCGTCTACGTCCGTATCGGGGACCTTGGCTGAGAGCTTCTTTGGTGATGAATTCACGCTCGCTAATTTTTGTTTGTGCTTGCCTGGCGACCGCTGGGCAGGTCTCGGCGACTCATCCTCATCTTCGGCACCCGAATCTTCGGCTTCCGACACGTGGCCGTTAGTTGACGGGATATTCGAGTGCTTTTGGGGGTTGTTCTTGATATCTTCTTCCTCATCATCTTCTTCATCGGAGTGTGGCGATTTGGCATCGACATTGAGCTTCTTCTTTGGCGGGTCCTCTAGATCAGAAATCTCCATTATATCTTTATTTTCGTCTTCCTCATCGTTCTCATCGAGTCCGTCGTTTCGCTTTCTTTTTCGAGGGGAGATTACCGGTGAGCCGGCAATGGACCCTTCGGGGGTGAGCTGTTCAATAGCGCCTAGCGTCATTTCTCGGTCGGGTGACTTTGGACTTTCTTGACCGACCGTTGATAAGGGTGACGGACTCCGAGACGGCGATGTAAGCGTGCTCGTGCCAATTGATTTTTTCGGAGTGCTATACGACGCTGGATTCACCGTGTTACCTAGGATGGGCTTCTGAGGTGAAATATTTAGTCTCTCCGTCTCGGCTTCTGAATCGTCGGAATCCAGTTCGCTGAGACTTGATGATTCTGGGGATTGGCCGTTCATGTACGGTCGCGATATGGATGGAGGAGCAGAGGAACGATCCGGTGTGGGCCTATCAGATTCAGTGTTGCCCATCTCCAGGTCTTCCAGGGTCCTAGTGCCTTTTATGTCGACTGAGGGAGTGAAGACGGCGACGGAGGCCATTTGCTCCGAAGTCGACGATGTTTCGGTAAGTGGAGAGGATTTGTTATCGTCTTCGTCCTCTTCAGTGCTTCCTTTCTCCGAACCGTTTGGTTGTTTCGCTGAAGCAGTATTAGTATTTGTAGTGGTTGTGGTGGGGGGTAACACGTCCGTCGGCTGGACCTTGACTTCCGTGGCTTTGGAAGTTTGTTTTTTGGAGTTGGACTTTTTGGGTTTGGGCTCTGGGACAGGAGTAGTATCGTTCTGTATCGATTTGTTTGCTACGTTCTGTGACTCGCGATCTGGATCCGGCTCTGAGGCCGCTGGGGTGGGAGAAAATTTGGGAGTTCCCGTTGTTCTCGTAGTAACAGTGGTGGTGGGAGGAGGAGGAGGAGGCAATTCTAGAAAAAACAAACGGAGGTAAGCTTTTTTTGTGGGTCCGGCCAGGAACAAAGGAATGTATCCAGAGATGGATGTCATTGGGATGGGAAGAGTGCATTGCGGGAGAGAAGCAGGCGGGTCTGGTTTGATGATGATGGGGAAGCCGCCGCCTCGAGGGAGGAGTGTTCCGAAAGGCGCGACAGGGCAGTAAAGGTGAGGATGAGTTTTACCGACCTTCCTCGTCCTTCAACACGCTGGCCGTTCTGAATCTCTTGCTTCCACGGCGTGGTGTGTTTCTCATAGTGGGATGTCTATCGTCGGATATGAGTCTTCGGGCGAGGGAAGGATAGTGACGGGAGCGCCGATGCAGAAGAAGAGTGTCGATGGGAACAGGCTCGTAGTGGTGGTGGCTGGTGGGTGACTTCCCGCGGTACTAGCTCAGAGACGAAGCAAAGAAGGCTTCCGGGGTGCTGAAGGGGATCATATACGGAATCTGGGGTAGAGAAAGTGCTACTGAAGACGGAGAAGGAGAAGAAAGGCTGGTTGGTGATTGTGCACCCGAAGAGAGCGGCGGTGATGAGGTTTCTTGTCGAAGAGGTGAAGATGAAGATGGAGACCAAGAGGGAAGCGGTGGTGGTTGGCGGTGTTGGTTAGCCGTATTGCTGGTGGTGTGGTTTATTTGCGGACTT